>OZ024904.1:47445991-48008491 GCA_964017125.1 Flabesymbios commensalis
CTTAGGTGATATATCAAAAATAAAAAGTTCAAAATTGGCGGCCATTTTGAAATTTAAAATGGCGACCAAAAATAATAGCTGAAAAAAATGCCACCAAAGGATTTTGTGTACTCTGATATGTATGTTACACGTAACAAAGAATACAAAAAATCAATCTTGAGAAAAATTTACAGCAAGAATCACACTAGAATTCGATTAGGTTTAGGTGCACTCAACCAGCAAAGGTCCACTTGTAATCTAATAGGAACTAAGTCTTGTAATAATTGTACATGATAAAGATGAGTCGCCCACACACGAAAACATTTGAATTACCCTTTTACATGAGCTACATACACTTTTACCTCCAGATGTATTGCAAGATCAGAAAACAATTAATAGATATGATATTTTATGTAAATTCAAATGACAGAGCTACAGACAAAAGCATGTGTTCTGCCAATTATTTTATTTCTATATTTTTGGCGAGCCCAACCAGGGATCATTTTTTTATTCTGTCATTCATACTTTAATAGCAAACACCGGTAGATTTTCCAGATAAATTACTATTAGTCGGTGGGCTGATATCTATAAATTTGAATTTATCCTAGCTCTCATGACAATTATGTTTCTTGGTCTCGTTTTGAAGATAAATATATTAAGTTACCTTTCATTTGAGACCGGGTAGCCCTCTGAGAAATTGTCCGAAAGAAGTATTTTGAAGCCAAATAGATACCTTCCCTCTGGTTTCAGAAAGTAATGAGAAATAGTGTTTCATAATTTTTTCACAAGGTGAAATTGATGCTGAACCATAAAAATATGGTGTATTTTTTCAGGTGAGTTTAAATTTTACTATATTGACCCTTTAACCTCTAGGGGTTTGATATTTTTGATTACTTAAAAAACCGTATACCACGTCAAATTAAAGGATTTTTTCAGATAACCCCATGCAATGTCATACCTTGTCATATACCATTTCATATTTGTTACATTATCACATCGGACAAAAATGTCAGAGAAGGTTAAAATTGAGCAAAATATCCGCGTATATAAAAATAGATAAGTGGTAAAATAACTTACATATACTGTTTATTTGAAAATGGTAATACTGCAAATTACATGTTTATGCATGAGCTCATATGTACTGATAAAATTACATTTGGTTTATTTATGTATACATTCATATAAATAAATATAAATTAACCCTTTAAACGCCAAGTCGGATGGAAATTTTAAGTTTTGTCCCGCTATCGCAAAACCAACATTAGGTGTGTTTTTTTTAATTTTTACATAATGTGCGAAGATAAAAAATAAAAACAATAATAATAGTCGTGATTTAAGATCAATGGGTCACATTATTTTTTAAAGTAAATTGAGAAAAAACAACTAACAACATTTAAAATTTAAGAGGTATCATGTTTTAATGTGAGAATATGGACTGTTTTTTAGGACGTGACACATGCTTAAGTGGGGTATTGGGATGATTGCTACTTTTCACCCCCATCCGGGGAGGTTCACAGGGATCTGTTTTGTCTGTCGCATGCTTAACAGCATGCCTTCACGAGTCTGGCCATAATCTTCGGGCGGATTGCCAGTGGCGTACCCTGGTTCCATCGTTCGACAACGGTTAGGTATTGTTACTCTAGGGACTATCCGACCCCAGTATAGCGGAGCTGTGCGAAGTGTCACGGAGTTTCAGCAATTAATTGCATACAATTGACTACAATTCTTGTATTGTATTACAATGGCACTTAAATTACTATTTGTGCTGAAAAATGACGCAAAGCAATAATTTACTTCTACCTATGTTTAAGTGAGAACAATTATGCTATTTTACCAATAATATTTTGTGCTACAATGTTAGGTAATGGCATTAAATCGACAGAATATATTATTATCGTTTAATATAATGCATAATAATTGCGGAATATGACAATATAATGTCAGGACTATTGTTGACCAAATGGATTGGTATGTCAGGATTTGGCATTACAATTTTGGGATATGGTATATTGGGGCTAGAATAAATAAAGCCATATAATGACAAGTTATATCGTCATAGTGCTCAGATATGACAATATAGTGTCAGTATATTGCATTATAATACCAGAAATATGACAATATGCTGTCGGCATAATACATTATAATGTCAAAATGTGCAATTAAAATGTCAGGGTATGACATTATCATAATAAGATATGACAATACAATGTCAGGAAATAAAGTTTACTTTTCAGGATGTTTCATTTTAATGTCAGGATGCGGCACAATATTGTAATATATGCTATCAAACTCATAAGTAAGGATATGACATTTTTATATGGGGACATGACAGTTTAATATAAAATAAATAGGAATAAAACTTCAAGGAATGGCATCAATGTGTTGGAATATCATTTCGATATAGTGCAGTGTACATGTATGTATTTTTAAAATTTGATAATGGAATGGTATGATAGTTAATTATATATCTAGAAATATTTAATTTTAATTTTGTGATAATTTATACAGTATAATATCAGGATCTGGTAATGCCAGTACAGCATATTCAAATTTTATAATAATTAAAGCAATAAATGAGCGGATATTACACAATCATGTCAGAATATATAACATCATGTTGTCAAGATTATCTTCATTGTCAGGATATGACATTTTAGTGCAGTTAGGTGTTAAAATAATAACAGTTTATCGCATGAAACTTTTTTATGTGTCATTTAATGTCAGGGTGCGATATTTTAATGTCAGCATATGTTTTTGCAAGACAGGATATACCTACATTATTTTAAAATCAATGCATTATACACAAAATGTCAGGACATGACAATATAAAGATGTCCTGGATAGCCTATTTGGCAGCACTCGGCTCTAAGGGATATTCTATCTACGATATGGCATATTACCCATGTCCAGTATGTGACAATAATGTCGGTATATGTCATTTTAATCACATTTTATTATTCACATGCCATCAAAAGGTTAGGATTTGGGAGCATATTTTCAAAATATGGAACTATAATCCCAAAACACGACATTGTAATATTTAGATATGACAGCGCGATTTAAAAATCTAAAATTACAAGTATGTATTATGATATCCATACATCGAACCATAATGACAGTATATCATGCATATGGCGATATAATTTCAGGATATGTCATTATTTTGTCAAGATAACATTTTGTATTGTTGGGATATATCATAGTAGCAGCACAATATGCCAATATGTCCTACAGTCAGTGTGGGATTATGTCGTGATCTGTTATGTACATTCTGTTTATCCGAAATAGACTTTTCTATATGCTTGAGAAATACATTACGCACACCCTTTAAAAACTACGTATCTCCGTGTTGCGGTTCAGCGACTATGGTTATATTAACGGGAAAGGCAATTCGTGGGTAGGCCTAATCATTATATCCCGCTGATGAGCTATTTTACATCCTAGATTACCCTTTTCACTCCAATATAGTTCATATGTTTTACACAAATACCAAGATTTCTTTCTTTTTTCGCAGGGGCGGTAATTGTGAACATGAGTGTTTTTCTAAGAAAAGAAACGATTATCATATTATTGCCCCTTTCTGATGCTTTTGGATAGGCCTACATATGTGTACACGGTTAAATTAATAACCATATTATCTTGGTTTATCTTTTTTATATTGACTAATTTTATTCTTGAAAACTGAATAAACGCTAGTCTATCCACATGTACATGTCCGCTTGTTCTTTTATTTTCTCTAAGCCGGTGCACGATTTTTTGAGTTACCATGAGAATATTGTACCTCCTTTCAAACTAGCGACGAAGCGCATGAAGGGGGTAGAGTTTTTTAGCCCTCACCCTTAGTTCCGGGAAGCCTCATGTGGATTAACAATTTGTACGTACGTACCTCCATTCAAACTTATTTTAGTGTTATTCTTGAGGAACGTGGGCACCAGCAGACTAAATGGCATAACATACACCGATTTATGTGCACATGGTTTGAGTAATGATCGTCCAAGTAGTCATTACAAGTGGTTCTAGCTAGACAAAAATTTAACGTGTTAATTAGAACATATTAAATATCATACCCCTAGATTTTAAAGGGTCTAAAAAATAAAATTAAATCTTATTTAAAAAATGACACCTTTTCTTCGAATCAGCATTAATAATTATGCTACAATTAAAAAATCTCTTTTTGAATTAAATTTAAATATCATCTTTTTATTCAGATACCAGAGGGTCGACGGTATCTATTTGGCTCCAAGCTACTTATTTAAAAAAAAATAAACAATAATTTAACCCTTTGGTCGTCAATCTATTTATTCGTTTTTAATTTTGAGCAGCACACATAAATGTACAAAAATAACATGACACTTAATGATGTGTTTTTAGAAGTAACTAGAATAACTTAAAGCAGGTCCAAATTTAAGTTAGACTTTGTGCTTAAAGGGTTAATTTACATTTATTTATATATATTTATATATAAATATACTAAATGCAGGTCTAAATTCAAGTTAGACTTTTTGCTTAAAGGGTTAATTTACATTTATTTATAAATATTTATATATAAATATACTAAATGCACTTTTATTAACACTTAGGAACTCATATGTGCAGCAAAACATATAATATAACACAATACTGTCATTTGCAGTATTAGCAGTTTTAAAATATACAGTAGAAGTTAGGCTATTTTACTCCAACTAATTTTTGTCCTGCATTTTTTGTCAATGTTACCTAGTATAACTATGCAACATATATTTCACAAGGTATAAATGAGAAGGTATGACATTACACGGTGTTATCTGAACGATCCCTTCAATTTGATGTGCTGTGGAATAAAGACGGCTATTTTTAAATAATCAAAGATAGCAAACTTCTAGACGTTAAAGGGTGTGAAAAATACAATTCAACTTTATTTTAAACATTACACCCTATTTTTTCAATTTCAAAATCAATGTATGTTACAATTAATGTATTATTATTGAAATAAACTCGAATTTCATCTTGTGAAAAATTCTCAAACACTTTTTTAGTCAGATTCAGGTACCAGAGGGTAAGTCTCTATTCGGATCTAAATTACATTTTTCGGACAACTTTTCAGAGCGTTACCCGGTCTCAAATGAAAGGTAATATATTTATCTTTAAAATGAGACCAAGAAACATAATTGTCATGAGAGTTAGGCGAACTTTGTTATTTAGGACCCTTTTGAAATATAGCCCACCTACTGCTCCGAACTTTCATTCAGAAATGTACATTTTGATAACTGATCCATACATTATTTCATCCATCTCTTATTATTCATTCACAGGAGACCAGCTTTGTGGCTGTTTGTAATCCTGAAGAAATTAATATGTTTATACAAAAAAAATAGAAAATCAAGTATGCGTGATGGGGAGAACGTGGATGTGTCCAAGCCTTCCATGCCCAATAATGACGTCATAATATAAAATATTAACTATTGCTGGGAATGACGAGCTATGACGGATCTGGTAATAAAAGGGTCAATTTCAAATAATTACGCAATGTGACGTCATCATTTTGAAATAATTTCGCAGCGAAAGAATTAATACTATTATCGTCCAACTTGTAGAAACCATTTTAACAAAAAATAAATGGGACTACTTTTCTACTCATTCTGGCATCAGTAGAAAAACACTTAGCGTATGCCATGCTGCGTGTATTTTAGTGTAGGCATATAAGAAGAAATGAGAAGAATATTTTTTATCATTGCACTAATCCAGCGTTCACATTAGCAATGTTGAGCATTTTTTAAATCAAGGTAGGGCTCACAAACGCTCTGTTTTGCTTTAAATATTTTTTCAGTAAACTCCCAACGAATTTTCATGAACATTTTAAGCCACTCTTTCTATTCACACCGCGATTTGCCACGTATAGGAAAAAAGTCTGCGAAATTTTAGTAACACAATTTGATTTGTAATATAATAAATATTCTGAGATTGAAAATGATCATGTTTTATAGAAGGTATTTTATCACATTACTAGAATGACTGGAAAATAGTGTTATAATCAAGTTATCATATCATAGTTGAAAGTTTATGGCTATAATAAATAACCAGTCAAAATTATAAAAAGGCATGCTCATCTGTGATTTGTTTCAAAACTAAGACGATGCATGTGGGTGAGCCTGCAACCTGTAGGCCTACTCAGCTAATCGTCATGACCAACATACTTAGTGGCAGGCGTCGCAGACGGTGTTCCCGCATTAAACCAGCAATTAGTTGATTAGTTACAAAACCGCAGTTTTTTTTCTACAGTGTGATTTAATTTTCAAGAAAATAATTATTTGGGAACTTTTTATATCTTTTGTTAAAAAATTGTACCTGTTTCCGGTGTGTACGATATATCTAGTCCGTTTCAGAAATATTCCAAGTCAATTTTCAGTGAAATTGATGAAATAAATCTATGTCGATGATAACCATGATAACTTAGTCACTCTTTATAATGGTTACAAAACAAAACTCTCAATAATGTTCAGAATATAATGTTCTTGTATATAATTATAAATATACAATAAAAAAGCATACCTGGTAAAATTTGCAAGATTTTTCATGGGTTTTGTCAGCTACAAGTGTACAAACAGCAATTTTTTCTTTTCCGCCACAGCCAACTACAGGAAATTGTTGTCAAAGAATCTTTCATACACATTTTGAAAGGGGTAATGTTTTGAAAATGACAATGAACATACCATATAAACAGAAAATACATACAACTTAAGTAGGCTATGTACTTCTAGGGATGCAACAAAATTAATGTTTTCAGAATCAGCCCCAGGACTTCTTTCTTTCATTAGCATTTATTACCAAATTATACATATTCGATTATGATAATGTTGGTAAATATTTAGATGAATGTGGAATTATTATTTTATTTCTTCATCATTTGATTCAAGTTTTTCTTATGCAGAAGTTTTAGTGGCAACTTGATTGATTTTATATTATAATCATATATGTGTTGTATTAAATAGTTTTGCATTTGATTGGGTTCCTCTGAAATATGATGTGCTATAGCAATCTATTTTAGGTACAGTGTTTTTCTTACTTTTTAACGATGTGTCTGTCTTGACCATATTTGGGATCTATATGGTTATCAACCGAGGCGAACGAACAAGCATTCCGATTGTTGAAGTGGAGAACTGTAAGAAATTAATGTAGAAGTGGTGCCGCTTCGACAGCAAATTTCACGTTTCTATGGTGAATTTCTCAACCAATATTGCAGCGATTTCCACGCGTTTTTTTCCATAACATGCGGAATTGTCTTATTAACATCACAGTGTAGACTCCGATGTTTAACCTTTGTCGTTTTGCCGCTAGCTGGTCCACAAACCGGCCAGGTGGACGATATATTTTCGAAACTGCCGGTATCCGCCGTAAAAAAACATTGTTTGAGCTTTTATGTTAACCCAGATATAACTGCTATTATAACCATATTGATGCTAAACATTTTCCTGGATATTTGAGTGACCCACAACAGTATATTATTTGCATAAAGTAGTAAAAGTGCACTGTACGCACACCTAATGTATAGTAGTATCAACAACAAGGGCATGTGGTGCAATGAGCTTATATCGGCACCACATTAGTTCCTTACAGTTCTCTACTTCTACAATCGGAATGCTTGTTTGTTCACCCGAGTTGCTGTGCTGAAGTGACAATTTTGTTCAGTGCAATCAAACAAATTCCATTCGCACGGCATCCTGTGTATGTAAATGAAAACTGAATAACGAGCTGTGATTAGCTGATTCCACTGTATGGCAGCTTGGGTCAATCTTTTATTGGTCAACTAGTAGTATGTTATGCTATTATACTACTACTACTCAATCTACTGTACTATTCACTGAATAATAATAAGGCTTAACCCTTTAACCGCCGGTGCCGCATATATTCGGGGGTTTTTTTTAGCACATTAAGTACTATCTTTTAAACATGCTAAAGATAAAATGTGACATCAATCATCAATATTTGAAAGCAGTTGACCTCTATTTGTCAAATCTGAATAATTTTCACTCCCTTGAAGTTGTGGATCGCGTCAGCGAGACACAACTTCAAGTGGGTGAAAATTGAGATTGAATAATTTGGCGGTTAAAGGGTTAATGACACATTAATTGTAAATGCGTTATGATATGGATGTCAAATGCATTAGGTTCTAGTCATATGTATTCGCATCCTTTGTATATATTTGATTGAACATTATTGTGTTAACATGTCGATTGTTTATACATTATTTAATTTATAGTGGTGTGAGTGTACGAAAAAATGACAAATAATTAAAATAGCACAAAATTAAACTCGTTATCGTTACTATAATTTGTTTAATACATTTGATACAATTTCAAATCAGTCACAGTTAGCTGGCCACCATTTGGCTTTCATCACGTCAAGTTCTCCATTGGTTTGTACAGTCAGAAGAGCCTTACTAACCATATCACCAAGTGCCGCTCCCTTTCCCACTGTCCAACCATGGAACTGCTCATATAAGGGGAGTTCTAAAGTAGTCAGCTGGCAGGAGGTCTGCTGAATGAACTTGTTAATCAGAGGAAACTCGGTGATAAATCCATAATTTCCCTTAAGTGCTCTTTCAATGCCTTCTTCTATATTCTTAATTTGTCCATACGATTCAGAATTCTCGACAGTTCTCCACAGCTGTCTCAAAGAGTTTACTGATGACGTCATCAAGGCTTTTGACGTACTTCCGCCCCGAATAAAACCAACTGTAAAACCTGATTCTAGAGCTTGTGAAACAGAAGTGAAGTTCTGTCCTGATGGACGATATATCATCACCCGTTTAGAACTCATCAATGGAACCGTGAAATCTATGGCGTTCAGTCTGTTTGCTGTTATAGTGAGAGGTGTCACAGCCAAGTCCGCTTCCTGAAGCATGAATAATACACAGAACAGGTGACACTTACACGGATAGAGAATAACAGTTGATACGTACACGGGTATACAAAAAATAGCAGTTGACGCTTATACGCATAAAAAATAACAGTTGATACTTACACGGATATACAGGAAATAACAGTTGACGCTTATACGCATAAAAAATAACAGTTGATACTTACACGGATATATGGAAAATAACAGTTGATACTTACACGGATATATGGAAAATAACAGTTGATACTTACACGGATATATGGAAAATAACAGTTGATACTTACACGGATATATGGAAAATAACAGTTGATACTTACACGGATATATGGAAAATATGCCATAAAACACCTGTTATTGTGCAGTTACATGCAGTACATGCGATGACACTCAACTACGTGTATATTATCCAATATTGAATTATTGAAGTAATTAACTCACTCCTCTCTGTACTTCTCCAATCATTCCAGACCACTGATCATTCTCTAAAGGAGCACCATAGCTGCCATCTTGAACCAGCCTCCACTCATACTGAAAGTCAGCTATCTGTGCCACTCTGTCTAGAAGATCTACCAGAAATCCTTGACGGTTTACACAAACATATGATTTCAACTCTTGTGATTGCTGGAAGTATGGGTCAGCCTGAAGAGTAGTAGTTTTGTTAAGTGTTGTTGTATTGTATTATCATCAAATATATTATGTATTTTTATTATATAAACAAATTGTATTGGCTTTAAAAGTTTAATTTACAGAATCTATAATCATGATAATGTCTCACTCACCCTTATAGTTGTTACAACCACTTTGTTTTGGGCTGCAGCCTACAAAAAATGTATAAAGTAATATTAGTAACTGTTATTAAGGGATGTTGTTAATTTTACTTGCGTGAATAAATCATTTAAAACATGTGAAAATGTGTGGTTACCCAAATGTTCATAGGTTCAGTTCAATACAAATAAAATCTAAATACTCCGATTGTGTTTTATCCCAGAAAACTCTCCAGTGATATGCCTATTATTAAACCTAACATCCACACTAAATTAAGGCTTCACTTTACCACCGCATAATTATGTGAAAAAATAACTCACTAAATATGAGTTGCGAACATATTTATTACGTACCAGAACTGATAAGCTGATGAAAATACTTTTTTGTAGTAGCATTTTTAGAGATTGTTCTTGGTCTGACAAAACTGATAGAATCTGGTGTAGTTGTTATCTTGCGAAATCTTTTTGGATGACGAAAATATGACTGCTTACACTTTTTATAGCTGTTCTTTAACCCTTTAACCGCCGGTGCAGCATATATTCGGGTTTTCATTTTTATAAGCACATTACCTACCACCTTTTAAAAATGGTAAAGATAAAATGTGACATCAATCAGCAAGATTTGAAAAGAGTTGACCTCCATTTTGTCAAATCTGAATAATTTTCACCCACTTGAAGTTATGGATCGCGTCAGCGAGACACAACTTCAAGTGGGTGAAAATTCAAATTGAATAATTTGGCGGTTAAAGGGTTAAGTGTCACATTTGGTAATATAAGTACCTATGCTCTTCCTTGAGATATTACTGCACTCAGTAAGACGTCTCTAGTTTCAATACGTTATACGGAGAACGTCACACAGAGAACCACATATTTATATTTTGCAAATAATGCTACCATTCTTGTATGATATGTTGAAACCTAATCAAATGTAGTTAAAATGTTTTAAATTAAAATGATATACATATACACGATATAGGCTCAGCCACGATATTGGCACACAGAACAATTCTTCGAACCAAGTGTAGCAGTCTATCCAGACCAATTAAAAACATGCGAGGATCAGCTAATCACCGAACGTCATTCAGTTGTTATTGAAATAAGGGGTAGAATACCAGATATTTGGGCTGATTATTTACACACCACTCAGAGTGAAATGAGATATACGTATAATAACCCGATTTCTTACTTCAACGGTACCAACCAAGTGGTACACTTGGTGGTAGTGGTGGTAGTGGTAAGCCTATAATTGAAATATAGACTGGATGCCATTATCATAAATGTGGAATCTGATAAACTGAATGGTTAAAAGCAAATGACTATATGTATCTCATTCTTTATGCTTCAGTGAGTCAAACCCATTTAGTCGTCCATTTGGGAAAACCATATTTTAATTTCGAGGTCAAAATGTGAAAATATCATTTTTAGCAAACGTAAATATCAAAAGAAGTGTAGTACCGGGTACGTCTTTTTGATGTAATTTTGACTGAACAATCCATTTATGCTACTATTTTGACGATTAAAGGTCATTTTTAATTTCATTCAGTGTGTCAATTTCGAGGTCAGGTTTTAAGCGAAAATATCATTTTAACAAATAAAGCTAGAAACAAGCGTAATACTCATTCTATAAAAATATTGTATTTCAATAAACAAAAATAGATGTGTGGGGTGTCTCGATAAAGTCACAAAGTACAAACAACAATTTAAAGCTACAATCATCGCATTAATTTCTTACTCTCTTCGTGACTTTTTTGTTTCATTCCTTTCTTTCTTTGCTCTGCCATTTCTTCATTTCTTCCTTTATCAGCTTATATGTATTCATTCTCCTCGCTTTTCTTTTATAATTTCGTATTTATTTATTATTGTTATTCATTTCGCATTTCTTTTTTCTTTTCTTTGTTGATTACTTTCTGTCTTTTTATGCATGTCTATATTTTTATATTTTGTGTTGTTTCTTTGAAGAGCGAGAGACAAACCCTCTCCGTTAGGAAAAATGATCATGTGCATGGCATGTGCTATTCTCATCTCAAACGATTATAGCTAAAACAGACGACGTACTGATGTATATTTA
Organism: Flabesymbios commensalis; assembly: GCA_964017125.1. Lineage (NCBI taxonomy): Eukaryota > Metazoa > Annelida > Polychaeta > Terebellida > Flabelligeridae > Flabesymbios > Flabesymbios commensalis. The sequence goes on from OZ024904.1 coordinate 47,457,680, forward strand.
AATATTGAACATTTAAATCTCCAAAATCAAGAAGATTATTTTTAGCAATTACAAGCGTTTAGATATGTTTTATCCATTTAATTTGGCAAAATAATAACATAAAATCTTTGTTTTTTTGGCAAGCATGAGCTAGGTGGATAAGGGGTGGCCTAGCTCTACCATCTAAGTCCTAAAGTCAATTATTCTTCTGTCTGAGTCTGTCTTTGTATTTTATTTTATGATGTGATTACCAGTCGAATTACCAAAACAATTATATCACAATATAAATATTACAGACCTGATATAAAATTATATATTCAATCATGATATTCCTATCGATAAGTTAAATTTGATAAAGCACTAAATTATGTCAATGAACTCTATCTAATAACATGACAGGGGATACAAAGTGCTATTAAAGAGTAAAGAGGTGTGATGTAACAGAGAGCGGGTCAGGCGGGGGGGGGGGGGGGTATGGCTACGATAACACTGTGTTGACCGTGAGAGTTTTCTAGCTCTGGCATAACAATACAACACCACCAATTTTAAAAATAAAACAAAAAGTAATTTGTTATTATCTGACAACATGTCACGCATAATCTATTTCAATGATTCACTGATGATTTTAGTTTTTTTAATTCAATATTAATTTAGCTTTAAATTCGCGCAATACTTTATTTATTTATTTGTTTACGCTACAACATATATACAAATATTATACAAAATATCCAATGTAATGACCAAGAATTTAACACGAAGTTATATTAAAATACATGTCACAATAATTAGTTTTGTTGATTCTGATTGATTTACTACTTATATAAAAATGCTGTCGCATATAAAATGTGTTGTTTATTATTCTCACAATAAAATACTTTGTGCCTGAAATCAGATAATTGTATAGCATATTAAAAAAGTCCGGAATTTGGAAGGAATTATAAATTAGGAATTGGAATGTAAATTGGAATTATAGAAAATGAAAATAAAGGAATTGGAATTAGCCTCGGAATTAAGAAAAAGGAATTGGATCAGGAATTGGAATTAAAAAAATGGAATTGAACCCAGGTCTAAAAAATGCCATTTTATTGAGATACTAACGTAATAGTTAAAATCAACCAGCAGCATAGTCATGATAATTAGAACCCAGGGCTAAAAAATGCCATTTTATTGAGATACTAGCGTAATAGTTAAAATGAACCAGCAGCATAATCATGATAATTAGTTTCTAATAATTATGAGGAAGCAACCGCCATGAGCAATGTGTTGAAGCTGCAACCTCGTGCGCCACCTATTATGTAGCGAGGAATAATTTCGCCAGCAGCTGCCAACAGAAATACTAGCACACTGATTCCTTGCTTCAGTTAATGTTGTTGTAAATTTGCTTCGAAACAGCAGAACAACCAGGAGTAACTTAGCCTACCGCAACAGCAGAAGCATCTGCATGTATTGCAAAATCATTAGCATCTCATGTCGACGATATGCTACTGTTTCATTTTGTACCGTTGAACTGCTGCTGCTGTTGCTGCTGCTGCTGCTGCTGCAGCTGCTGTTGCTGCTGTTTTTGCTGCTGCTGATGGTGCTACTGTTGCTGCTGCTGCTGTTGTTGTTTACTACTGCTGCTGCTTCTGCTGGTGCTACTGCTGTTGCTGCTGTTGTTGCTGTTGTTGCTGCTGCTGCTGTTGCTGCTACCGCTGCAGTTGATGCTGCTGCTGCTGCTGCTGCTGCTGCTGCTGCTGCTGCTGCTGCTGCTGCTGCTGCTGCTGCTGCTGCTGCTGCTGTTATTCAGAAGTGTAGTGCTAAGTGGGATGACTGTTAGCAGCATCAAGATAACAAGTGTTCACTTGGATGTTAGCTTCAGTGACGAGCTATCTGGTGACATGGCACAGTGCCTGGACGAGACTAAGCACCTGTAAATCTGCCAAGCAGGAAGCCCACGCAATCACCCGAGCAATCTACTGTCTCTACCGCTGGCAAATGTCAGGTATGTTAGCGACTTAGGGCTTGTTATATAATTGCAAAATGAGTACCATATCCAGTATAACACTGCATAGAATGTTCTAATATTAATTGTGTTCTTATTTCTCTATTTGAAATACCGACTCTACATTAAGATAATATTTGTTGTCAATAAATTCACAATATATATATTTATATTTTTATGAACACATTTTGATGCAATGGTGAAATGAGTAGAAATCTTTTCCCTTTTATTTTTTTTTTAATTATCCACACATTCATTAATTCTTGGCATAAACATTGATTTTTAAAACATGATAATTGTTAACATGATAAATGTTACGTAAGACTAATTAAAAGTTCTTTGAGCTTTAGTTTTACCCAGCAAAACAAACACATATAAGGAGTGCAGCTGAGAAAATGACAATAAAAAATAATACGAGTATGAGTAATTATATAAATTGTATACTATTCTAGTATTTTGCTGTACGTCGGATCTTATTTGTAGATATTTTAATTTAATCATAATATACTTTACCCGCGTCACGACTGAACGCGGATAAAATGTTTACCTGTTGAGAATGCTGATATATGTAAGATGGCGTCACCTTTATACTGCCGAGCAAAGCCAAAAGGCAGCATCTGCTTACTTTTCGATTTGCAGGACGATAATAGTAAAGGGTTATACTATTATTGTGTAGTGGCAGATACGATATCATCATATACCAGCGAGTTGACACACTGAAGGTATTAACAGCATTTACCACGGTGTTAAAATACACCGGTGAAATAAGTCTATTGTTAAAACAGTAGATTCGGATCTACGAATCTACTGTTATTTTTCATACTGGCCCGGGCGGGCTCAGTGATTATTAAGCAGGTTTCACCATGACACTACATGCCTGATGTTTCTTGGTTAACCACTCTGACTATTTTATCCATCAATTCTTGGAACTCATGTACCTTTTTTGTGTATTTTAAGTCGAAGAAAGAACTCAATTACGACAGATTCGTGGATCCTTATATACTCGGCGCTGCGCGCCTCGTACATTCAGATCTACGAATCTATCGAATGACATAATAACGAATTATGCGACATTCAGCATTCACCGGCAGTCAATGCATGGTGCCATTTTATTCGCGGTGGCACATGGTATTTATTTGTTTTGTCCAGCGCTGTCCTCGATTCTGAATCAACCCTACAATTATTTCTAGTATAGATTTGAAATAAAAAATATAACACGCTGGAATTGCCTAAGTAACTTGACTTTTTTTCTCAAATGCATCGCTTACTTGAAAATATAATTAAAAGAAAAACATATTCGCACAGGGACCACGCTCCGCATGATACACAACCAATTTATATATTTTTGCAAGTTCTATCTGTCTTTTTTTCTCATTCTATGCTCGGGCCTTTGCTGAGGCATTTGGAGTCTAATAGACAATGAAATACAAGCGTAGGCCTACATGACTGGACAGTAGTAAGGGTGCAGGACACCTGTATTTGACATAGTTACTAATGTACACATTCAGTTTATTAACAATAGCATATTTGTACAATTATATATATTTGTGCATATGCCTTATCAATAAAGTTAGACTGATAACATTGGCATTTAATCGCTCATTATGGAAACCACTAGTAGCATTTGACCAACTAACTGACTTTACACGAGAACTGTTCATTACGGTGATGTGAACTATATATACGTAGCATCACCAAATCAAAACACAAGACATCAAGAATTTGTTTATTATTATTATCACACCAATTATCATGATTGCATACCACTTTTTTATTTGAACACAAAGCAAAAACTAATGTCGAATATCAACACTAATTATTTGAACACGTTTCTATTTCTATCATTTTCTTCACTACATCTAGTCCATGGGCTACTACCACCGTACATCTTAGCCACACACACTTGTTTTAGCCTTGTTATGTCCATGAAATGAGTTTGTAACAGTGAAAAAATATGGACGAACTTTATACTTTGACTGCTTATATGGGAGTACCCACAAATCTGTCTAGAATTACGGGGTAGGGTTACGTAAACCACTGTCGTTATTGTTCTGGTTAGCCAATCTACACATGCAATATACCATATTTATAAGGATAATTAATTTACCGTTCTAATGATATATCGTATGGTACATTGGAGTAAATAGTTGTGTCTCTACATTAAGTTGAAACATTATCAGGGTTGGTAGTATATGTTTGTGTGTAATTTTGTGTCATGTTCATGTTGATTTTGAATGAATGTTTTTTTCACTAATATACAATCCATAGATCAACAAAATAATGTTTCCATTTTTTCCCTCCAGTGGTTATATAAAAATTCAAAATGGCCGCGGCCACCAATGACAAAATTGTCAATAATCGGCATTTATTTGGTCAGAAATGAAACACACACATAGTCCGGGGGCCTATGTAGCAAATCCAGCTCCCGTGGGAACCAAATGTTTATTTTATGCCATGTGTAAAAATCAATTGTTGATCGTATTAGTGATAAAAAAAACATGGTACCAATTTTTTCAAGCATAAAAAAGTATTTTTTACCAAATATTAAAAAAACAGTCCATTTTGACTAAAAATGTGATATTTCTCGGGTTCGTTGGTTAGATAGCAAAGCTGATAGTACAGTAGTATGGGAAACAATTATACTTATGTGCATTATATACCAATTAAAATGTGAGAATATCAGGAATTTTAATATAGCTGAGGCATGTGTGATATTTTTTCACAGATTTAAAAGATAAACCCTTTGTAAACAAGGGTTCTGATAACATAGAACCATCCACGACAGTAGATTTATCACAATATTTTGCAAAAAATAAATAGGCTTGACATCTTATGAATAAATTAATGTCGAGATTTCTTTATGCTATATAAATATATATTATCCATACGTTGTATATATATTGGTTTAACCCTTTAATTACCAAACTCATATAAAAATATACATTTGATGATCTCTATGATACCCCATTCTAGTGCTATATAATGTATCTAAAATTAGCAAAACAACATATACACTGATGTCTTTAATTTATGTAATAGTTGTAAAATAAAATTGTTGACCACTTAGGTCCCAAAAACATATAAATACAGCAAACTAATGGCCTTTATTGTTATGCTAAGCAATGTAGCAAATCAAATGTGTTCAAGTCGATGTTAAATAACACATTTAAATAAGTATGTACAGATATGTATTTCCCTTGGATAACTCAAGTAGCGATAATAGCGCTAGTCAAGGTAAAACAAATAACTCGTTAGGTACCAAAGTCATAAATAAAAGTATGTCAATGGTACCTGTTCAACATGTTCAATGTGGCCAAAATGCAAAGTAAAAAATAGCATGTATGTATGTTATATTTATTTGATCTAGTAAATATTTACCCCTTAGCCATCATATGACCAAAGCATTGAATAGAAGTGCAGACACATGGCTGACTCTATTTATCCACTTGAATAGTCACATTTTGAATCATTCCAGTGGCGGTTCTAGGAATTGACAAACGGTGGGGCGCCGATGTTTTCCAAAATTTTTTACACACCACAGTGGGCACAATCAGCCTGCTATTTGCTCTAGAGAGGTCGTAGGCATGCTCTCCTGGAAAAAAATAATCTAGGGCTTCAAATGGTGCATTCTAGAGCATATTCATATCCAAATTTGATCGTTTTTTGTTTGTGGGCATCAGAACGTGGGACCTCTGGATTTGCCACTGCATTCAGCAGCTCCGGGGCAAATATTGTCCTGTAATATCCATAGCCGATGGGAACAGAGTGCTGTTGATTAACTTTCCTGACCTATACATATCATTAGCTGGTGTGATTCCAATAGAGGGTGAATAAAAAATAATGTCTTCTGTAATGAAGTTCTTGTCAACTATTTCCCCTCTGGACATAAAGCCGAACAACAAACTTTCCCCACGTAATCTTTGTATGCTGTTTTATTTTTTGTAAAATTATCCAATCCTGCTTGTAATAAAAATATATCTTTCATGAGCAACGTCATAATATCATATCCTGACATTTTAATACATTGTTTTAGTATTATAGTGGCATAATTATGATAACATTATGAATCATATCCTTATATTATCTTATTGCCCTAGAATGCTACGTTAAACTTGCATGACGTGACGTTAAATCTATATTCTAGCGCTCTAGTATCTTATTCTATCTCGATCCTGATATAATAATGCAATATATACTGACACCATAATGTAATATACCATAATCTAATATACGTAATAATGTCACATATTGGTCATGATATAATAATGCAATATAGGCCTACTGACATTAGTAAACCATAACAATAAATCAAAGTGGCATACCCTCTTAATACAATGCCATATTTAGACGTGAAAATGACCTATTTGTTCTTTTTAAAATAAGAGACAGCTCATAGATACGTTGTACATATGTAACTAGACAATACACTAGACACAATTATTGTATGTAAGGCTATTGTGATTTATCTTCATGCTACTGGGTGATTAAACTGGCACCATACAATGTAGGGATGTAGAATTGGTCACCGTGCACCCTCCCCCCATTACTCACCCCACACCAACTTTTTTTGAGTTTGTTATGTGCAAAACATGGCATAAGCTGTTACCAGTAAAAAAATAAGGACGAACTTTACATTTTACCCGCTTTTATGGGGGTACAGTTACCCCCGAACATGTCTAGAATTATATGGGGTAGGGTTACGTAAGTGTCTGTCATTGATTTTCTGATTAACCAATCAGCACACGCGATATACCATGTAATATATAATTAAACTCCCGTTCTAATAATACATCACCTATTGCAGTAGAGTAAATAGTCGTCTCTCCACATACGCTCAAATATGTTTATTATTATAAAATGATCAAAATGGAGAAAACAAACTAGTCAACATGGTCAAAAGAAACGACATAATAAATCGTAGTTATTGGACATATCCATATATGGCCTATGTTTTCTGAACGTAGATGTGTGTATGCTTAAAATGAGTGTTATTTATATTTCTTAATGTCATACCGCTATGTCTATTTAGCCTGGGCTAAAATCTGAAACATAGAACTCTGCTCGGGATTTTAGTGTAAACTTTTTAAATTCCCCTTGTTTTTACATAATTTGTGTGTGCTGAATTCTAATCTGGAGACCTCATATTTTCTATAGTTTGTCGCACACAAAAGCACAATTTATGGTTTCTGCTAGATTGTTATTTGGTATTTTTTTGCTTGCGTCTTTAAAAAGAAATTACCTTTTTTTGACCTTTAAACCCAAAACATCCGCTGTTTTTTATGTATATTTACTGTTACTATAAGTATACTGCTAACTATGTTGACGATAATAGGACGTATTTGTAGTGACTGAGGGATTAAGAATAAACGTTACTGACGAGTAAATAAAAAATCCAAAATGGCCGCGAAATTCATCTCCACATGAACAAGAAGCAAAATAACCATCAACATGTAAATTAAACCTCTTTCTTTATTTGCGGCTCGGCATTGCTCGATTTTTTTATTTTGCATGACTTGGGGGCCGAAAAAAACATTTATAATGTTTATTGTTCATCGTCTGACCGAATGACTTGTAACATAATCTCCCGTATTAAGTAGGCTATTTTCTAGATTTCCATTAAATAAATGCTGTTTATGATATTATAGATCACATGCATAAAAACAACTTTTATTTGTGTGCTGGTGGTAACCATTTTGACTTTGGAAGTCAAATATGGGTCATTTTGATCGAAAAACATGATACATAATTATTGATACATTACCAACTCAAACTCATACAGAAACTAGAAATCGTGCAATAATGTTTAACAAAAATATAGAAAAGATGGGGTTTTGGCGGCCATGTTTTGCTTTGCTTATTTAAAGGTGAGGGACATCAAATATAGAATGTTATCCGACAGATTCGAGTTTAGCATAGTACAAAAATTATGTAAAAACAAGCGGAAAAACTATAGACTCAAATATGGAGCAAAGGTCAATGTTTTCATGGTTCAGCCCTGGCAAAATACACACATTTTCAAAAAAGGCTGCAATATTTTTCATTTAAAAATATATAAACGGTCAAAATATATAGTTCGTCCCTATTTGTTACGGTCAACATCTGATTTCATTGCTGGGAGATACTCCTGCAGGAATTATTAGTCAGTTCTTGATGGAATGTAACCTCTATAATGTATGCATGAATTTATATGTATTTTATACAATTCAATTCAGTCCATAATTTAGTATTATCTATATTTCTTTCATCGAAATATGATATTCTGGGCGTTCTCATGGTTTAGACACAAACAATGACATTGATTTTGTGTTTTCATGTTCCTTATTATGTTACATAGCGTCATACTATGGAGTCAATTCCTTTTTTCAGTGATAATTACAATTACAATTGCAGCCCTTCATAATTTATCAATTACAATTATCATCACAATTACTTTTATTCGGTACAATTACAATTATATTTTTCAATTACAATTATAATTACAATTTTATTATCCATTTATTACAAAATAATCGAAATCAACAACAAAACAAACTAGTCAACATGGCCAATGGGAACGACTTAATAAATCATAATTATGGGCCATATACAATATACCCATACATTAAAAAGGAAGAGAAGAGAAATAGGTTCTCGACCCTGGCGAACTCCTAATATAGTCCTATATTTCATAGAATTTAAAAATGTACAGAAGAATATTCTGACTAAAAATAGCCCGCTTAATATTTACCACCTTTTCCACGACAGTGATCAGCGTAATATATTATAATCTGCTCTTATATCATAATGATATGATATGCCTGATATGATTTTATTTGTTAATGATATTTCAATTGCTCATGTTATGCAAGACAAAAATACGGTCAGAAAATCCAAGCTGGTCGAGGATCAATATTACATGTCATATTATTCAACTCATTTGGTCAATTTATGTTTAGCGCAGTAAATAGCTCGTCCAGTGCTGGTAACAACGTAATGCCACGATAAATATGAACAATAACTGAACATTATGAATGCACGGGATATATTTATTATGTAATCATACAGTCAAACGAGCTGACCGGTAGCTGACTTGAACAAATAAACCATTGATAATTTAACAATATACCGACATAATATTTGGTAATGTACCTTCACCGTGTCCAATTAGACCATTCAAAATAGTGTTATTATTTTACACTTTGACCATGGTGGGATTTGCTGATATCTTATTGATCTCTAAATCTCACAAACTGAGAGAATGGTTTAGTGTGCGTTAACTGACATAACTGCGAGTTCTCTAGTCATTGAACACATTGAAATTGAAACCCCACAACTTTCCATTTCTCCGACGCCATGTCAGTTGAATTTATCGTTGTTGCCCTTTCACAATGATTATTAAATAATTCATTCAACTTGCAACGCAAGATCTGCCATCAGCAAATGGCTAACCCCATCCACCCTATCTACAATTCCCTTGCAGAACCACATGCCACACCTCAAACATGGACTGTAACAGTTACAGATACATGAAATTAACTATGTCCGCAGACACGCAAATTCTGCTACTTCCCCCTAACAATCACATACTGTAACTTATTGTCACCAAGTCTGTGTTTGACTTAAACGGTGCAGGCCTCCAAGGAAGCCTAACCCGACATCTTCTCCATAATCCATACTTCTCACTTGAACCCCACTGTATATTTTATGCACTGCACATGCCAGCTTCTTTCGCAGATCAGTAAAAATCATCAAATCATAAAGTCATAAAACAATGGACCATCTTCCTCACAACAAGGGTGGACAGAGTCTGCGACCTCGAGATGCCTAGCCAGTAGCCTTGCTGTAGGAAAAACGCAATGGACCAACTTTTGGCTAACCGGATCTTAATGGTCTCATATTAATAATCTTGTGCACCACCAGTGTCACTGAATAACTTTTATTTATTTGGCATTGTTTAATCATTCACGACTCGCATGAACTATAATAATGCTGTGTAAAGGCAGTAACGTCTTACTCTTCAAGTAACTACTATCTTTTGGCGATGCACGGCAGCGACAATAGACCCCAACAGATAATCCCAGACAAGAGCGACGTTGTAGGCCTACACTGTGTGATCAAAAATGCATTGGAGACGAATTTCATTATGTGCGAGAGTGTTCAAAACTAAAATCGTTCAGAACCAAATACTTACCATCAGTATATACAATTCGTCCTAATGTCCTGAAATTTGCAAATTTGTTAGGATGACAGGATGACAGGATGACAGGACGCTTATTATTTTGACAATTTTCTTGAAAGTCTCTAATGTACTTTAGGTGACACTTAATGAAATCCTTCTTATTTTGATCTTAAGTAAGTTATAAAATTATTATAATGTATTCATTCATTATCTATTGTATATATATATATATTTATATATATATTTATATGTATCATGAAAGATGTAAAATTGTGTTAGAATTTTTTTATTATTATATTATTATACTGCTTCATAGCAAATATTATGTGGCTGAATATGGTTACTACATTATGAAGTTGTATGTATTGTTTTGAAAAAATTTGTACTTGAAATCATTAACACATTTCACCACGATATTTTCACCCTGTACCAAAGTTTTGGTTTGGGGAAATAAACTTTGTCTTTATAGTGAACTAATCTACTCAAAATAGTGTGGAGATGTATATTCAAGGGAAACCATTAACTTGTTTTTAATTATAAATGACGCTCTCGTTGTGACGTAACCTTGCCTTTGGGTGATTGCCATAATCTGATAATATACCCAGACGCCCGCCCAACGTTGGCTTACTGTTGGGCCACCGTCTACGACGCTGGCCCAACAGTAAGCGAACGTTGGGCCGACGTCTTATGTTTGCTGTGGGGGCCTCTTTGTGAGTCGTGACGTAACTTTCATTTAGTGTGAGAGCCTCCTCCCAGGCATGATACGTGTATGACGACATTTGCCGGCGCACACTTTCCGGTCCACACACGCCCACGGTCAACTGTTATCTCATAAAACCTATTATCATACAACCCATTATTAACCCTTAAAGCGCTGAAATATTTGTGTATAACCCATGGAGACTAAAACGTTTTTTTAAATTTGAATCGTCATAAATGGGTTAATTACTATGAAAGCTCAAAAGGGACATTATCTCCTTCTTGTGTGATTTAGATGTACGCCCTCGCCACACAGTCGTTCGTCCTCGCCACACGGTCGTTCGTCCTCGCCACACCGTCGTTCGTCTTCGCCACACCTTCGTTCGCCCTCGCCACACAGTCGTTCGTCCTCGCCACACGGTCGTTCGTCCTCGCCACACGGTCGTTCGTCCTCACCACACGGTCGTTCGCCCTCGCCACACAGTCATTCGTCCTCGCCACACCACCGTTCGTCCTCGCCAGAGTAATGTTCTCCCCTACCTGGCCCAAAGTTTGCCCCTGCCAGGGCCAACGTTTGTCCTTGCCAGAGTAATGTTTTCCCCTGCCTGGTCCAATGTTCTCCCCTGCCTGAGTCATGTTCTCCCCTGCCCCTGCCAGGCCAAATGTTTGTCACAGCCAGGCGCTGTTGATATCTTATAGCGGGGGCGAGCGACGTCCAGCGGGGGCGAACGAGAAGGGCGATGATGAAGGTAGGGTCGCGGTCAAATTATCTCTCATTTTAGACTGCGTTCAATAAACACACGTGCTGTAGATTATCTTTATTAATATCAACAGAGTCCGCTGATTTATTACTTCCATTCTACGGTCTAACTGACATTAGGCCTAAGCTTGGCCTCGGTGAGTATAAAATGTGTCATTGTTATGATATTATGAGTAGGAGTTATTAATTAATTATATATAGGCCTATATATATATATATATATAAATTGTTTGCGTTTTCCTCGTCTCAGAATAACCATGAGTAACCATGAATAACCATGAATACCATAGGCATGATAGGGGCCTACCAGCCTACCTATTGTCTGTAGGCCCTATTGGCCTAGACTCTAGGCCTATACCATGTTTTTTACAGAGCCTAAATTTATAACAAAGACCATAGGGCCTACACATCAATTACGCAAAGATCTAGCCCTACCATTAAAATGTACATTTTTAATTTCAACTAAAAATAGGCCTACGTCATTTGCTTCAGTCTGAGCATTCGTGCCGCTAATCTCTTGGCAATTACAGACTAAAATATAATATAACTTTTATATATTGACGATTTTTCTGAAAAAGACGCCTACATTTCATAATTATTCGAGCATAGACGTTTAATAGAGTAAATAGCCTAGTTATTGCTAAGAAATATGGGATCACAAATTTCGTGATTCATAAGAACGGAATGGTGTGAAGTGCTTTTAACATCATTGTTAATATGCACCTACATCTTGATACCAACATGAATTTATGAAACTTCTTACACGCATAGCATTATTTCACGATATTATCTATCTATATCAATCAATTAAGTTGTGAGCGGCAAAGCGTGCACAGTTTAGCAGCGTTACGTCATCAAAGTGGCCTCCCCCACACACATAAGTCAATTTACCATCGTTTGCTAAATGCTGGTACTGCATCGTAGACGGTGTGCCAGCAATAAACCAACATTGACTACGCTGACTATCCTATTGTATATCGGAATAAGACAAAGGGACTTATAATCAGAAAATATTCAAAATTCACGAGAACCCATAATGACCCGATCACCCCACCCTCTCGTCATCATCTGTACATCATTGTTTTATCACTGTTTTCGTAAAGCCACTTAAATGCCCATTTGTGCCTAAAAGTGATGTTAAACCTATTTTACTGGTACTTAAATCGAGATAAAGTATAAAACTACAGGTTATTTAGCCATTCAATCCGCTTGATCAGTGTGAGTGGGCAGTTTATCACAGCTCTAAGTGCTTTTTTAAATAAGAAATATAGGCCTATATATAATTAATTGATAACTCCTACTCATAATATCATAACAATGACACATTTTATACTCACCGAGGCCAAGCTTAGGCCTAATGTCAGTTAGAATGAAAGTAATAAATCAGCGGACTCTGTTGATATTAATAAAGATAATCTGCAGCACGTGTGTTTATTGAACGCGGTCTAAAAATGAGAGATAATTTGACCGTGAACCTACCTTCATCATCGCCCTTATCGTTTGCCCCCGCTGGACGTCACTCGCCCCCGCTATAAGATATCAACAGCGCCTGGCTGTGACAAACATTTGGCCTGGCAGGGGCAGGGGAGAACATGACTCAGGCAGGGGAGAACATTGGACCAGGCAGGGGAAAACATTACTCTGGCAAGGACGAACGTTGGTCCTGGCAGGGGCAAACATTGGGCCAGGTAGGGGAGAATATTACTCTGGCGAGGACGAACGGTGGTGTGGCGAGGACGAATGACGGTGTGGCGAGGACAAACGACCGTGTGGCGAGGACGAACGACTGTGTGGCGAGGGCGAACGACGGTGTGGCGAGGACGAACGACCGTGTGGCGAGGACGAACGACCGTGTGGCGAGGACGAACGACCGTGTGGCGAGGACGAACGACTGTGTGGCGAGAGCGAACGACGGTGTGGCGAGGACGAACGACCGTGTGGCGAGGACGAACGACTGTGTGGTTAGGGCGTACATTTAAATCACACAAGAAGGAAATAATGTCCCTTTTGAGCTTTCATAAATTACGGCTTCTCGCTTCATTTGAATGTCTATGTTATGGGTCTACGGTTTATTAATATTTTTTTACTTTTACAGTGCGGATATCGACTTTACACATCGGAATCTGCCGTCTACAGACGTCAGATTTCGACGTTTAAAGTCGATCCCCGAACTATAAGGGTTAAGGAGATGACTAACCTTTAATTCATCAATTATTTAATGTTGGATTTCTCAGAGGGCAATCTAGTTACTTTTATTCATAAAAATCGTGAAAGTTCTCAATATGTGTTAATCGGTAGGCCCCTATACGCAACACAGCAGTAGAGATAGATATACATCAGTTCAGCTGTAGGTCATTGAACAGCTCTACACTAATTTATATATATAATTTATTTGACCGTTTATTTTGTGTTTGTGAGTTAAAAGCTATTCTTGTATTTGAAATTTAAGCAAGGCATGTGCGAATATGCTAAGGTTGATTAATAAAATCAGCATGTGGGTTGATTAATAAACCCAGCGTGTGAATATGCTAAGGTTGATTAATAAAATCAGCATGTGGGTTGATTAATAAACCCAGCGTGTGAATATGCTAAGGTTGATTAAGAAATCAACGCACTATTAAACCAATATTGGGCCAATGTCTCGTTTCTGATGGTAAAACGTTAGATCTGAGAAAGAACGCGGAGCTCTTGAAACGACATGGATCAGTATTCTGCTGTTCAAAGCCAAAATGCAGTAACTGCTTGGTTTTCAAGTAAGCAGTTACTCTCTTTTGGCTTTGCATGGAGCAGTATTGAGCTGATCCAAGCACGCACCTGAGCTTGACAAGTCAATCCTCCACCGCGGGTAAATGCCCGTCATCATTTGCAGAATGATCACAGCCTTTCATCGTTTCTTTTGTTGTTCCACAGGACGTGTGACGGACTGGGCGGAGGATTCCTATCAGACAATACAACGTGCTGCTTACACCCACTGACCAACAGACAGCTGATGTCCTCCACACCTCCTTGACCGCTGAAAAGCGTAAAAGCCAGTTTCCCACTCTTTATGGCTAAGGACTTGAACTATTTGGACCTGAATCAAGCACTGTTTTATTTGATGGGTACACAATAGGCCGACATTAATCTGACTGTTTATTGGGGAGTTCTGGCAAGGACGGCTACTGTTAATGACACTCTGCTGCGGTGCTAGCTTTCCATTAGGCGGACACGAACGCCATAAAACTAATGACATAATGACCAGCGGTCAATCAGTGAGATCAAATGATCAGATCCGACCAGCCTGATACATCAATCATGGTATAATCCAAGGTGACTTTTAAAGCACCGACCCCATTTGAACCCATAAAGAGTAGGCTCTAGGATTGCTATCGCAATTCTAGTGTGCGTTGAATAAGGAATACATGCATAATTATCTATATTGCTTATTATCTAGATAGTGGTACATTATAATTTAGGAATCTGTGGATGGAAACATGTTTTTTCTGAACACATATTTTATTACAAAACGAAACATGGTGTTAAATTGATGGAGGGTTACGACATGATGTCACCGCTGAACATCAGCGGTGGTGACTGGACAGCCGGTGGTGACTGGTCAGCCGGTGGTGACTGGTCTGCCGGTGATGATTGGTCAGACGGTCCTCCACAGTGGCTACTGGACCACCTGAACCTTACCAAGGACTGGACACCAGGTAAAGCAGCCAAGATAGATGCCTCCATCTTAGCCTCCACCATCTACCATCTTAACATTCACGTGCTGCCTTTTGTAATACTACTTGGTGGATTGAGTAACGTGGTGGCGATGCTTGTGTTCAGGTCACGACCATGGAGACAGCTTACAGGTAGTGTCTACTTGGGATGCCTGGCCTGCTCTGATGCTGTGTTCATGCTCTGTCTGTTTATCGCCTGGCTCAGCTTGATACGCATCCAGATCTTCCATCGTCATTTCTGGTGCGTGTTTGTTCGCTACCTGCTGCACGTGAGCGGCTTTCTGTCCGTCTGGCTCGTGGTGGCCTTCACAATGCAGCAGTTTCATCTGATTGTGACGACTGACGCTAGAGTGTCCAGCCATCAACAGTACATGTCCACGGCACCAGGGATGCGGCGAGGTGCTAAGATAGCAGTGATAGTGCTGGGGGTACTCTCATGTACCGCCTTCTCCTTCATTACATGGACAACTGGCATCATTAAGGTACACGGGCGCGAGTTCTGTGCACCTTATCCAGATCAGTTCCACATTGTTAACATCCTCACACACGTGGATACAGTAGTGACCCTGATGATACCTAGTCTTGTCCTTGTCGTGGTGAGCATCATGCTTCTGGTAAGACTAAGGCAACAGAAACAACCAAAACATGTGGCCGGAGCTAATGGACAACTTCTAGTGAGACAAGAACCACTGAATGGTGATGCGACACCTCCTCATTATAACGAGTTCAGGAAAGACTCAGATGCACCAGATATGACGTGCTCAATTCCTCTCAGTGCACGACTGGGGGAACCAGACGATGAACTGCCAGCGGACCTGGAGTGTCTTCCTGAGTTCGAGCCTCGTCTTCTGCTGGGCCTGGCCATCATGTTCATTGCTCTCAGCCTACCCAGCCATATCCTTCGCGTCCGTCTATGTGTGATCCAGATCGCCTGGCCAGAGCGTCACCCGGTTCAGGCTGAGATAGAACTACAACAAATAGCAGAGTTTATATATTATCTAAACTTCGCGTTCAACACCCTGCTTTACTGTGCCCTACAGAGGGGCTTTCCAGCAGGTTTTCGTCAGGTGATGAAGGACATAAAGGAGAAGTTCATATGGTGCCTGTGTTATGATCCCCCTGTAAACACACCATCCACACAGATTGACAGATCCAGATCAAGACAAGGATCAGCTGCTTGACTTATAATACATTAACCACTCAACCACCAATCATGTCCATACTGCCGTACAAAGCCGAAAAGGCAGTAACTGTCCTCTGGTTTGCGGAGCAAATAGTCGTTTCTAATTTTGTAGTAGCTCCTTTTGGAGGTAATAATATTTGGTTAATGGCAAAATTTAAACATGGAGGAATTATTTTTGCTCACTTGAAGCTGTGGGTCGTGGTAGTGAGGTACAATGCAGGTGGGCACAAATTGATTATTTGGGTAAATAGTTGGTAGCGGGCTAACACTTAAATTGTTAATTTGGTGTATTTTGTTTAGTAGGCCTACTTCAAGAACACCGAACAATCAGCAGTAATAAAATTGGGATCCGATTAATTCCCATATTATTATGTTACGTGTTTACTGGACGTTATTCTCTGTTATTTATTAATAATAATTAATTTTAACAATATTGCAAATCACAATATTCTACATATTAGGTTAAAATAATGCACATTTAAAAAAAATATTTAAAAAATATTCACCGCCCCCCCCCCTATTTTTGTTAACCCTTTCAAACCTGAATTTACCATTGTCATCTTCATCCACTATAAGCCGCGAATTGCTGTCGCAATTCTCGACTTGCATTGGATGAAAAAGACTTGAAGTGGGCGGCAAATGAAAAAAATATGTTGTTATTATTAAAACAGTTCCATAAAAAAATCGTTATAAGCCCCCTAAAGGTGTAGGAAATTAAGCCATTCTTAACAGATGCGAAATGATGCTCTGATGCATCGTTAGGTTTAAAGGGTTAATATGACACCATCATTGGTTTTCTCATGAACCAAATGGAATAGCCCGCACAAGGGAAATCCCAATAAGGACAAAAATCATTTGTGGTATAAGGGGATTGCTGAGCTAGATTTTGTAATAATGTTTTTTAAATAATATGTTTATAATTGTCCTATGTTTAAAAAATCCAGCTTTGCGTATAATAGTTCAGCTTTGAAGCCATCCACATGAAAAGACAAATCCACGTGGATATACACCGCTGTATTTATATTATATGAACTGTTAAAATAATTGTGAAAGATATTGTTTTCAAAAACACGAATAAACCTTGGATATCGTTAATTTCATAAGAGATCATTTGTATAATAAATAAGTATTTACCACCTAGCTTGTAATGATTTATATTAGTTTTTTTCCTGGATATGATCATAATAATATTATAAGAGAGTATGCTGTTTTAAATTTAGTAGTTAGTCTGTCATTAATTATGATATAATTAATCATAATAATCTTAATTGTGATGAAAAAAACTAGTCTTCTGAAGTTTTCCAATTTGCATTCTTCTATGAGTCATCATGCAGCTATGCAGCTTTTGTACGTAAACTCCTTTTAAAGCTATACAATCAGGCTAAAATGAAAAAAAATCAGTATTCATATTTTGGTTTCCTTATAGGGCCATAAGATTTAAACATGTCCATAGACTAGAATTCCGGAAGACTTTTAAATGTTGGGCTGGTGTGGCACGTAGCAAGTTTGCCGAAAGCCCCATTTATCAGTTATTCCCGTATTTCTTATTTTGGACATGCATGTCCGAAATTAAATTGCGTCCTTATTTTTCACTAAACCGGCAAATTCGCAACACAAAATTTAACGTAAAAATGTATGCAATTCTAGTTAATGGACATGTTGACACATTATGAACATATCAAGGAGCCAAAATAAAAATACTGCTTTTTTAATGATTTTAGCCTGATTGTGTCGCTAATCTCATCTTGATCGACAGGTAATGTGATTGGTCTCAGACCGACAGCACCTCGGTTCTAATCCAGTTTCAAAAGCATATTTTTCTCTGTGCTGCCTAATTTCAAGATGCATGATACCCAATTCATTCAATCAATCATTAATTATCTTGGAAACAACATAATTCAACTATTGATAATCCCATTAGGTTTATTTTATTTCACTTTTATTAATGATTCTGTGATATCTATTTATATCTTATACTTTTCTTGGATTCTCACCTAATGTCGAACATTAGTATTCAATTTTAGAATTCATCGTGATTAGTTTGTCCAAGATTTTGCATAACTGAAAAATCTACGTCAAAAGTTTGGATGGCGATTATGACAACTATTCTGGCCATAGTAATATCTAGCCGTAGCAACCAGAGTGTCGTATGTACCACTCAAATGAGTGGAACATACGACACTCTGATGTCTATCTTTTGCAAAAGCAAAAGGCAGTATCTGCTTACTTGTAAAGTGGGCAGATACTGCCTTTTGCCCTCGCACGGCAGAATTCCGTCTATCATCATTGTCAGCATGAAATATATGGTTCAACATTAAATCACATTTGTCTAATCACCATTGTAATTCTTTACAATCCCCGTATGTAACATTTCAGATATCTTTATTGTTTTCGTATTAACATTAAATAAACATATTATCGTCTAATTTACTGCTTGTTTTTCTAGTAACGACCCATCAAACAGACTATGTTTAGTCTATATCGGTTAAAATTGAATCCAAAGTCTGTGATATTGGCCCAATATGAAAGCAGTTTGGTCATTTTGCGTCACTGAACCATAATATTTTATTGCATAGCGACCTACCTATACTACCAACTTCGAGTCAACTGATCCTGTTTTCTAGCCTGGGTAGCACAAAACTGAAATATTATCATTATTATTATTCTAATAAAATGACATAATTTATACAAACCCATCAAACAGACTATGTTGAATCTATGTTGGGTAACATTGAATCCAATAGGCCTACTAGTGATATTGGCCTAACAATAATGCAGTTGGTCGTTCGAATAAAATATATGACATATTACAAAGCAATCAACTATGACATACAACAAACCGGCGAGCATAATTGTTAACTCGTTAACAACATTAAAAAAACAACACATAATGACCGTTTTCTGTCTGAGGGAGGTAATGCCTTTTTATGGGACAGACCTAGCATAGATATCACATATCTGATGCCATGTCCCAGCCAACAGTATTATCATGATTATCAGATATGTTTTTGTTATCATTGTAAAAAGCAATGTATACTGTTTTTTGGCGCATCTTAAATAAATAAAAAAAATAAAATAAAAAAAAATTATTGTATTATAGTAACGTTACATTATAATAATTCTAGCACATTTTGCTAGTGTTTATCCCTTTCTTGTCTGGTCCCAGCAAACAAAGTTGTTTCTCAACCTATTTCCCAACGTCAGCTGGTGACGTGGAAGCAACGCTGGCTGGGAGTAAGTTTGCTTTGAAAATTGATTCTACGTCATTTTTACCAATTTCATGTTTGATTTCCACGTGATTTCAACCGCTTTTCAACCTCATTTATGCGTAATTTCAATGTTTTTTTCAATGTGATTTTAACTGTTTTTCAACCTTATTTCAAGATAACGTCACTGTGAATTTTTAAACAATGATTTTTATTAATATTTCAACGTCATTTTAACCCACTTCGAATAAGTTATATTACCCCCCACACCAAATGACGGATACTTCCAAACGTCAGCCAAACCGGAGTGCCTTGGAAAGGTTGGGGGAACAGCATTTAACTATAAGAACGGCATCTCCCGTACCAAGACAGTGTAGGTTACACGGTATGACTGGGCCGCCTAACTTATTTACTGCGCGAGGCCCAGTCACACTGACCGCCATTTTGTTTACAGCAGTGTAAAAACGGCCCTCGCGCTAATTACCAAAAAAACTCGCATGCTAAGAAATTGAGACGAATATTTCAAGTGCCCATGAAAACTAGGCCATTTTCAGCAGGCGTAAACTTGTGGTCGTATTGGAACTATTACATTTAAAAATGGAGATCACTATGTCAGAGCCTTGCAATGTCATCAGGGTAAGTATAGGTATGCTTGGTATTGATTAGTCATTCAGATAAGAGTTACTCTCATTGTTGTTATGATTGAAACATGTACCACAACAAATTGGCAACAAATGACACGGAATTATTTTATTTTGTAGTTTTAATTAATTTGAAAATTATATAGGCTCAAATTAACTGGCTTTTTCTCTCAGAAAAAAACATCAAAATGCGCAATGTACCACGCGAACACTTGTTATAGCCAGTGAAAGTTTAATAGTTGAGTGAACTTATTAAACAATTCAATAACCATTTCAGTCTACTAAGAACCTTTCTTTCTGTTACGATTAAGTCAATTCCAACTGGAAAATACAATTGACTCAATAAATTAAGTTAATTTAATTGGTAGCAAAGTTAATTCAGAAAAAAGTCAGGTTAAACCGAATGGTGGCCAATGGCTTAAGCTCACTCAACTAACTACTGTAGCTCAGCTAACTCAACTCAGTTGTATTAGCACTGCTAGCATATCTTACAGTTATTTATCAACATATTTCTATATTCTGTGATGAACTGGTTTGATAAAAGAATAAATTCCTATTTATTGCCAAAAAAAAAGATTGTATTATATACAAGCTACATAACTGTATTTATGTGTGAAATTGTGAAGAATGGTGCATAGTTATTTTTTATGATTATTATTAGATTGGAATAATAATCATTATGTTCAACACACTTGGCTAAACTGTCTGTGGTTGTTCTCATCAATTTGCCACGTTTATACCTTTATCATAGCCAAAGTTTATATATACGAAACGGCGATAGACGTCGAAGATATGGCGCCAATGTTTGGTTTGAAAAAAGTCGGGAATGCAATATGAAAGTGACGTTATGGCTGTTCCAGTAAAAATCCCCCCGCCATGGACGTCATTATTGAAAAACTACCCCCACCCTCTTTTAAATCCTAGTCCTTGGGCCAACACAGAGCTCATATTTCCCGCGTTTTTAGCATCACTGACAGTCCTTGGAATTTCCTTATGGCATATACCACCAACCCGGATTTGAACATTGTTTTTATCTACCACCCCCACAGATTTTTATGAAAAGGGAGGAAATATAAAACTAATATGGTTGTATTTTTTGACGTTGTGACTGTGATATGAAAAACACGTCAAAACAACATCATTAATGTTAGTTGAAATGACGTATAAATGTATAAATGTCGTTAAAATGAATCATATCTCATGTCAACCAAAACACAACGTTAAAATGACGTCACGTGCCTGTCGGTAATTTTAGAAAAATAAGTATGAAAATGTTCACTTTTCTAGATAAAGTCATCATCATTCAAATTTGCATGTCTAAATTCGCTTAAATTTCAAAATGACAGTGAGGAGAAAAGAATACGACCTATTGCCATTACGGGGGAATTTCTGTGATCACAAAAAAATGTCATTATAACTTCCTGAGAGAAGGTGGAGTAGTCTGGTGGGCAAAAAATAATGGTCGTCAGCATGGTTAGAACCTGATACAGCGTTCACTGTACTGTTTTTTTCACAGAAAACACCATACGTTTACTTAACGCTTGGCTTACATTGGTTTACCGTCGACAATGCTGGCCCAGCAGTAATCTAAAGTTTTGTTAACGTTTTGTGTTTGCTACGTTTGGCGAACGTCACTGCCGTTTCAACAACACTGGACCTCGCTGAAGCAGAATAAGCAAAGCTGTTGAATAGGTCACGTTCTGCTTGACGATCTTAGGCTTCAGTCTAATAAGACAAGCCAATGAGTTCAAAGTCACTGACCCTTAGAAAAGACGTAGTGCCTATCGTACAGTAATTGCGCAATTTTCTGGAGCTAAAACTTTTCGAATAGCTGATTAGTTCTGGTTATTTTATCTTCGCGATTACATTCCTATCAATCCAGTATTTGATACTTTGTTATATCAACATAAGTTTATGGAAAAATATTTTGAAAATATCCTTGTAAGAATGCAATTAAATTTCAAAAAGATTTACAATAGAAAATGAAATGAATCGGGTTTTAGGCCACCTTTGTGCACATAGGCTAAACTGGGCCAGGAGAACCTCCTGAGGATGGTGAGATGATTGAGATGACACTGTCCTCCAGACACAGGATTCGAAATTCGAGCCCTGGCGGTCTGAGGTCGAGCACGCTACCTCTTGGTCACGGAGGCTCCCTACAATACTGACTTTCACACGTGGATGGGGTAGAAACATTTGTTTTTTCTTTCAAACCGCCGAGACCGGGAACCGAAACCCGAACTCTGGCGTAAAAGGCAGCGGTGGTAACCACTACCCTAGAGCCCCCGCCCATTTACTATAGAGAGGGACATGGCGCAATGGTTAGAGCGCGGAGCTTTTCCAATGTCGCTGCCTGCCGTGCGGTTGGTGCAGGATTTTCAGAGAAATATCATGTTTCTCACCTCTCAATCTTGGGACATTGTTTCGATGTTGTGTCTTTGGGCAAGGCACTCAACCTTCGAATTAGTCAGGGCCCATTTCTCAAAAAGAGGCATTCTTAAAGTTTGTAAGGCATTTCTTAGTAGAATTTGTCATGTAGTTGTTTTCACATAATTCGGATATGCTGATTCCAAATCTGCCCCATGCCAAGCTCTATTTTTAGTTTTTCCCTTTCAAAATTGCAAAACAAAATGGCCGCCAAAATAGCAGATAAAGTCTCAATTATCATGATTATACATCACGTCTGGGTGCACATCGGACACACAAACTTGACTTTCGAGTTCAAAATACCATTTTTGTTTTGAAGAATTTCATGCTCTAAGGCCTGGTCAACTATCACGAAAAAATCCAAGATGGCCGCCAATAATACAGAAAGTACTATAACGTTCTTCTAAAAGTCATAGAAAGTTGTTTTTGGTGGCTAAATATAGGTTTTTAATACCAATAATTCTAGTACAATACAGTAATAACCTCTAACTTTTATATTACATGCAGTTTAAGGGAAAAATCAAAGATGGCCGCCAACTATACAGCAAGTACTATAACCATTTTTCTAAATGTCGTAGAAAGTTATGTTTGGCGCTTAAATAGTTTTCTGATACAAAAAAATTACACAGCATCAAAAAACTCAACTTCCATGTTACATGTAGTTACAGGGAATGCAAAAAATATGATTATTTAAAAACAGCACATCAACTTTGAGGAAATTGCACAAAAATAGGTTATGTTACTTTCATCATTGTAGCTACATAGGCTTGCTGTGCATATCTCAGGTTTGCATGAATGCCACCATCTTGCATAATGATAATGCTAGAATAATCACCCTCATCAATATGTTGATCATATATTTGTGCAGCTTCGGAATTGATGTAGCGACTCCTTGATAGGACGTCATTGACTACTTTCTCGTGGTCCTAATTCACACATAATCAAACTAAATGTGATAGCTCTTCAGGCTGAGCAGGACGCTTTCACATGAGAACTAGTTGCCGTTGTCCATCAATGAAGCTCCAACCACAATCTCATAGATGTTTATAATATTGTTATCTGGCCGGAGCTTTATTTATTGCTAAACAGGCCTAAAATACAACGGAAACAATATATCCACTTTTTGTGGCAGGTGTTATTGACGAAGAGAATACATTGAAATACTCCAATTGGCTTAAGTTCTAGTTATGTATGTTTATGAATTAATTTAAATGTCTTTCTTTTGAAATCGATGTGCTGGTGTTGTGGAAGCCAATGAGACGGTTGAATGGTACGGTAAATATCACCAGTTCTAGGTTTACACAGCTAGGCATTGCTATGATGAGAACGTTTGGAAAGCAGAATGAGCAAGTTTATATCAGTTCCTACGACTACCACATTGTCAGTATCTGACAGTTTGATTGCGTAATAACATTTACCGTCCCATCATGTACCTCAGTATTTTTCACACTTAAATACCAATGTACATTAAATAGTTTAATGGCATTATTCTCTACCAAAAGTGGTGAATTTGAACATTGAACTGAAACTGTATTGCCCTCCTCCCTGATTCTGTACTTTATGTTATATATTCATCTGAGATGACATCGCAGTGTGCATGGAAATGTTTTTGATATAGGATACATGTGTCTTGCATAGATTATTAGATGATCAGTGTTTATCACAAAAGGATATAATAGATAAGATATAAATAAATGTATGAATGATAATTATTCTACTATGTCTGGAGGAGACATATAGTTATTAGGGACCTAAATATCTTCACGTCCATCGTATGATTTCATCACTTTATATATGGTAAGACTTATTGTCTTTAACATTGATACCTCTTCTTGCAAAATAGGGTGGTCGCTCCCATACCTCTTCAAGACACAACTGAACCTGTTGGGTTTTTGTATATTATGTGAGAGTGAGAGCTTTTTTCTAGTTAGAAGCATGCATGACCAGAAACTACTGATTCCTCATACATTCTATCATATCACGACCACATCTAGAAAGTTTCTGTATTTTATGTTAATCTTCATAAAAAACATCCTGATCGTGCTACGAACGATATTATTGCTCCAATTACCACATATTATGCATCATATCTTGTTGCAATAGTGTACCCAATAATCTTTGGTGACTTGTTCATGACACTCTATAGCATTTAGTTGCCAAGACCAGGTTAGTTACTAACATCTTCTGAAGATGGTGTATGTTCAGACTACATTTATAAAATAAATTCTTCGTCAGTATTTTCAACATTACCCTAGCGTGTCCTCAACCATCAATCTTATATGCCCAAAACATAAGTCAACTTCTGCACCCAATTACAGATTTCCGATATCGTGTAACAGTATTTTATCATAGTTATTGAAGGTGATATCATCTATCTCATTCACGTTAGGGGAGTAGAAATATGTGTAGCCTACATTACAACTTTGTGTGGATGTCGGAGCCGATTGTTGGGAATTTATTCGTTCAATTATGTCTGAAAACTGTGTTATCAGCGCCTTACCAGGGTTTTGTACGGTATCTATTCTGATCAAAAATATAAAAATAAGGATGATACTATTATCATGATTATGTAAATTGTCAATCCGATTGAGAAAAATAATTTTTATGTGATGTGCACGTTTTAACCAGCACAATATACCTAGCAACTAGAATCATAAATTGTTAAATTTAAACGACTTCTTGTTTCAATAGGAATAGAACATGTGTGTGTGTCATTATTTCCATGGTGATGCAGACCACCTTGATGGATTACCTTCATGTTTTGCTTAACTCTAGTACAGGGCTTGAGCAGGAGGGTGCCATCCGTGGCCAACGCACATTTAAATTATTGCTTTCTTCCTTACGGTACTGTAAAAACACGATGCAGGTGGATATCACATAGGCCACATACTAATAGGCCTGGAACAGATATATGGTGAGCGACAGGCTATCTAGTGGCAGACAATGAACAACAATCATAAAATATTTTTTGTCCATTGTCTAAACATTTTTACAACATGCCGGATATTACGTTTGTTTCCCTCGGCTTCTAAATGTGAAATAATGACTTTATTAAATAAATCATTATTATTACGCTGGCCTACGATGTGTCGTTTTCCTGGCACAACATTTGTTTTTCCCCCATAACTTTGTGAAATATTGATAATAGATGTTATCACGGCTCTGAATTGGTTTTCCGGGTGTGAGAAACCTATATGTAGACACCAAAAACACATCTCTACTTTATTTGGAAGCAAAGTTATGGCACATTGCCTTGAAGTGGTGGCCATTTTGGATTTTGTCCTGTAGCGGCAAACGCACAAGGTGAAATTCAGGGGACTTCAAGTATGTTGCTCAGGTGGATTTTAATACACCGAAATAATGTTTTTATGTTTATTGTAAGCCAAGCCGTGATGTAAAGTTGTGACATTTTCACTAATTTTGGCGGCCATTTTGTTTTTGAATTTTGAGTAGGAAAAACACAAAATATAGCTTGGCATGGGGCAGATTTGGAATCAGCGTTCCCAAATTATGTAAGAACAACTGCATGCCAAACTCTACTAAAAAATGCCTTACCAAGTCAGAAATTTCGAAAATGGGCCCTGACTAAATGCTTTCAGAACTACTTCGGTTTATGACCATTTCCAGAATCGTACACAAGCTGGTAATGTAACAGTCTATGTGTTCGTTGTTAACACCTCAAGGCTCAGTCTTGGGCTATCTATTATTTCGAAAAGTATGGTATTCAAAATTCACAACTACTTTAGTTTAGTGACCATCTCCAGAATCGTACACAAGCTGGTAATTTGACATCAACAGTACCTCGATCAAGGCTTAGTCATGGGCTATTTATTATTTCTGATATATTTTTTAACGACCTCCCTACATGCCTCACTCTTACTTACATCAATCAATATATTTGCTGATGACTAGGTAAGTAAATAAGCTGACAGTAAACCAACGTTGGGCCAACGTCTCATGCTTACTGGGAGATAGTGACAGAAATCTAGCCGGTGTGTGTATGAAGGCCTGGGGTGATTACCACTAGCTGGCCATCTTTGGTCACATAGGTAACACTGATGCCACTCATGGTCGGTCGCTGGCTCGACTTCCGGGCTGAACAGTTTTACCACCATTACCCCAGCAGACACGATACGATAACTCAATGTTGACGTGAAGTTGGTACAACGTCTTTACTGCTGGCCCGACATTAATTCAGCATTGGGTTAGTATTGTGGAGAGCTCCCGTGACCGAGAGGTAGCGTGCTCGGCCTAAGACCTGAAGAGTTTGAATTTCGAATCTTGTGTCTGGAGGGCAGTGTAATCTCACTCATCTCACCATCCTCAGGAGGTTTTTCTGACCCAATTTAGCCTGTATGTGAACAAAAGTGGCATAAATCCCGATTCATTTCATTTCATTTACCCCAGCAAACACGATGTTGCAGTAAAGTTGGTTCAACTACTTCGCCGCTGGCCCAACATTATCCCAGCATTGGGTCAGCGTCTTGTATTTTCGGGGACAGAAGGATCAGCAATTTATTTGCCGGTCGGCATTTGTAAGCCCATGTCTAACCCCCGGGAAAAGAGTGACTGCCATATACATCACGTCCCCCAAATTGTGGGCCCACATCATCCCACAATTCTGCTCTGCAAAGGCAAAAGGCAGTATTTGCTTACTTTACAAGTCAAGGCAAAAGGCAAAAGGCAGTATTTGCTTACTTTACAAGTAAGCAGATACTGCCTTTTGCCTTTGCAGAGCAGAATAGTTTGGTGAATGTGTGTCATAGGGAGGATAATGTCATTAACAAATGAATCCACGGGTCATACACGGCCAATCATTCTCCGTCTGAGGTTATCAGGTTATATGCGCCTCCGCAGACTAATACGATCTTGCAGCTGTATAATGAGAGGTATTTTATCCAGACCATCATATCATAGCCTGAACAGTGATATTGGGCCAGATACTGGGCTCCATTTTACATTCTTGATATTCTTTCACCAGTAGAAATTTCTAGCGGTTTACCTGGCCTATATACGTCAAGGGTATATACAGAGCTATTTAGAGTGATAATACAAGTACGATCGGTGATGCAGAGCATCACCTAGAAATGGTCAACCCAACAAAAACGATGCACTGAAACAATGTTGTTTTAATGTTGGGCCATCGTTTTTGACGCTGGCCCAACATTAAAAAACAGCATTGTTTCAATGTAACGTGGTTCCTGGGAATATTATAAAGTGATTGTGCATATATCTGTAAAAAACTAGTGTGGTACGCATCACTAATCGTACTTGTGTATATTGACAGTTTGAAGAAATACGTCGGGGAATCCCTAAACTCAATCGGCCAATAGGACTCAAACCTTCAAGCCACACCCCCAAATTGAATCAAATTGAGGCTGGCCAATCACAACCTGAAAACCAGAGCCCCGTTTCTGGTCCAATATGTAATCACAGGGCCAGTGGTCAGGCTAATCATATCATAACATAACTCATCACACCAACAAAGACACACTAACTAGACGGACCGGGGCCATCAGTGCCGCTTCACATCATTCGGAGACGTCTGGCATAATGTTGGGTAAATACTGTCCACAGTGCCTCGCTCACAAAGTCCCGTACGAACTTCGTACCAACGATTTTGGGACCATGAGGGTTTCTCTTTCGTATCCCGTTTTTGGCTGGTAGCAAGCGCTTGGACATGTCTAAGAACACTACGAACGCCTAAAGAAAAACCCTCATCGTACGATGCTTGGACTTTTTCACATAGTTCATTTTGTATTTAAAACATCTTTACAACAATTTGGGACAATTGAGAATATTATCTAGTTTTCTACGTACAATGACTGTAGAGCACATATATATTTATATGGATGTCGCTTGAATGCTTACGAATTCTAAATATTGTAGGAATCGAAAATTCATAGGACGCTCGTACAAACTCGGTAAGCACAATTTGATGAGTCATTGTGGCCATCATTGAAATAATGATTATTGGGCTATTATTCTTGGGGTGCTTACCACCGTCCGAGAAGGCCGCAATAAAATGTCCCGAAAACATTTTGTACGGCGTTGGTACGGGTCATTTGACCAGGTTTTCCGGGATATATCTACAGAGCCAAATAATAGCACCATTATACCTAGTGTGATTGGATAAGCTATACACCAACTTGTTATTACGGGACTCTTCCGGCGCCTGCACGAACGCCGTTCGAAGAGACCAGAGACATTCGTATGACGCTCGTACCAACGCCTCCAGGTGTGGGTAAAGTGGGGTCTAATGTGTTCAACTGGTCGTATGAGCCTTTGTGACTGAGTCTAGAGCTACTGCATTTTTATCATAATTTCACAAAAATTATGCCTACTGCAGTAACGGTAATCCGTGCATGCGAGGAATTTGCCAGTGATTTAATTCATTGAGTGACCGTTTCCCCCATTTCACTCATTTGATTAGCAGTAAACAATCCCACAGTCAGTATTGTGGGGAGCCTCCGTGACCGAGAGGTAGCGTGCTCGGCCTCAGACCGCCAGGATACGAATTTCGAATCCTGTGTCTGGAGGACAGTGTCATCTCAATCATCTCACCATCCTCAGGAGGTTCTCCTGGCCGAGTTTAGCCTATATGTGCACAAAGGTGGCCTAAAGCCCGATTCATTTCATTTTTATTTACTGGGAACATTGAGAACATTTATCGAGGGGTAGCCCTTTCAGCATCATACAGTAATTTAAAAACATATAATTATGTGAAATCAATGTATTACACTGTTTTCCGAAGGGGCCCATATAATATTTATATCAGGCGTCAGGATAGCACATTGGTAGCGTGGTTGACTCAGAGTCTGGGGGTACCGGGTTTGAGTCCCGCTGCGGCCGATATCTTTCCTTGGTGCACACATATGCAGTGACCCAAACTGTTCAAATTCATGGGATAATAATGACAACCGAACGCATAACCGATTCGCACCGCATAAAAAAAAACGTACAAAAAAGAAAAGAAATAAAAATGACCAATATGTCAAAGTTGACATGTAAACGGTCAATAAAACCTATCATAAAACACTCGTACAGGCTACAACACAAAAAAATGACAAGAACATGTAGGTTTCATGATGGCGATCGGGGTTAAGGGGTTCAGGAACCTTTGACAGAAAAGCAAATATATATAAGTGTTGAATTTTGTATTCAAACCAAATAAATTAAACATTGTATGGTCCAAAGAAGGTTGTAAGTTTTATCTTAAAATAATTTAGACTTACGATCTTTTTTTAAAAAAATGGCGATTTATAGCAGGCTTGGGGTTAAATATCACATTTATATCATTTTGATACCAATTCATCTAGATTGGGTGACCACTTCTTGCTTCAAAAACATTAAAATCGGAAAATATATGTAAAAATGTAGTCCCTACGCTGGTAGTAACAAGGCATATATGCTGCATTCGATAGTTCTTGTGTTTTGGCAACGCTCAGGGAAGGTACTAGGACCTTACATTTGCATGTGAAAATAGAAAAAAACACCATGTTTAAGCACCCTTTTTTCTTTTTTATATTGATAGAGTATGTCCTGATGATTAAAAAATATAATAGGTTTATATACAATTTTTCACTTAAAGAATGCTGGGAGGCCCAAGCGTATGGGCCATAATACATGTAAGTCTACGGGAGGGGTATTATGTGTGGTGAGACGTTGACGTTGATTCAACATCACAACAACGTCATGTGCCAAGTTGGATGTCACAATACGTTTATGTGTCCGTTGTTAAGCCTTTGGAGCGCGAAAATATACATTTATATATATTTATGTGGGGACCTACGTCATAATATTGGGCTACTTCACTCTTACTATTTTTTATTCATTTACCAGCTTCCAATAAAATGAGAAATATACCACGTGGGGCCCTTTGTAATTCACAAATGTTATTTTATTAAACACCTGCACTGCCGTGCAATTGCAAACAGCAGTACCGGTAAGTGCTTACTTGAAGTGCTTACTTGAAAAGTAAGCACTTAGGCCTACTGATGTTTGTCTTTGTAAGAAAGGGCACCTGCTTCACAGTTAATAAATCTCATTC
Organism: Flabesymbios commensalis; assembly: GCA_964017125.1. Lineage (NCBI taxonomy): Eukaryota > Metazoa > Annelida > Polychaeta > Terebellida > Flabelligeridae > Flabesymbios > Flabesymbios commensalis. The sequence continues at coordinate 47,488,474 of OZ024904.1, forward strand.
AATGTAATATTGCGATTATAACACTTCCGCACTAAATAACGCAGATCTCTTCCCAGAGTTAATGAAGCTTCAGTAGTAGGTGGTTTTAGTATTCAGAAATGGAGGAATATAATATTAGAATTATGAACTTTGTAAAATTTAAATAGTTTTTCTTTTATTAGAAGCTGCAGATTGTGTTATCTGTTTCAATGACCTCAATATAAATGTGACACACCAGCATGATGTTATTTAATACCGCCATGTTCTAATGCATTGGACAGGTGATTGTGAGGTTACATGAATATGTATGGTGTATCTTTATGGTGGATACATAATGCAGATATTACCACAACGAGTGACTGGGTCAGCGACTGATACCAGACTAAATGGTTGTCGTATTTAATTACCTACGCTTATATTTGTTGTATTTCACACTACATGTAGCTATCACAGTCCTGACTAAAAAATCCTTAAAAATAATAAACACATGTAGGCCTACCTTCCGACTACCGGTCACTATCTAACACGCGGTAAAGGATTGAATGTATTTCTAGGCTGAGACAAGTGACCAAACCTTTGCACTGATACGTGCAATGCCAAATTTATAATCCTATCAATGAAATTAGGATAAAGGAGGCCTACTAAGGAAAGACAAGAAAGCATGACAAGACAGCGTTCAAGCCCAAATACCCCTTCATATCGCTGCAAGCAGCTTTCTAAACGAAACCAGACTAATAGTACAGTGGCAGGACCCCATTTGTTTTAGAAAACCTTGTTATACGCCCCTAGTATCATTTCTTTGCATTTTTCTTTAGTTTATATATAGTAGTACCCAAATCCGGTGGGTGTAGACTTCAACATGTCTTGTTTTTTTTAAATTCAAGATGGCGGACAAGATGGCCGCCAAATTTGAAGAAATGATGTAACTTCCAAGAAAATTCACTTAGGGAGATGATTTTTGTGTCTAAATATATGTTTTAAGGATCAAGGAATCTATTTATCATATCTAGTGTATATCTTAGGATATTATCAGCATAAAAATAAAAATGGCCGCCGAAATTACCGAATAAATGGCGACGCAAGCTTATGCAGAAACACATACTTTCAAAAACTGTAATATCACATTAACGAAAATATTTAAATAATATATTGTTATGTTCAGACTTATGTTAAAGTAGGTGGGTTGTCATTATTTGGTTTGAGAAACATTGTGGGCCCACCTGCATGCGCATCATGGTCAACGTCCAAGGAAAGGGATCTGCCGCAATGTAAATATTAAGGTTCAGTGAAGCAAAGCGACCCAACTGCTTTAAACATTATACTATTTTAAACGTGGCTATTGACACTTCTTCTGGCTGAATAGGGTAATAAAGACATATGATATGCCATCATGCATAAAGAAGGTCATGGTCCAGAAGGGGTAATACCTAGGTGACACCCAAAATGAACAAACAATGGCCATTTGGATCAATAACCTCAGGGGTGTTGCACAAACACTCACGAATGACTTGTGTTTGGGGATTGTGTGTCACCCCAGTATCACACATCGTGACCTGCAAGAAGAAGGATACATCTCGCATACAGGTAGATATCGCTGATGGAGCTCCTATACTCAGAACCCTTGAGTCATAATCTAAACCTTTACTGAATATTTTGGGGTACTTGGTTGGTTACTACTAGTGGTAGTTCTTTTCACCCCACCTGGGTTTAGGGTCATTAGGGATCGATTCCTTATGTTACATGTTGTACGGCATGGTATGGGAGCACTAGTCTGCAGCGATTATGCAAGAGAAGCTGCAGCCTCCACGTGTCTGGCTATAATCTTCGGGGGGATTACCAGTGGCGTAACCTGGTTACTCCGCTCAGCAGCGGTACCAATGTAGCTTCCATATCAGTGCAGGCACTGTAGTTGGTCGTTGTAAGGCCTTATATAGCCTACCGACAAAAGAGTGCTTGACACTAGGTCTCTCACGTGGGATGAATGAAGTCGCCCTCAGCTATTGTTACTCTGGGAACTATCCGAAGCGAGGATATGGGAGATGTGCAAAAGGCCACAGTGTTTTAGCATTACAATAATTGGATAGCGAAACTCAAATCCCTGACCATCTGGGCATGTGTGGGGGTAAATTACCTGGACATACCCAGAACCCCTTGTCGGGCGAGTAGGGGGAAACACGCTCAATAACACACCATGCCCTATCACCCCACACTAATGTCATCAACTTTACATCAATCATCTCATCAATGGACTGCACTGTTTTCATAGTATTTATATTTATATAAATCTGTGGCTGACAAAGATCACTTTTGTAGTGCCTGAGATAACTTTTAGAGTGATTGTAATTACTTCTTCAGTGGTCAAGATCCCTTTTGTAGTGGTTTAGATCATTTTTAAAGTGGCTGTGATTACTTCTTCAGTGGCCAAGATCCCTTTTGTAGTGGCTGAGATAACTTTAAAGTAATTGTAATCACTTCTTCAGTGATCAAGATCGCTTTTGTAGTTGCTAAAAAAACTTTTACTGTGGCTCTGATCACTTCACCAGTGGTCAAGATCACTTCTTAAAAATGGCACCAGAGAATGTAAAAGTAATAACAAACATTTATACCATGTACAATATACATGAGCGAGAAGTCCTGCTAGTATTCACTAATAAAAACCGTGGGAAATTGTTCATATGGAGGAATGAAATACAAACTTAGTGTTTTGTTGTACATTTCTTATTTAACAGAAATAAAATATTATGTATCTATATGAAAATCCATGCTAGTGACTTTCAACTGATATCAAAGATGTTGGTATTTTTTTTAATTTTGATTTTTTTTTTTTTTTGTGCCGATATATACAATTTTTTTCAATCAGACGGCCGCCATTTTGTATTTTGTCATCTTTTTTTATTTTTCAAATAATATAAGTTTTTTTTTTAAAAAACATAGCTCTAATTTTGCTTTATGTCCATTATTTCAATGTAGAGTCAAGTAAAATAGTCAAAATTACATTTTTTTTTTAAACAGATGGCGGCCATTTTGTATTTGTCTTTCGCAAAATTGTGAAAAATTTCATAGCACACATAACATCCAGGGGGTGCATGTTAGCCATAAGTAGCCCATCGCCTAAATGTTATCGTTTGCCCATATATAATTTAGTTTCATTTGATTATAACTTAACTTTTAGCAATAAGGCAGCCATTTTGGATTCCAAAATGGTGTCCATTATTGTATTTTCAAATTATGGAGATGTAAAACAGATTTATGTGAATAAAATTTGACAAGCATACATTATTACAATACATATTAACCAAGTGTTTGCCTTTTATAAAGTCGGGTCCATCATAACAGAGGCGTTTTCAGAGCTTTTTCGAGTCCATGGTGGCCATCTTGAATAATTAAAATTACTCAAAGGTGACACCTCCACACCACCCTAGATATCTTTATTTAGACCCCAAAGATAAATAATCAGCAGAGAAAAAAACTATATCAGAGAATTTTGGGTCACCACCCTTAGCTGCCAGACTAATAGACACAGAATCACTACTAAGCCTACTATTAAATAACTACGACGTCGCATACAGCTAATTATATTATTTCCATATAATATTATAATAACCCCATCACAGATAAGCCCACAAGAAGACATACGTGTACATATTAATAATGACTTATATGCTACTTTAATGGCTTAGCAACTACACATTACTATTTTCAGCGAAACATAGCTATACTGTGATCACTATCACTTTTTAGTCAGATTTCGGCGGCCATTTTGAATTTTAGCAAATGGTGATTTCTAAACGTCAATTTATCAACTGAGATAGATTCACAAATGGCAAAAACATATTGTTAGCAGGTAAGACACCGAGATCACATTTCTATGATGTAAATTAGTACAAAGTTCTGCATCTTTGTTCTGGGATTTTAATTTTTTGGGGTTTTTTTAAACGGCTATTTTTGACTTAGAGATATAATTTAACGCTTGAAATGGATTCGCAGATGTAACATATGTTTAGCCATCAAGATCAGAATTATATGTGAATTAGCTCAAGATTATGCATCTTTGATATTTGGCGGCCATCTTGGATTTTAAAAAAAACCAAGCCAGGTTTAAGTATACAACCACTGGTTTTAGGTACTAGATAGTATGTACTAGCCAAAATACAAAAAATGATTTTAGGGCAATTTTGCAAGGTCACGAGGCTGATCCACTGGACTATACTAGTATAGGCCTAGTATAGCGCCAGTCTAGACCATTAGGTCTAAAACAAAACGTGCGGTTTCAGAGAGGGGATATTAGTGTCACTTGCTGCACTAGAGGGGGGGGGGGCGTCTTTAGTTTTTGTGTACAAAAACGTTGACCCTTCTTGTCCGCTTTTATGAATTCGTTCATCATTATTATGGAACTATAAATGAATCTTCTGTTAAATCATTATGTTGATTTAATGTCACCATACACTATGTGTGGCACTGTGAGGATTATTTCATTTACACATTAATGAATGAATGAAATCTTATATATGTATCCAGCTGGAGGCTGTTCAGAGCGCTGAACATCGAGAGTAACTTAGCAAGGCCTGTTATCATTCAAATTCCAACCCAGTCTCCTTGAAGATATACAGCTGAGATGCCATTGAGGCGCATCAAGCTATTTTTTCATTCCAAGCAAATTCGCCTTATGTGCCAAGTACTCACACATTGTGGATTTTCTGGGGTCTCGCCGGATGGAAACTGCGCCTACGTCCATTGAGGTTATTTTACCCCCAACTTTAGGTCAGTCAGACGAGCCATCTGATTTACGTGGTTCTCTGAGCCCCACGACACGACATCGCTGCACGCATGTCCTAGTGTATACAGCACATGGTAGAACCAGGCGGCACCCATCCAATTATGGACCGGGCCCGGCGCTGCCTAACTTCAGTGATCGAGTCGACACCGATGAGCTAACGCCGTATTCCGTATTCAATGAACATGAATCCTCGGACCATACACGGCCAATAATTTCTAGTAGTCTAGGGTAATAGGCCCTATATGGGTCTCCGCACACTGAATAAGATATTGCAGCTGCATGATGAGATTTCTTAAGTGTAGGCTTAACCAGGCCATCATATTATAACATGAGTCATCACTCCAACAAAGACACACTAGTAGACAGACCGGGGCCATCTGTGCCGCTTCACATTATTCGGAGACGTCTGGCATATTGCTCGGTAAATACAGGCCACCGTGTCCATGCTAAAGCCTCGGTCACAAAGACCCCTACGAACGTCGTAAGCCTTTAACCGTACGACGATTTTGGAACCACATCTTGCGTGCTTTTTAAGGCAGCCGTAAGAAAAACCCTCATCGTAGGATTGTAGGATTGACGTACGATCGCATTCGAAGCACCATAAGAATTACGTACGATGCTTGCATTTTTTTCAAATAGTTTTCCCATACACCAACGGTAGCCTAATTGGTTTGATGGAAAATGTCGGAAAAGTAACGCTACCATTACAAAAACTGCATCAGTAGGCTCTGTCTAATAAGCGGTTTAGTTTGTGATAACAATCCTTCTACCGTGCAAAGGCAAGCAGCAGTACCGTAACTGGACATTGTGCAACTGGCACAAGAAGTTCACACAATGTTGGGTTAATGTTGGGCCACTGTCTACGGCACTGGCCCAACATTAATCCAACAATGGGTAAACGTCTTGTGTTCGCTGGGTTCTGGACGCTGCAGTTAACAACTGTTCATTACGTGCATTTGCGGCTAAGATGGACTTAACGGTCTTTTTTACCTGTTGTCTAGGGATCCCGCTCCCAATGCTGCCCTAATCAGCTGCTAATGAGATGACAAACATTGGGATCGCCCACGTGGATACTTCGCCACACCCTTGGATAATGAATAAAATATCTTGGTTTTCCCTAAATAACATAAATAAAAAATAACTATTATCACGGGTGAGAATATTTTGTATAAAACATATTTATATGTATTCATGTAATTTTAGATAATATGTCAGCACATTTTTTTTCCAAAGTGCTATTTTTTACGCGTTTTTTCTTAATTTGACAGATTACATTTTAGCTCTAGCATGGTATTTATACATTTTATAATTATACTAGGTATTGTTCTTTTACGCTATTTGAAGTGTCCTTATCCGATAAATAAAATACAATTGATGGAATTTGGAAATGACCGCCAGAGCCTCGTTTTCCGTCCCACCAATAGATTCACTAACCCCCAAGAACTATCTATAGGCCTACCAGGTTTCAAGGCACTCTTTCTAATAATTAAAGAAAATCCATGAAACATAATGATTCTTTCACTGAACTTATTATGTTTACGTATGTATGGTACACTTACCTGATCTATGTAATATATTAGTCTGCTGACTGTTAATTTGATTTGATTTGTTTTTGGTTAGCTGGTCAATTATATTACCGTACTCAGCGTATTTATATGACGCGCTAGTTTTATTTTTATTCTGACAAATGGCCTTTAATTTTCAAAATATGATGGATTTCAGCGACAGTGGGAAAGTATGTCGCCGGGGCTACTTTGTCAGCATATATTTTTATATTAAAATCATGTAAACGTGTTAAAATCATAAAATGTATTAAAATATATTAAATATATTAAAATCATATAAATATAGTCTCAAGTGTTTATTATGCAAATATCTTACACAATCATCCTTATGTATAACACTTTATATTCCCACTAATGTCCCAATATTGAGAGGGGAGAAACATGAAATTTCTCCTGAAAATCGATTACTTCCATCCTACCGTAGGCTACAAAGGGTATGCACGTACGTACTGCTGCAAAGCTGCACTGCAGCTGGCTACGCGCCTTTATTCATAAGGACGAGCTGCATTTAAAACATACCACTACATTATTTTCTTTGTCCGACCACGACATTCTAAGCCGGGAATGGAGAGTTTTTGTTCATCAAGTACAGACCAATTATCATGGTGGGCCTCTGCTACTATAATCAGTCAGGCGCGACCAAACTGTTGATCACGAGGGATTTTCATTATGGTCGGATGTGTTTTAAGTCAGTTAAAACCCTCGGAGCTCTACATTCTCAGCTTTGAAAAGAGCCTTGGCCTTCGGCCTCGGCCCTTTTCAAAGCTAAGAATGTAGAGCTCCCCGGGCATTATCCTATACGTAAAAAGTTACAAAACAAACCAGCAGTATCAAAACCTCTGGACTTGTGGTTTGCGGGCGTTCAGGGTTATAGAGGCAAATGCCCTGATCGTCTGGATTGGGCTGACTGGACAGATCCCGGTCTAGTGTGAGTGGTAATCTAGCTTCATCACCCATATAATGACGGTTGTCTTGTTAGACGCAGCGTTGACAGGTGACGACTGGCTGGCCTCTACCCACCAAGCACCGGGGTAATACACAAATTCAACTCTGGGACAACGCCAATGGCGTTGTCCCAGAGTTGAATTTTTGTATTGATCAGTGTTTCTTTACAGGGTTCACTGCTCATTGGCATGTGTCGGAGGGCATCTTTTTCGCGCTGTGTCGCCGTGGCTGCCCCTGATTAACAGTGACAGATCCACTCAGGACACTTAAGGGAATGTCAGCACCATACTCTATTCCTATTTGTGCTTTTATTAGCGGAGTAGAAATAGGCTTAAATCACATATTTATATTAATTAAGCCGCAATTTTTTTTTGTTTCTCTTCTATTCCAAGCCTATAGTATTTTATATTAATTTAGCTGCAAGTTTTTATTTTTTTTCTGTATTATAGTCTCTTCCAAGCCTATTTTATTACTTTGGTCTTGGTGACACCTACCCGATGAAGCACTCTATATTTCCACGTCACGTGGCGCTAAATTGCTAATCAACTGCCGTTTAATAATTTTGGTCCATAGCACGACACTTGAACGGAATAGAGCAAATGATATAACCCATTGTTTTTATTCAGAACGTTAGGCAATAATATTACCCGCCAATAAACCGTATGAGCGAATATGATGTAAAGTTATTGAAACATTTTAAATCAGATTATTTAAAAACGCATTTCATAAATTTTCCCATTTAAAGGTACCAACATTGATATGTTTTATTTGTGCTATTCTACATATTATAACAGTCTGAACAGTCTGTAAATACACTGTAGGGCGTTTCTGTGCTGAACGTCATAGGTTTCGTCACGTTATATTTACACAAATATTTATTTTTGGTATCATTACCAGTTCATATGCTCATACCATTTTCAATAATAATTGGATATACTGAAAATATTTTCCCCATGATAATCCGATAAAAAATAATTCTCACGATGTGAGGTTGATTTTAGCTTTTCATATATGGGACAGTATAAAATTGACTATATTCTGTATGTTAAAATAAGCATAATTATATATTACAATTTTGACTATGTGGAATCTGGAGTGTTTAAAACGTCACTGTGATCTGGGCGCCAGCATTTTCGAACACTAGCCAAGCCGTATTCACCAATCGCATAGAAATTGGTAAATTATATACTGTTCTCAATCCCATTATATTCACTCAGATTTATTGCGATTTAAAAAACAAAAAACATCATTCATTTCAATTCACTTGATGCTTCACAGGCATTTCTCAACATTATCCAACTATTACTAGTATCTCGTACTTTTGATTTGTCATTCTGGTAATATTTCAGTGGCAGGATATTGTCAAAAGCTCAAGTAAGCAAGACATATAGTATGATGAAATGTGTTTAAAAATACAGTATTTACAGTAAACTACAGCTGAAATGAAATGTTCCGCCTGTCCACAGCTTTGATAATCTAGCGCATTGACATCAATCAATTCATTTTATTTATTATTAACACATGAAAACATTATATATATTGGAGCATTATATGCTAATATTAGGTATTTATATTAAACTTAGCGAATTGATCATGCAGCTTTGATTGGTGTGATACATGATCGTTCTATTGGATGTCAGGTTAAACGTATGGGCTGTTTTATGCTAATAGTTTGTTTACATCATGTGGAAATAACATGCTCTAAAATCTTTACTAAACACCGTTTTATGAGCTGCTAACTATTTGAAATGGGTAACACTTGTATCCTAGCTTAAATTTTAAAAAATAATGTCGCGTTTTCACTTCAGTATGAGCAGTGATCGCTTTAGATGCTAACGTGTCGTACTTTGAGCGCTCGATTGTCTTGTCGCCTCTTAAAAATCGATAAAGTATGAACTGATCAACATCTCTACTTGATGTGATGCAGAGTTAACAATCTGCATCACATCCAGTAGAGATGTTGTCCAGTTCATACTTTATACTTTCTACTGGATGTGATGCAGGGGTAACAATCTGCATCAATTTCTGTATGATACTATCAGGATAATTACATTATTCGGTTGGCAAATTATCCCTTTGCCAGTCTGGTTTTTATACCGTTAAAACTGAAAAGCAAGTAAGTGTCAGCTTTCATCACTAGATAGATAATCAGAAAACTAGCTATCCTAAAAAATGAAATGGTGAACAGTTGTCATTGGATTCACTCGATTTTCTAATGTTTTGTCGGGCATATTATCCTGAATGGCAAAAAAGTTTATAAAGTGAAAAAGACCTGTCTGAGAAATAGATTGTATTAAGAAACTATTATATGTGCCCATTAAACTACGAAGCTGATAGTACTAATTTTCATTTTCTACAATGATATTTTTCATTCGTTTCATCAGATTTTAAAAAAAACGTTTCTTTTACTTGTAATATTTCACGACTTTTGTAGCTGACACACACTGGTGAAATATTACCAATTAAATAAACAATGTATCATCGTTGTCGTCAGAGACAACGTGAATGACTGGCATGTAGGCCTACACGGTCTGCAAAAAACTAGCTGCTTACTTCAGATACTGCCATTTGGCTTTGCACGACAGTACAGCCGACAAGATACTTCTAAATAGCACAAAATACTATACATGCATTTTTCAAAGGTTTTTTAAATAATGGTGGACTTCAGTTCTCTTGCGTCATTTTTCACTTTAGCCTAATAAAATAACCTTATAACGCATAGCCGTTTTAACTTTGGGCACATTAATTACAACAAACACGAAATCGCTTAAAACAAATATAACTGTTAAGTATTGTGCTAGATTTGAAAATTCTATGATAATTTCTCGTTTGAGAAGGAATAGATGATACATTTTGTGTTGCGATTTATTTTTTTGGTTAATATGTTGTGCAAAATCCAGTTTCACAAGGGGATATGTTGTAACAGGATCTGTCTTTACTATGTTCGGCCTACATAACAATAAGATCAGAAACTGATACGTGTAAACGTCCTCTTGTGGAATTAACCACTAATTTCCTGTTAGCAACTGATATAAACCATCCAACAATCCTGTTATGGCAAAGGTCATACCTGTGCCCACGACAGACAAAAAAATGGCTCGCTATAGAGATTCCAGTTGTGTGTTTGAGGGCTATTTTGCCATGCTAAAAGCTAAAATGCTGTAACGGCTTACTTCTCAAGTGAGCAGTTACCGCAGTTTGGTTTTGCAGCAGTATAAGTTGAAGGGAAATGAAGATGCATTATTGATCAAAATGTGTTTGATTGGAAATAACTGTCCGATATTTGAAATGAATATTCTACTTGGTTGTTTAACTAAACCACTGAAGTAAACGTCCTCTTGAGATGAACAATTGATTACCGGTGATGGCGTGGGTGGAATATGGCTGTATATTATGAGACAGGTTTTTTGCCTTGATTCACTTGTTCGTGTCTTCTACTCATCCCACTATGTGGGTCTCTGGATCACACTACTAGGTCTTCAAAGTTTGACATTTGACAATCACTAAAATCTCTATCCTGATTACGCATAGGCGAATAGTATTAGGTTTTGAAGGAGAAAAAATAAGCCCAAGCTGAATTTTTCAGGAAACCTTCCAAATACCATTAGAAATAACATACTAAAATTCCCACTGGAGCCTTTTTCATTATTCAAGATGGCCGCCAAAATGTTAACACATCTATATAGACGGGTCGATATACCACCTCACTTCCCCAAAAATATGACAAAATGGTTTCTTACGGTTTTCTATCCTACTGGACATATAGTGAATGCATACAGTCTATCAAAATGGATGAAAATTCCAAGATGGCCGCCATCGGCCGTGAAAATCGGTAAAACCATCCTAAATTGCCTAAAATTTCAGAATGAAACAATGATTCTTGTTTATAATCCATGTTTTTAGGAGTTGGGAAACTCATTGGATACAATCACATTTAGACAGTGTCAAAAGTCTTAAAATGGCGGTGGTGCTGGGGGTTTTTGGTATGGCAAAATCATAGATCATGGCCAAGGTAAAATAGGATTTTCGACAAAAAAAGGTAGGAACAAGTGTAATACCTCTTTCTCATCTAATTTTGATTGGAAAACCCATTTCTTATATTATTTTCATGATTCAAAGTCATCTTCAATGTCAAAAGGTCAATCTAAAGGTCAAATAATCTAAAATATGATTTTTATCAAATAAAGTTAGGAAATTGTGTAATACCTCATTTTTATAGTATTATGTTTCAAGGTGACCTTTAAGGTCAAAGGGTTATTTTCAAGGTTTTTTAACAAATACAAATTGCAAAACATATCATATGTAATACCTCGTTTTGATGTGATTTTACTGGATAATCCATTTATGGTATAATTTTGGTGATGCAAGGACTTCTTCATGAACGAAAAGTAAATTCCAAAGTCAAAATGTAAAAAAAAATAAGATTAAAGGTTTTTAATGTCAAAACGTCAATTTTAAGGTCAAGTAAAAGCAAGTGTAATACATATTTTTCGTGTAAAAAGAGGTAACCGACCTAACCTGACTTACTGGAAGATCCATTTCTAGTATTATTTTAGTGATCGATTCAACTTCATCTTCAAAGTCGAAATGTCAATTTTAAGTTCAAAATGAGCGAAAATATTATTCTAACAAATTAAAAGAACACAATGTAATACCTTATTTCAATTTGATTTTGAGTAGAAAATCATTTCCTGGTAGTAGTTTGATCCTAAGTCTCACACCGAAAACATTTTACACAAATAAAAACAAGAGTAATATATATCTTTGATGAGGTTTAACTGCATTTCTTGTACAATGTTGATAGTTAAATGTCATATTTCGAATCCCAAGTCTGGAGGGCAGTGTCATCTCATTCATCTCACCATCCTCAGGAGGTTCTCCTAGCCCAGCTTAGCCTGTATGTGCACAAAGGTGGCCTGAAACCCCATTCATTTCATTTGTCACATTTATGGGCATAAAGTTATTTGGCTATTTTTGACTGAATAAAGTGTCAACGCCTTCCCATCGTCTTTTATCCACCAGATGCTCTCTAACTCTCGCCAATCGCCCATCAACACATTCCAATCGCTATTTAACGCCTCTCCGTCACCCTTTAACACTCACTCATCCCCTTTTATTTCCCCTCCATTGCTTTTTAGGGCATACCATTTCCATTTTCACACCTTTCCGTCGCCTTTTAATGCCTGGTTGTCTCACTTTAGCACTGCCTCGTCGTTCTTTAACGCCTCTCCAATGCCCTTTAACGTCTCCCTGTCTCCCTTTATTGCTTCTCGATCGCCCTTTCATGCCTCTGTGATGCCCTTTGACGCTTTTTCGTTGCCCTTTAATGCCTCTTCGTTACCTTTTAACGCACCCTGTCACACTTGAACGCATCTTACTCGCCCTTTTATGCCTCCCCATTGCCTTTTAACGTCTCTTCAGACCCTTAACGCCTACTCGCCGTCCTTAAACGCCTCCTCATAGCACTGTAACGCTTCCCCATAGCTCTTTAACGCTTTCTCATTGCCATTTAACACCTCCTCGTCGCCCTGTAGGCCTACTGCCTTCCATACCACCTCTTAACACACCCAGTCGCACCTTAACGGCTCTTTATCATCCTTCAACGCCTAATTACGTTGCCCTTCAACGCCTCTTCGTCGCCTTTTAGCACCTCTCCATTGCCTCCTGCCCTTTTAATTGTAATGTACCAAGTGTTATTCCTTGTAATTACTTGCTTAAAATGACATTTAAAAAAAGTCAAGTTGATCTTTTCACATTGAGTATGCTTATTCATTAAAAACCCAGCAGAATTATATGAGCCAGTCAAAATCACACCTATACGAGGTATTATATGTCTAATTTGTTGCATACATGTTCCCCCCCCCCTTCCCGAAAATTGAGAGGGGTGGATGTTACACCAAGAGCATAGTATTTAAGGCTATTTTTTATGTCAGGGGAGGGGTGTGGAAAAACATAAACACATGGTTTTAGCTTGATAAAAGAACTGAATAAAGGGAATGATGTAAACGCAATGTACATGTATTCCTTGAATTTCACTGTTTTTATGGTATAATTCCCAGTAAATGATTGCTTTATGTCACGTGTTGGCACTAATGGTCATTTATGTGACATTGTAATGCGATAAAAACAGTACAGACCACTGATGAGATGAATGATGTACAGATAATGACGTGAGCTTGGGGTGATAGTGCACAGTGGGTTGTTGAGAGCGTTCTCATCCACTCGCCCGATAATATAGGGATTCTGGGCATGTCTGGGGGATTTACCTGCAGGTATTACCAAACATCCAGAGACTCTGGACGGATAGCCCCCAGAGTAACAATAGTTGAAGGTAACTATATTGCCAGTTGTCTGAGGCTACCACGGCCAACATCAGTGCCTGCTCTGACATTGACACTTAATACTTTTAGTAGGCATAAAACAGTAGGCATAAACTAATTAGTCATAGCAATTTCCTTGGCGGCCTTCATTGGCGGTCATCTTGGATTTAGTGGATGTTTGCATACATCGACCACCTAATATCTCCGCTTGTAATCAACATAACTTCATGATGTTTATATCAAAATGTTTTTTTTTACTAAAGGATTACAATGAAACAGGCTTTGAGTCGCGAAATAGTCACATATATCATTTATTTTCAATTCCTGATATGTTAATGATTGAAATAGTATTTAAAATGTCAAACATATCAAAATCTTGCTATTTCGCTTATCAACATACCTTAAATTACAAATAAATTATAGGCTTGACCATTTAGTGACTCAGAACCTGTTTCAATTGAATCCTTATGGCAATAAAGTTATGTTGATTACAAGCCGAGATATAGCTGTTTCAACACTTTGGCGGCAATCTTGGACGCCATCTTAAATAATGGAAAGGGCTCCAGCGGGTATCACGGGGAGTTTTAGTATGTTGTTTCTAATGGTAGGTATCCTGAAAAATTCAGCTTGGGCATATCCCCCCCCCCCCTTCACCCTGATTACAGGTCTAATACTAGCATGTCTCCTCCACATTCTTCTTATTCAATTGAGAGTGCACACCACAGCCCACGCAGTCAAGTATCACAGTAGCTTAGTTATCACCTGTTTCTATTTACCGATAAATATATGTATAGTTATTATCCATCATCGGTCATTACATTTTTTTTCTAGTTGTTATGAAGACTGACTATGATAATAATTACTATCATAGCAGACTATCCAAGGCTCACAACTGGTGAGCTGGTACATACACGTCTCGTCGTCTCGGAGCTAAAGGGTTTTATCTGACAATCATCTGTCAAATAGGACCCTTTAGCTCAAAGGCGACTGCTCTGTGGGGTGTATTTTTGAAAAAAAAATATTTCTAGTCCGGGTAAAAATTTGAAGGGTTCCCGAACTGTTTTTTACCACAATATTGTCGGAGATGTAACGAATAGGCAGGTGCATATCTTAATGTGACACCTCAAACCCCCACGATGCATCCTAGCATCATTTTGCATCGCTGAAGAATGACTTAATTTCATACACCTAGTTATAGTTATTATTTCATTTGCCACCCACAGCTACAAGGCGAGAATTATGACAGCTATTCGCGGCTTGTAGTGGATGAAGATTGAAATGGTAGATTCAGACTTGAAAGGGTTAATTTATTGAAGAATAATGTTATTATAACATAATGTTTTTTAACTGTAGACAATTGTTCTATTAGTAAATGATAACCACCTTGACGGAAAGAAATTGAGAAAACGTCACTGTGTTATTATCTGTGTAGCATATTATTGTTGTTGTCTGTAACTCTTAGATAAATCATTTGAATCTCTATTTGAATTTCTAATAAAACAATGTCACAGAAACCCTTAGACGTTTAACTTCTACTAATAATATATATTGGTTGGTTTCGTAAATATTTGATCCTATTTACATAAATTATAAGCGCAATATGAAATCGATATGTGCTTTATAGATTATACACTGTTTTAATGATAATTAATGTGATTTTCCAGGGAGATAATCACATTGATAATGGCAAAGATCACAGGCTTGTCAGAAGCAAAGTTATTGATAATTATTCACACAGTGGCTGTGGTGAGATATGAATGAATGTATCCGTTACAATGATAATCAGTTGAACCCTCTGAACCTCCATCTAGCTTTTTGGGAATTGGAAGTCGGAACTCAAACGTCGGTCTGAACTGGGCTTTCTTATACAGGCATTCGATGATGCAAACATATTATTTTACAGTTTGAAAAATACTTTAATATTTGATCGCATGTCAGTAATTAATGTAATTATAATCGCTATCTGAAAGATACGATAATTTATTCATAAGCAAAGGCTAGCTGTATTACTGGTGATCAATATTTGCATAAATTATAGTATATCATATTATAACTATGGACAAACATACATTACTCGCATGATCATAGCATATTTCGTTTGAGAAGGAAGTGGTGCTGTTTTCACAAGTAAGTTGTGTTTTCATCAACTAAACTAAACCAATTAAAATGAGTAAACTCTTTGAATGGCCTATAGTGATCAAATGATCCGATCCCTGTTAACCCTTTCACCGCCAAATTATTCAATTTGAATTTTCACCCACTTGAAGTTGTGTCTCGCTGACGCGATCCACAACTTCAAGTGAGTGAAAATTATTCAGATTTGACAAAATGGAGGTCAGCTCTTTCAAATCTTGCTGATTGGTGTCTCATTTTATCTTTAACATGTTTAAAAGGTGGTACTTAATGTGCTAATAAAAAATGAAAACCCGAATATATTCGGCACCGGCGGTTAAAGGGTTAAAGCCTCGGTCACAATGACTCGTATGAGCGCCGTACTAACGATTCTGGGAAGATTTTTCTTGCGGGCTAACCAAGGCAGCAGTAAGACAAAAAGGGTTTGGTATCTCGTTCTTAAGTTGGTACCGAGGTATTGGACATGTACAAGAACTCTACGAACGAATCGAAAAAATCCCTCGTCATAGGGTTAATGAACCCTGTAAAAACCCCGGAAAAATATTGATTAGTCATTACTCGGCTTTGACACAGAAAAATCTGCGAACATCGTACGTAGTTTTCAAAGTGTTCCAAAGGTGATCATACGATGTTCGTAGATTTTGTCACATAGTTTGTTTCAGTTCTTACAACCTTTGGCAAACCTTTGTTACGAAGTTGGTAAGATTGCCGTTTAATTAGGAAGAGCAGCTTGAGACACACTTGAGAATACTAAGTGATTTCCTTGCTATGATATCTGTAGAGCTCCTACATTTAGTGTATAGACGCCGCACGAATGTCTACGAATGCCGATCAATTTTCGGAACTGAACATGTGTACGGAGCTCGTAAAAACGCTGTAACAGCTCCATAAGAGCAACTTAACATCGTACGTAGTTCTTAGGGTGTTCCTGAGGCAACCGTACGTCGACCCTACGCGTTGAGGGGTTTGAGTTCTTAGACATGCCCAAGACCTGGCTACGACCTTAAGAACGGGATAAGAATTACTTTTTTTACAACCGCCCATGGGAAGACCACAAGAAATGATCCCGAAATCACTGGTCCGGTGTTCGTACGGGTCTTTTCACAATGACCCAGGCTTTTACAGGATCGGACTAAAGCACTCAATAATAACACCATTATTCCTACGGTGATCATAAACACGTCGTAACGATTCATCAAGTTGGTATTACGCTTGTACAAGCGCCGTACGAATGTAGACAATCGTCAGTAAGGTGGTCGTAAAGTGATGGTAGGCTGTTGATACCAATTAAATTTGTACAAATCATAAGAACTTTTGTCACCGAGGCTTTACTAGTTGAGATAGAAAATCACAAATTTGATTTCCTTCGCCCATATCTTCCTTTTGGGAAAACTTCAACAACAGGCTAAAATCAATCTTGGAATGTTAAAAAAATGTGGTTTGGTATAATGTTACTTTCTAGACAAAAATCATAATAAAGATTAATAGCAAATTTCAAGAGGACCCATATATCTTTATCAGTAAATACACGGTCTAAGGTATTTCAATGAGAGCAGCATACTTTTGTGTGTATTATCGTTGCCTGGCCAGTACAGTTGTATTAAATTTGATATGTAATGGTAAACAAAGCTTCAAAAAGTATATTTAGTGAAATTTCGCTATGTTTCTGAAGCCATTTTATAAACTTTTCTGACGGTCAAGTGATATTAGTATTATTAAAACTTAATTTATCCCTTCAACACTTCTGAAATACAATTTTCAGTGGCTTAAAATTTGAAATGTGAAAGTACCGGTAACTGTAATTGTTTCGCAAAGAAAACAATTAATAGGGACTGAAAATGATCAGATCATATTATCTTACGTTGAACTATTTTAGTTGTCCTACGCCACATTCCAGGACATAGATCAGATTGGATCCAACCACAATCCAACGACATTTTGGTTTGTAGGCTATCAATCATCTGGGGTAGAAAAAATAATTGCCGGTGTCTTGTGTTTATGTTTGCTCATTTTATTTTTTGCATTGGTGTAAAAACGCTTGGGCTAGAGATAAAATATACGCCTGATCATGTGGTTTTAAAAGTTCTTCACCTAGAAAAACACAATCTATACAACATATTATATAATCTTCGAAAAGGCTCAGAATAAAGTTATTTTAGCAATAACGGTATTTGTGCAAAATATTGTTAAAATTCTATGTAATGTATAAATAACAAAATCAGTTTCGCCGACCATCTGCTGCACATACTGTATGACTTCATCCCAAACAAAAAAAAACGTCAAGACATTGTCCCAATGATGTCTTACTGTTAACTCATCGACGCAGATGATGGGTCAACAGTAAGACATCATTGGGACAATGTCTCGTTTTACTAGGTACAGAGTCGGAAGGTAACCTGGTATAAGGTGACCAGGTGACTCTTGATTTGGTCGACCATTAGGAAGTGACAAAGGATGACTCGGGGAAGCCGCCCAAATCATCAGCCAAGGTCGCGGAGCATGTAATCCGCGAATTACTGTCACAGTAATACTGCCAGCAGATGATACACGTTTCCTATGTTTAGTCCAGGGTGTGTTCACTGTAAAGAACCACTGAAGTCATTCGATAAAAATAGGGCATAATCCCGACTTCTGGCTTCCTTTTTGACGCGACATTACCAGCAGGGATATGTGAAGCAATATTCCCTCACTCACTGAAACACAAACCATGTTTGAGCTAAAACACTATCTCAATCATTCCTTATTTAGTTTCACCATAAACTATTTTCTATAGTATTCTACACTAATGTTATCGGAAATAATAAACTCACAAGCCTGACCTAGATCCATGATAGCCGGGCTGAAAACTAAATACGACGTCGACGAGTTCTTAGGCCGACGATTGACGTTTCCATTTTCTGAATAAATAAACACTACCCATTTCCAGAAATGAATCCCTAGCCCCAGTGGCTGAAACAGATTTCAGCCACAGATTGACCGCGTACAAAATTGTGGGACATTTCTTTGGACTGTCATATCTGAATATATCGGGGAATAATCAGGTCAAAAATAGTTTTTTTAGAATTAGTAACATTTCAGTTCCGTGCCCGCATGCTCAGCTCAGAGGTCGCACAGTCATTAAAAAGTTATGGACATTTTTCGGACGTTGGGGTCGAGATCGCTCTCAGTCACCGCCATGGAGAGGACGACACGGCTATCGAATCCCAGGCCCATGGTTCAGCATTTACAGCATTTCCCCACCATACTATATCCAGAAGTACCGGTATCAAGGCCAAATACGACACATGGACCATATATAATATATTTAATGCTGGGCCAGCGTCGCAGACGTTGATCCAGCATTACACCGTCATAATTCTGATTAACGTCTGTAATTGGTTACTGGATACAATTTTAACAATTTTCTTCTTGACATAAAATACATCTTTTCTTGATGACAAATTTTGCTATATGGGAATATCATTGAGTTAACACACTAAATAGCTGGACTTTTCCTGACATCCTCATTATGAGACCATGCCGCGATTCTCAGCGCTTGATCGGTGTTATTTGTTGAGATGACCTAGATCTTAGTCAGCTGATTGGTCGAGATCGTGATCTCGACCAATCAGCTGACTAGGATATAGCTGTCTGGTTGCATCGGCGTGCCGCAAAGGGACAGTCTGAAAATAGCTCGTTATTGGTTCAGATTCATTTTAGTACAGTGCAGATACCGTCAGAGAATGCCAGATCCCAGAAATGAATCACCTGATTGCAGCGGCAGGGTATTTTATGTGAAATAAGTCGTTTTTCAAATGATCACCTCGGCTCATAAAGCTGCTGTTATGTGCACCGTCATTTATATTATTGAGAGTTTGTGATGATAATCAACCTTCTCTTTTGTCTGGATCAAATTCGTCACAGTATGGGTATCTTGCTAATTCAACGAGTCTGTGAGTGACAGTTTGATGGAGTTGTGTCTCCAGATTTTTTTTCAAATTTCAACAATTTGTGAGAGTGGAGCCCTCATTAAAAATCCATACGTCTCAGTTCTCCACCCAACTTATCTTATTTAGCAGATCATCCCAAGAGCCTCAAAACTGACATGACGTAATTACACCAGCCGCTGCTTTCAATCTGAACCGACAGGGGAGGGCGACTCCCACCTCTAACCCTTTAATACACAACGCTGACTAGTTTTTGTATAAATCATGGAAGCCAAAGGTTTTTTTTTAAATCATCATACATTTGAAGTAATCATAAATGTCTTAGTTATCTCTTTCCGCTTCATTTGAATACATATGTTATGGGTCTACGGCCATTATAGATTATTGTTAAATTCTTTCAGCGCGGAGACCGTCTTTAGACGTCAAATTCTGACGTCTAAGGACGGTTCCCGCGCTGAAAGGGTTAACATTCTGTCCTCTCTGTTAAAGTGTTTATCATTAAAACGAAAATAATTTGCTATTTATTTTCGAACGCTAGAAGTATTGTGAATGCATCTGAAATTTGGGTTCGAACATCATGTTGATCATGTTGATGGCTGACAGCATTTTTTAACTTTTCTCAAATATTGTTCAAATATTTTTTTAATCGCAGAATTATCCACTGTAATATTTGTTTACTTTAACTGTGATTTGTTATTCGACATAATTAACTTTCATCAACACGTAAATGTCATTATTTGATAAAATAAAGTATGGAGCATGTGAAGAATTTACTTTATCCAAGTGACCCTCGCGTTCTATCAAATGAGATCTTCCAAAAATGTTTATTGAAAATAATCCCACTTTTTCAAGCAATTGTGTCCAGGGTAATTCCTAACATATCTTGATACATGTATCCTCGCATGCCAGAAACATCTGAAGTCAACGCTGTCAAGTCCACGTTTACAGGATGACCTTGACCTCCACATATCCCTCAAAGCGAACTGCCCTTCAAACTGAACCTGAAAAATATCCGCCCCCCCCCCCCCTATATATAAATCGTTCCCACCTCGGGAGTTAATATTGTGTATCACCAAACATGGGTTTTAAAACCAACATAACCAATCACTATTATGCTGGTGTTGAATATTCCTAATAATGTGCTATCAGTCTAACCTGTTCGTATGATATCAATTATATGAATTATTTAGACACGTTTTACTCTGGTAAAGTTAATGTGGTTAATATATATTATTCCAGTTATTTCCACTGTGTCGCTGATTGTTGTGATTATTGAACGTGTTCAATGCTATGTCCCCTTGTTCGATGCCGTGTGGCGATGCGAATTTTCTTACGACGTGCCGAGATGCCATCATTTTAAAGAGTAATATCAAAGATCATCAACATAATATCTGATAGTATCTCCATTCTCGTCATGTGTTTACATGGTCGCACCACCCGAAATGCTAGTCCCGTTGAAACGCATGTATAATAGTAACATACTAAGGGCCGAATACACCACTTCCTTCCCGACCTACCAACCCCCCCCCCCCCCCCCCCTACATGTATGTCACACACTATAATAAAGCCTAAGCTGTTTTTTTTAACTGGTCCAAAAATGATACGCTAACTTACTGCGTTTTGAGCTACGCTCCCTTGTGGGTAAAACGGTAAATATTGCCCGGATCTCCCTAAATATTCTTACACCCATTCCCAGAAAAGACGCAAATCATTCTCTCCCCTCCTATTCACCCGAAAATCACAGTTACCTGCATGCTTGCAAATTATCCAAAAAATTACAGCATTCCTGATTTGTTTTTAATTCACCAGAAGGGGGATAACCATATAAAGCAGAATTTTGTGTACGGACCCTCCAGTCCCCCCCCCCCCCTTAGATTTCGGCTCATTTAGGGTGGTGAGACCACATGTAGTTTTGGAAACAGTAGCTGGGAAGACAGATAATTATACACTGTACGCCGATAGGATCGCGACTGTTTTCTGTTGAAATGTTTACTGTCGCGAACTAATACCGTGGTGGAAACGGGGGGAAACAGATTGCTGACGCCTTTTTCAAAATTACCATCGCCATTCGAGTATTGTCGTGATGTGAGTATAGGCCTAGATGTGGCTATGCAACCTCGTCTTATGAATCTCTAAACTGCTTGTGTATCGGATCACCCTCAGGCAAGGTTGGTCTTGTAGCCTACAGTCGGAAGAAAAGAAAAAGTGGTTGAGAAAAGACATTTTGACCTGATTGTCTGATGGAACATTAAAAATCAACAAATATGACAATTACATTAGGCTCGACAAGGGACTTGAACTAATCCTATAAGCAATACACTGGCCATGTGGGACTGACATGTATTCTGCCGGATACAAATCCCCAAGAAAGAAAATATCGATAACGATTGACCAAGGTCAGCCACGAAGGCCTATGTATACATGCCCTCCCTCGAAAACAAAGGGTCCCATCAGCCACTCTAATAAGTGACAGATAGAATCCTCTAGCTCAAAGGAAACGACTTTCATGGTGGATAGCAAAGGATAAAGTGGACCAGAAATAACTAATATGTAACTTAGCTTACTAATTCAACCTTTTTGTAAGTCTACTCAAATCATTGCAGTTTCTGGACATTACATTATAAAAAGTACGAGAATAAATTATGTATCGAAAAACATTCTAGAAATTAATTTTTAACACACCTTCAATTAATATGTCCTCACCTGATAGTCTTACTAATTAATTATAGGTTGGATTTCCGTAGCAATCCCATTAAATATGATATCAAGAATAGATCCGATGTCTCACAAATGACCCGCGTAAAAATAGGCCTATATTTGCGAGATTAAGAATAATATCGCTATAAATATGTTATAAGATTTATAAATGTATAATCGAGTGCTATTAAGATTTGTAGTGTCCTTTTGGTAGGTGTAAGCCATAAAAGCCATACCCAACTGTCTCTAGATTCCAGGGCCTATCATAATCTGGTGAATGAACGCTGGGCCTATATTCAAAGCTTAGCAATATTTCCTTTGTAAATATGTCCAGAATCAGAAAATAATGCATGATACACAACACTCTGTATTATGCAGTTCTGCCAGAATGCATATATACAATTATTTAATGCATTTCCATAGAAAAATTATGTGAAGAATAACATTTACAGATAGAGGACATAAATGCTCAATATTGTGTGTGGTCTTATTCAGCGAAATAATCCGCCTTCTATAATATCAGTCATAAATACGGTCTCATTCGACAAAATCGCGTTGTTGGCCCAAAACTGGAGAAGTCATAACGGCAATGAAGCAGTGTTTCGTGCGGGTGTGGATGGACAGTGTGTGAGCCGGGCGTTAATTTGGGCGCAGTCTCAGCTCGTGTTCACGAGCAGGGACTGCGCCCAAATCAACGCCCAGCCTGGCCAGTCTCTGTGGGCATGCCAGCCACTCCCTTCTACATAATTGCACCCATTGTGTGACCATGAATACGGCTGGGTGCCATTCCTGTGAAGACTTGCCGTGAGCAGCGTCGGGCTTTATTACCCTGTTTCTGTTCCCTTTATAGCTGTCAAGACCAGCCTCGCCCTGAGCTGAGTCCTCGTAACCAAACGGATTTGCCTCCACAAAATGAAACAGTGATTATGCTATAATATAAGCAAAGGGCCCCCCTCCATCCATCCAAAAATAATAGTACTAAATAATAGGCCTAAACAAAAACATAATTCATAAAGCTATTGAAATGTGGACGGGTTTTTTTTTCTCCAAAGAGTAAGTATAATGTCAGGATTCATTGGATATAGTAGGCCTACATGTTGGCTCGACGCTAGGCCAGTGCCAACTACGTTGGGCCAGCGTCACGAGACATGTTACGTTCATTTGGGTGTGTGTAAATCTGTAATAACAGTGTGCGGACGCTATTCCGACGGAGAAGGATATTTACTTTCATCCACCTCTGTTCATGTATGACAATCGGCGTCGGGAGATGTATAATTACCGGCGAGACTATGAGATGACCTGGCCACAGGAACTATCATCATTCCCGATATAAAAAGCGCATTTCAAGACACTGCCATACTAAAACATGTCCTCATTCAGGTAGGCCTACAAGCGGATTATATACATTAGTCAGCCAGCATAAATTTCCCGTCATCACAGGTTATATCCTCATTTAAACCAGTGCTCTATCCCCGGGACAAAAACAACCTGGCAGGAAGGTAGCAACTATATGTCCCCTACGTATAACAGTAAATAACAAAATAAAATCAAGGATGTGGTCATCTTTACCCTCTGATACATGCAGTTTGTGTCGCGTTGGAGTACATGAAACAATAAGGTTATTTATTTAGACACATCAAAATAATCTTTATAGCAAGGTTTTTGGTTGAAATATTATATAGTCATCCAGGGATTCAAAATACAAAAAATAATTATCAAAAGGCAAAAAGAATTACCCTTTTTAAAATTTTAACGTTTAGGTCTATGTTTCTAACAATGATATGTAGTGTGGTTATAGTCTATAGTACACTTGGGCAACAGATTTATCACCAGATGACAGGAAATATAGAAAAGAAAAATACCCAACAAATTAAAACCAGATGTATTCTATGGCTGATATGTGCCGTTCACGTCGCATTTATTTTGCCTTTAAAGCAATAACATCTGTCAACAACTTGATTGTACAACTAGGGAGATGGGCGTAAATCAAACATATATGTGTTTTACCCTATAGATTTATGTGATACGTCACATTGCACCACTTAGATAACAATGCCATCAGGCAAGCTCAATAATTCTCAACTTCTCTTGTTTTAAGCAGCGGAAGGAAGAAACCTTGCCACAGAAGGTCACTGCTTCTAGAACTTTGTAAGCGTCTTTGTAAGATATCCAATGTGAGAACGCCTTGTCAAATTATACTCAATCGATGAAAGCTGGTGTGTGCTCAACGTTTTATCATTGCTTATCCAATGTCAACTAGGTTCGGTCCATACTGTTTAGAATAGTATCAGAAATAGGCCTTCGTAAAGACACTAAATTAAATGTGTAATATGTAATGTTAGACTTCTAGATGTATGTAGGCTGCAATGTGCAGGGATGTATTCCACGAGCACTGGGCATGTACAATTTAATTTCGTCTGATTATGTTTTAACCTAGTATGTGGGTGCCAGTCACTTCGACACAAACAATTTCGACACAGTGCCATTTCGACACAGAATCGTGTTTTTGTCCAAAAATGTAGGAGTCATTTCGACACAGGTTTGGGCGTTTCGACACACTTTTTGAAAATGTCATTTTTGTGTTTCCATCCAGGCTGACATTCCGTGGACTTTGTCTTAGTTGATTTTAAAATTTCACAAACCCATCTAATTTGCATAAATTTGCATAAATTAACATATTTAAAGACACTAATCTTAAAAAAATGCTTTATCTTTTCAAGCAAGTAAATCACAGAGGTGTTTCGGGTGTCTATACCCATGTTTTTCACCTCATGGAAGTCGTTTCACTACATTTTGAGGACCACAGAACAACCTAATTTGCATAAATTAACATAAATTAACATAGTTGAAGCAAAAAAATATATAAAATGTTCTAACTTTTCAACCAAGTCACCCACAGAGGTGTTCTTGGTGTCGATACTCAGGTTTTTCACCCCATGGAAGTCGTTTAACTAACTTTTGAAGACCACAGGTCAACCTACTTTGCATAAATTAACATAAATTAACATATTTCAACCCGAAAAACTATAAAATGCTCTAACTTTTCAACCAAGTAACACACAGAGGTGTTTTTGGTGTCTACACTAAGGTTTTTCACCCCATGGAAGTCGTTTCACTAACTTTTAAAAACCACAGGACAACCTTATTTGCATAAATTAACATAAATTAACATATTTTAAGCAAAAAAATTTCAAAATGCTCTAACTTTTCAACCAAGTCACCCACAGAGGTGTTTTTGGTGTCTACACTAAGGTTTTTCACCCCATGGAAGTCGTTTCACTAATTTTGAAGACCACAGGACAACCTAATTTGCATAAATTAACATAAATTAACACATTTTAAGCAAAAAAACTATAAAATGCTCTAACTTTTTAACCAAGTCACTAACAGAGGTGTTTTTGGTGTCTCCACTAAGGTATTTCACCCCATGTAAGTCGTTTCACTAACTTTTGAAGACCACAGGACAACCTAATTTGCATAAATTACCATAAATTAACATATTTTAAGCCAAAAAATATAAAATCCTCTAACTTTACAACCAAGTCACCCACCGAGGTGTTTTCGGTGTCTATACTAAGGTTTTCCACTCCATGGAAGTCGTTTCACTAGCTTTTGAAGACCACAGGACAACCTAATTTGCATAAATTAACATAAAATAACATATTTTAAGCAAATGTCAGGCAATAATATCCATGCATAGGCCTACCATGATACAATTAATTTAATATAGCTTTAATAATAGTTTATTTGTGTAGCTGATCAAGTGCTTGTTTGACAATCACACTCATGCTGATTGTAGACCGATGACATGGATGACAGAATGTGTCTGCTGGAGATCAAGGGGACCTATGACCTGACACAAACAATTGAGGTGTACATTATTGAATAACTGTCTTACGTTTTCTCTTTTCTTTCAAACGTTGCACAGTCGATTGCACAGGTATTGCTTATAATAGAAGTTTATGATTACATGTCATAGGATTATGTGGGAAAGTGCTGATATATACGTAGGGTGAAGTATAATTGGGTCCTTTAGTTAGCCTACGGGCATGGCAAGCTGTTGTGCACATAAATGTATTGACCTAATTAAAATAAATTAAGCCTGTCCAGGGCAGACCATCTAGGCCAACAGCCTTATCCCTATTCTGTGAAACTCAATGACCTCGACCTCCTTTGTTTCCACCGAGCTGGCTAATACAATGAAGTATGGGGGCGGGTTCTTATATAACCTTGTTTTCACCGAATTTTAACTGCGTTTCACAGAATGAAGTATGAGGGAGGGGGTGTCATATAACCTTGTTTTCACCGAATGACGTCACTGCGTCTCACAGAATTGTATTGGCCTTACATAATGTTAATTTATGCAATTTAGTTAGAGGATTTTATATTTTTTGGCTTAACATATGTTAATTTTTTTTAATTTATGCAAATTAGGTTGACCTGTGGTCTTTAAAAGTTAGTGAAACGACTTCCCTGAGGTGAAAACCATGAGTATAACGTTAGACACCAAAAACACCTCGGTGTGTGACTTGGTTGAAAAGTTAGAGCATTTTATAGTTTTTTGGCTTAAAATATGTTAATTTATGCAAATCAGGTTGTCCTGTGGTCTTCAAAAATTTAGTGAAACGACTTCCATGGGATGAGAAACCTTAGTATAGACACCAAAAAACACCACTGTGGGTGACTTGGTTGAAAAGTTAGAGCAATTTATATTTTTTTTGCTTGGAATATGTTAATTTATGTTAATTTATGCAAATAAGGTTGACCTGTGGTCTTCAAAAATTAGTGAAACGACTTCCATGGGGTGAAAAACCTTAGCGTAGACACCAAAAACACTTTTGTGGGTCACTTGGTTGAAAGGTTAAAACATTTTATATTTTTTGGCTTAAGATATGTTAATTTATGTTAATTTATGCGAATTAGGTTGTCCTGTGGTCTTCAAACGTTAGTGAAACGACTTCCATGGGGTGAAAAACCTGGGTGTAGACACCAAAAACACCGTAATTGGTGATTTTGTCGAAAAGTTAGAGCATTTTATATTTTTTCGGCTTGAATTATGTTAATTTATGTTAATTTATGCAAATGAGGTAACTCTGATGTCTTCAATACTTAGTGAAACGACTTCCATGGGGTGAAAAACCTGGGTATAGACACCAAAAACATCTATGTGAGTGATTGATTTTGGCGAGAAGTTAGAACATTTTGTATGCTTTTGACCTGGCATATGCGCATTTTTAGCGATAATTATGTCAATTTATGCTAATTTATGCAAATTAGATAAATTTATGGAATTTTTAAATCAACTAAGACAAAGTCCATGTAATGAAAACCCATAAATAAACACAAATATACATTTGTGAGAAAGTGTGTCGAAACGTCCAAAGCTGTGTCGAAATGACTCACTTTTTGGAGTGTTTCTGTGTCGATGTGTCTCTTCTGTGTCGAAATGGCACTGTGTCGAAATTGCACTGTGTCGAAATGACTGGCATCCTAGTATGTCCTTATCATGCACATTAAAAAGCAGTCAGCCAATGCATTGTTTTACAACTTGGCCTCTCATATTCAGTAGCTATTAGGAATACGAATTTTGGGGTGAGACGTCGGCTCAGCGGCTTTGTGTACTCGACGCAGACTCAGACGCAGACTCAGACGCAGACTCAGACGCATAAAAGCTGGGCTTTGTGTACTTGACACAGAATGTTTATGTAATGCTGGCTCAGCGTCGTAAATGGTGGGACAAGATTTAAACAACATTGTGGTGGGGATAGCATCGGACCCTGCAAAAGTTGGATGTGGTTCATTATATCATGTATGGCAAGGCGGTTAGGCCTAGGCCTAATATAACAAATGACTCTCGTTGTTTGAATACAATGTATGCTATCTTTGACGGAGAGGACGGGAGGATTTCTCACATCCGTAATTTTCTAAACGGACCTTCCTGTTGGTTCTATTTTTATTTTGACCAATTTTTTTTGTCAAGTTGGGCCACCGTCTACGGCACTGGACCAACATTAAAACAACAAACATGAAAGCATGAGTTTACTTTATTCTGATTCAGTATAATGCCAGCATCGCATCGCAGACGGTGGACCAACATTGAGTCAGCATAGGATGAATGTCTTGAGTCAGCTGGGATTCGTGACAGCAATATCGGTCTGATCGAGTTTTTATCATGTTAATCACTTTAACTTTAGTGTAAATTATTAGAGTGATCTATAGCCGACATTTAGCATGCTTAGGCCTAGACCTATATATTCTGATATTGGCTGTCATCTGAGGCAGTGCTGTCAATAGGTGTTCTAATTTGGGGAGACATTTTTTCTCAGAATTTCGGAGCTTGAAGTTCCCGGAACAAACTGTTATGAGCGAAAACAGGATTT
Source organism: Flabesymbios commensalis (assembly GCA_964017125.1). Classification (NCBI taxonomy): domain Eukaryota; kingdom Metazoa; phylum Annelida; class Polychaeta; order Terebellida; family Flabelligeridae; genus Flabesymbios; species Flabesymbios commensalis. Next base: position 47,517,196 of record OZ024904.1, read on the forward strand.
TCAGCAATGGCCACGAAAAATAAAAATAATTGCTTAAGGGTGAACAAATTGCACCCGGTGGTTTTACAATCTAGACATAACAATTATACTCTGGATCAAAAAAAAACATAATACTTCTCGAATTATCATTGTTATCGGAACGTGGGAACTTCGAACATGGAAACGTTCGTCTGCGTCTGATTGTGCGTCTGATTGTGCGTCTGAGTGTGCATCTGCGTGTGCGTCTGAGTCGGCGCAGTCAATTATACAGTGTCATCGCAACGAGCACGAGACGTTAGCCCAATGCTAGTTTATTTTGGCCCACCGTCGGAGACGGTGGGCCAGAATTAAATCGGCATTGGGCTAACGTCTCGTGTTTGCTGGAACATGACATTAGCACTCGCTCGCTCGCCGCGAGGGAAATGACAGGTCCTATAAATAAATCACGAGACAGTCTGTCAAATCACCTGTCCTGAATCCTGATGTTTGTCAGCTCTGCTTACATGATGGTCATCCGTGAATACAAATAAAAATAATTTTTATGGAGTAGCCCCAGTTTCAGTGGAGTTTCATTAATAATAGGTACATGGTATAGTAGTGGATCCATAGTCCCTTCTGTGAGACAACACATAAATTAATAGCATCACTAAAGTCACATATTATAATCGTCAGACTCATTTCGGCGGGAAATAACACCACGTTTTAGACATGATAATAACGTGTGTTTTTTTCAAAATAGATTTTGTCGAGGCCTATACCCAAATAAAATGTTGCGATAATGATTTATCATGCACAAACACGTTTGTCTTGCACATGTTTGTTATTCAAAATATCTGAGCAACGTAACCTGATTATTCTCACAGCCAAACCAGTATTCAAATTATTTTACTAAACACTCCCCTAATTAATTTTCAGGAACAAATAAAGACATTTCCCAAGCTTAAAAAAGGGATGGAATCTTCATAGAATGCAAAAATGATAACAGAAAATGGCCTTGATGGGGAACAATTGTTTTCTAAAAAATTGTGCAGGATTTTTGTGATGATAGCTGCATCTTCTGAGAGAGATAACTCTAGGTGATAAACACTGTAATTCTGGATCAGAGTCCGGCTGCAATAGCTTCCGGAACCTAATTATCTCTGCTCGTCGCCAGCAAATCGCTAGGATATTGGATATCACAGAGGAAGGCACTGTTTTTTTCCGGTCTGCAAAGCGCATGGATCTAAAAGTCTGTTTGGCCCAGCATCGGCTCAATGCTAGGACAACGTATGTGACGCCTGTCTAGCATTGTAGCCGATAGTGGGCCGAAATTGCCGTCGGATTATCCATAGCTAGGCAACCGCGCTTATCATACTAATTTTGTTATGGGTAGCGATTTTGAAAAAATTGCAAGTATGTGCCGGGTATGTGAAAGGAAAGGGTTCCAACCTTGAAGATAATAATTATTATGGAAACACATGATTTTAGTGAGTGTAGCAATTTTTATTAGGGCCTACTATTTAAAGGAAACTTCAAAAATTGCCGTGATAACTATTTTATTTTTACGAGCGACGTTTACTAGCGAGCATGAGCTAGTTGAGATTGCAGTTAGCCTATATTGGTGCTACGACCGCTTCAAAACAGTAAATTAGATAAAACCTTGCTTTATTTTTGCATAGGTCAACCATAATTACCTCACCTATTTTACATAGCTTTTTCGCTTCTAGAACGGCCTAGAATGAGATAAGGACCACAATATTGAACGCTCCTTCTGATTGTAGCGCCTTTGAGCTCAGGACATCGAGATGTTAGGCGCTATAGACATGATGGAAGTGCATATATTAATTAATTAATATATATATATTTATGAAAAATTAATTAATTAATTAATTAATTAATTAATTAATTAATTAATTAATTAATTAATTAATTAATTAATTAATTAATTAATTAATTAATTAATTAATTAATTAATTAATTAATTAATTAATTATTTAATTAATTAATTAATTAATTAATTAATTAATTAATTAATTAATTAATTAATTAATTAATTAATTAATTAATTAATTAATTATTTAATTATTTAATTAATTAATTAATTAATTAATTAATTAATTAATTAATTAATTAATTAATTAATTAATTAATTAATTAGTTAATTAATTAATTAATTAATTAATTAATTAATTAATTAATTAATTAATTAATTAATTATTCATTATTAATTATTAATTATTCATTCATTCATTCATTCATTCATTCATTCATTCATTCATTCATTCATTCATTCACTCACTCACTCACTCACTCACTTATTTATTCATTCATTCATTCATTCATTCATTCATTCATTCATTCATTCATTCATTCATTCATTCATTCATTCATTCATTCATTCATTCATTCATTCATTCATTCATTCATTCATTCATTTATTCATTCATTCATTCATTTATTTATTTATTTATTTATTTGTTTATTTATTTATCTATTTATTTATTTATCTATTTATTTATTTATTTATTTATTTATTTATTTATTTATTTATTTATTTATTTATTTATTTATTTATTTATTTATTTATTTATTTATTTATTTATTTATTTATTTATTTATTTATTCATTCATTCATTTATGTATGTATTTATTTATTTATTTATTTATTCATTCATTCATTCTTTCATTCATTCATTCATTCATTCATTCATTCATTCATTCATTCATTCATTCATTCATTCATTCATTCATTCATTCTTTCATTCATTCATTCATTCATTAATTCATTCATTCATTCATTCATTCATTCATTTTTTTTTTTTTTTTTTTTTTTTTTTTATTATTATTCATTCATTCATTCATTCATTCATTCATTCATTCATTCATTCATTCATTCATTCATTTATTCATAAATACGTAGGGTCTACTGATATGGCGTACATTTCATAATAATGGGTTTTATAAAGAACATCGCCTTTGTAACACTTTTCTAGATACCGCGGCCTTCTAAGTAGAAGCAATTTCATATCCTGCCATTATTGTCCAATTACACGGAGATTCTATTGTTATTAAGCCCGATAAATGTTTTCTTTTCTGCGGGAACGTGAAGTAAAATGTCATAAGAGTGACATAATAATCAATAGAGATTCTTATTACCTAACTATTCCGTCATTAGTCCTACGCTAATCGGTAATTAGCGGTTTTCTGGGCGCTAATGATGTCGATAATCAGATAATGAATGATGCTATTGTGTCATAAAAATCACATGGCCAATAATATTATGCAGGGCCATATCCAGACTAAGCCAAAGGGGTGTGAGTTACATAACGAACATTCGGTAATAGTGCGGTTTGTAGGCTGGTCCCCCAAGAGATTTTGAAAAACAAGGCTAAATGATGCATTCTGGTACTATACAATCTAGAGGTAAAATTGACGGCTTTTAATGGGGATTTTTGGTCTACGCTACCGGTACAGTACAACTCATTTTCATTTTGGGGATACAACTCTGTTATGATAATGTAGCTGATTATTGTATTATCTAGAGAGGGACATGGCGCAATGGTTAAATCGCGGAGATTTGTCAATGTCGCTGCCTACCCTGCGGTTTCGAATTCAATTCAATTCAAAAGGTATTTATTGTCATTGGAAATACAATATGAAAACAAAACAATATTATACAGATAAAATAATAAATAAAACATATCGCATCTAATGAGAAAGAGGACAAAACGCCCACTGGCGTATGCGCCCTCAAAAAGTTACATTTTCAAATTTGTAAAAAATAACAAGTGCAGAAGTGCATGATACTATCAAATAAAGTATAATACTTCAGAGGATATGATTTATAACAAAAAATTATACTTGATTCGAAAGAAATGTTTTTTAACGCTCTTTTATAACATGTAAAACTGACATCAAAACATACTTTGCTTGAAAATTCATTCCATAAAATAACACCATAACACCTGATGGCCTTTTGTGCGGCAGACGTCCTACATGTGTGTGCAGTTTATTTTGCTGGCGTGTTACATGACTATGAATATCTACATTCCGAATATAATAATTATTAAATAATTTAGGTAGACAACCACGAATATATTTGAACATAAATAATAAAATCTTCTGTTTGTATAATTGATAAATGTTTAATAATTTTAAATCTAAAAAGATTGGTTCAGAGTGAGCTCTGTGTGGTAAGGATTTCATTATCCTAACCACTCGTTTTTGCAATTTAAACAATGACAATAAATATGCATCACCAGCTCCTCCCCACACTTCTAAACATTACGTTAGGTAAGGATAAATAAAACTGTGGTACAAGGTTACTAATGTCGACAAGTTTATATTTTTTTTTACTTTATTTAATATTCCTGTACCTTTGGAAATTTCCATTTTATAGATTTAATATGGTCTGCCCATGACAGTTTTTCATCAATTAAAACGCCTATTTAGTACAAGCAACACGTGCTATCATTTGCCCATTAATCTTAATATCCGTATCGTTAATAATACGATTTCGACATAAGCTAAAAATCATGAGTTTTTTTTACATTTATTGACTATTCGTTTACATTTAACCATTCATTTCACCGCTTGGTGCAAGATTGTCAGAGAAATATCATGTTTCTCCCTTCAGAATATTGTGACATTGTTTCGATGCTGTGTCCTTGGGCAAGGCATTCAACCCTCAAATGCTTTAATGAACAAGTCCAGTAGCCATGGGGGTGAACATGTAAAAGTCGGATGAAATGCTTGATATCAGACTATAAACCTGCACCGTTACCGTTACCTTTTATATGTTTTGACCGGATTTTTTTTTCTTTCAAATTATGAACAGCGTGTGTATCACCATGATCAAATCTATCGTAATTATTAAAAAACAAATGTCAGGAGAATTACGTTTACATTGAATATAATTGTAACATATTGCAGCCATTATCGACTGCACTGACGATAATAGCTGTTGTATTTTCAAGCTGTTACATTTTAAGGTTGAACGTAAAATATAATTTCCATTTCTTGGTCAATGTACATAAAGTAACACATGCACATTGGTGCATATTCTACACAAATCGCTCATGTAATAATTATTATAAAATCATGAAAGAAAAAAATGTCAGATGCAAAACAGAAAGCAAAAATGGCGACATGTATTTTTTAAGCTAATTATAATATTTAATAAATAATAAATTGCACAAATTATTAGTTAATAATTATGATAAATATGGCAACACTTCGACCAATCATGATATCAGAAACTGACAACGAATTAAGGTTCTACTTTATCAATTACATAATTAAAACATGATCAAGTAATAATGATGTCAACAGATAAGAACAATAATTATTTATAGGCATCAAAAGTCAAGACAATCATGCAAATTGTATTTTCGCTTTTTCTATAAAGACATGGTATATGTATAGCTGAAATTAAGTTAAAATTACCAACTGCACATAACGTTTTCATAGTCCTAATAACAGACTATGTGCTCCATACAGAGTCTGTAATCATCGCCATTCGTAAAGTTGTGCCCCAAGAATACAGTGCGCATCCGATCGATTGTGCATCAAATAAACGTTCCAGTTTGATGTGTTTATGTGTTGATGTGTTGATGTGTTTATTTTCAAGTACACATGTACCGGAGAAAATCGCTGGTCACCCTATTCCGCTGTGCATAGGGGCCGGTACACGCCAAGATACGATTACCCTTATTATTCTCACCTAAACATAACAAGGGAAATCAGTCTCATTCTGGTAAGTCGATCAGCGAAAATTATCGGAAATGGGTTATTTTTCATCATGATAGGTGATCACTATATTTTTTAGAAAATATTGTAAAATTCTTAGTATTATGCCAAAATACTCCTGTTTGTGGATTTAAACGTGAAGAATTACATTTTATTATTACGCTATAATTATATGTTTCGACATACATTATATTAGCATGACATACGGTACAGTGAAAGTCAGTGTCAAAATCAATATTTAAATCATATTATAATAAAAATAAACTGTGTAATATTTTGTTTTTCTTATGATGAAATTGAAAAAAAACATATTGAGAGCTGATGTCTGAGAATTAAAAACTGCGTTTTCGACATTTCAAAGATTACATATATAAGCAAACAAGACAAAAGAGACCCAAATATGCTTCGGGTATTTCACACGTGTACACGGTTGTGTATGCAGGTAAGCTATGTGAACAAGCTTGAAATGAACAACTTATTGTGTTGATCATCCACCGCGTTGATTCGTGTTTACGACATTATCATGTAACCTTGACCCATCAATCAATTGGACCTAACAAATTCATGAAATTGTGACAGAAACCTTAATTCATGTTTGAGATTATCGATTACAATAATTCTGAAGTATTCATATTGCTACAAGTAATATCAAGGAGATAAGCTATATGTACGGAGAATATAGGTAAGTGTGTTATAGTTCATACGTTGCTCATGAGCAAGTTCTGACGCTAAACAATAAGCGTCATTTCGGACTACGTTTTCATTGCAATCATAATGGAGTTTGTAGATAGAGAGGTCAGCGTTATACATTGTACATGGTCCCAGCAAACACGAAGCGTTGACCCAATGTTGATGAAATGTTGGGCCATTACATCAGCATTGGGTCAACGCATCGTGTTTGCTAGGATCATTTTTATTCAATTATGTCAACCCTTGTGCTGCTAAGGCAGCATAAATTATATACGGTTTCAAGCTAATTTCAGACTAAATAGAATACCACTACAATTTGTCACACATCTTGTGGTAGATGCTCAGTTAATCAAATAATTCAATTTTAAGACATCTATTTTTCATAAATAATATTATTTGTCATTCATTTTAAGCTGGCAATTTGGGCTTCAAATGAATAAAAATACCCACAAACAAGTCAGCAGTACAGGGGTTAATTTAGATATTATAGGGAGGCTAACCTGATTAAAGTCCTAATTGTCCGTTTCATATAAAACAAAAGTTTGATTTTATTTTGGCTCAATGCTGCATAGACTGCCTAATGGCCTTTCTTTTGTGTTGATTTCCAAGCACGCACGGTTCTATCCGTTAGTTTTATATAGGCCTAAGATCGCGGTCCATCACGCTCGTCTTCAGTCAACACACAGAACACACCCCACATGGCCCTGACCTTTTAACGTTATGCTTTGTTGTGTGAATCTGGTTGTTATGAAAGACGTTATTTTGATTCACGATTTGTAAGCATCGTTATCAGGTTATGTGCTGGAAAACCTCAATACAATGGAATGATCGTGCAGCTAGAAACCTATTGGATTTGCCTGACCCGCTGGAAAATCTTCACAAACTGCTATGACATAGGCCCACATTACATAACGCCCCCGGGCCACATAATAATATACAGGACAACTACAACGAAAGCTTTAAGGCCTTAATCAGTGTTTTGTTTCGACACTGTGGTTAGGCCTACGTAGGCCTACTTCATGGACCTCTGAAAAATTCTGATTTCTTCACTGTGGTCAGTAGCGCTAGCCGACGGCGCTACACCGACAAATTAAAATTCACATTGGCGAAAATTTAATAAGTATTATGAAAGTAACAGGTGGGTTCGGTGAATATTTTGTAGTTTGAAAAAAATATTTTTGATTTTTTTTAATATTAGCTAACCTTTAAATCAATGTTATTAGAATTAAATATAGACCTACATTTCCTGCCACATTTTAGTGCCACTCATTTTTGCATATTTTCATCGCTCTCTCATACCTTTATGTAGCCAATAACAGAGTGGTTTTCACGCACATGGCTAATTCAAATATAAACAGGATATGACCTTGGACCCGAAACAAAATAACCGAAGGTGTTTTTGTAACTTGCAATTTCCGAACGAATAATGAATTGACCTTCTCATAATATTATAGGTCAGCATCGATCTTGAATGGTATCACTTTTTTTGCGAAATTCTCAATATGTATTCGTGTCACCATGCTTTAGGCGAGATGTTCAGTGAATTATATCAGGTCCAATACATTGTTTTACAGATGATCTGCATGGCACTCTCATACGGCTAGGAGGTCAGCGACCCCCCAGATAAACGACATTATTTGAGAATTAACAGCAAGGTCACGGTTTCGTATGTCATTAACAATCATCTTATTCTACTTTATTTATCTACACCGTTTCCCAACAGCCAGATTGTTGTATGTGCCATGGTTTTCTTTGCTTGAGACAAGTCATATTCAAAACATACCACTAACTGTTTGGGATAATGAAGCATGAAAATACTATCAAAATTGCTTTATTTAACTAAAATTCAAGATATGTCAAACCGTTTTGTAAAATTCCCAGTAAAATGAAAAAATCCACAGCAAATAGAAAAATACTATTTATATGAAAATATTTTCTGATCAGGTACATTGTTAAACAATTCTAATTATGAATTGAATACGTCTTGAGGACAAGGTGATGATTGGTTAATGAATCTCATATTGTAGTATAAGTATTATGAAAAACAACTATAACATATTACGGTGCTGGTTATGCCTTGATAGACAAACATTGGGTCGATAGGGAGTGAACAACCAGCATTCATTTAGCCATTAGCAAAGAATGTGCCGTAATATGGAAATTATATAAACTGATACACATAAGATTTTAACAGTTCTTACAGTATATCTATTTAATCAGTCGTCGTGACACAATTGTATAATGCTTTCTGACGTCGTTTTATAAATTATATTATTATGAGCGTATGTAAGCAGTATAGGGCATATATGATGTTGATTGCATTTGCGTCTTCCGCTGTGCTATTTATGAGCTGCAGTTTCTTGGAAAAGCTTAATTAATTATCTTTATCACACTAACTAATCATCCAATCTAAGTTTCCTCTTAAGCTCCTCACAAGTGATATCCTGTCGCTATTTTTATCTGGCAAAACGTTCTCTCGAGTGGAATTACAAAATTGTTCAAGTGTTTTCAAAAAATGGTTATAACAGAAAACAGTAAATGCGTCACTAGGGTTACTTAATCGTCAATCAATCAATCAATAAAACTTCCATAGCTCCTATATCCTCAGCGGACCGAACTCAGAGGCGCACAAATCCTTAGCGTGATCATATGTCATACTCGAGGCCAAAGCAGGTTCGTCAACAGGGAGCCGGGCTACTGAGGAGCTGGGATGGGAAAGCCAGATCAAATAGGTGAGATTCAAGTAATTTCCGGAATGTTAAAATGAGGGCGTTCCATAAGGCTGACCAGATATGGAGAAAGCTCTTGACCCAGTCTTAGTTTTTATACGAGGAACAACAAACTTATTTGAATTTGTGAAGCATTTCGGACAGACGAGTAAGTCAGCCAGATATGCAAGTTGGTTGTCATTCAGGGTTTGGAAAGTTATTGTGCATATTTTAAAATGAATGCGAAATTTACCAGGAAGCCAATGTAATCGTTTTAGAATAGGAGTGGAACGACTAGAACGTGGGACCTTGGTTACCACTCTCGCTATTATGAACACGTTGTAATCTAGCGATATCCTTTTCTGGTATATTGTAAAAAAGCGAATTACAATAAGCTAGCTTGCTACTGACCAGTGCCACTGCAATTTGCTTGGTAGACTTTTTCGAATTTGACGCAAATCACGGATATATGATAGAAACATGCCCTACATGTTTGGGATATGTGTTTTCGGAAATTCAAGCTACTGTCGAATACTACACCAAGATTTTTGGCTGACGCAGATGGATTTGTGTCTTGACCTAGAATTAAGCATTGGAAAATATTTAAGATTTTTTCTCACTGAAGTTTGGTCCCAATGAGAAGGAATTCTGTCTTACTAGGATTAAGCTTCAGCTTAGCCCCTGTCATCCAGGCCGACACGGCCATCACACAATGTTGCAACTTCTCAAGAGATTCCTTAGCGTTGGAAACGGATAGAGACACGTAAATTTGAATATCATCGGCATAAATATGGTGGTTTATATCAAAACTGGAGATGATAGCTCTGAGTGGTGTAGTGTGTAGGGTAAAAAACACTGATCTCAGCACAGAGCCCTGTGGAACGCCATAATGAGAGTGTGACTTTATCTGACAGTGTCTTTATTTTTTACGGATTGGTGCCTATTTTGCCTGTTATGTGTTTTCGGAAATTCAAGCTACTGTCGAATACTACACCAAGATTTTTGGCTGATGCAGATGGATTTGTGTCTTGACCTAGAATTAAGCATTGGAAATTATTTAAAAAAAATTCTCGCTGAAATTTGGTCCCGATGAGAAGAAATTCTGTCTTACTAGGATTAGGCTTCAGCTTAGCCCCTGTCATCCAGGCCGACACGGCCATTACACAATGTTGCAACTTCTCAAGAGATTCCTTAGAGTTGGAAACGGATAGAGACATGTAAATTTGAGTATCAAGGGCATAAATATGGTGGTTTATATCAAAACTGGAGATGGTAGCGCTGAGTGGTGTAGTGTATAGGGTTCAGTACAGAGCCCTGTGGCACGCAATATGAGAGTGTGACTTTATCTGACAGATGTCTTTAATTTTTACGGATTGGTGCCTATTTTGCAAATAAGAGGAAAACCAAATTTGAGCCTGCCCAGATATTCCATACCAATCTGAAAGTATATTTGTTGATGTAGCATAGTTAATGGTGTCGAAAGCGACCGACAAGGCAAGCAAGGTCAGAGCTGTAACCTCACCCTGATCCATATACTAATAATGATATCGTTATGTACTTTCAGTAGCGCTGATTCTGTAGAATGATGTTTTCTGTAGGCTGATTGTAACGGGTTAGATAGATGGTTATTTTTACATGAACTCGCAGCCGATTGGCTACTACCTTTTCTAAGATTTTGGAAATGAAACTCAAGTTATATACGAGCCTGTATTTTTTCAGCTCATTTTTTACGAAGAAATGTTTTTTAAGTAGTGGTCTTCTATGAGCTTCTTTGAAATTTTGAAGAAATGTACTAGTTCCCATTGAAATGTTAATTATATCAGTGATAGGAGTTATTAATATATCAAGACAATTTTTCTACGCTTGTAAGAATGGAGTCCAGATCACATGATTTTGACGATGAGCTGAAAATAAGCTTTTTAATTTCATTTTCTGTTTCAAAAACGTTCATTTTGGATCTAATTTCTGTTTTTTGCACTGATGGAATATTGTGTACTTTATCCGGAAATTTGGAACGAATGAAATGAATCGGGCTTGAGGCCACCTTTGTGCACATATAGGCTAAACTGGGCCAGGAGAACCTCATGAGGATGGTGAGATGATTGAGATGACACTGTCCTCCAGACACATGATTCGAAATTCGAGCCCTGGCGGTCTTGAGGCCGAGCACGCTACCTCTCGGTCACAGAAGCTCCCACAATACTGACTTTCACACGTGGATGGGGAAGAAACAGTTTTTGTTTTTTTCAAACCGCTGAGACCGGGAACCGAACCCCGAGCTCTGGCGTGAAAGGCAGCGGTGCTAACCACTACCCTAGGGCCCCCGCCCTTCGGAACGGATAGTTTCAATTGTGTCAACAAAATATTTAGAGAAATGGTCACAAAGTGATTTTACTGATGTGAATGCTGGCAGAGCCGGCGGTGGAATTCCATGCAGAATGGTATTTATTGAGTTCCATAGACAACGGGAATTGTCCGAATTTTCTGACATCAGCTAAATATTTCGATTTAGCTTTTGTCATCATTCTGTTACACAGGTGGCACTGGTATTTGTAACGAGAACGATCTAGATGTGTGCGAGATCTGCGCCGTGTTCGTTCTAGATTGTGGCGAAGGGTTTTAGCCTTAATTATTTCTTGAGATATCCATGGAGTTGGTGGTTTTCTGGTCTTTGTACTTAGAGGAGCGTTTTTGTCTAAAATAGAACCAAGGACAGAATCATACTGTTGTCAGATTGCTGAGAGTTCTTTCTTTGGTTTCTTTATTAGATCCAAATTTAGAATATCTGAATGAAACGATTCATAATCAATTTTGTTTATTTTTCGGAACGATATTGTTTCCTTGTTCATACACTTTTCAGAATGATGCCGGAACATGCGAGTCAAAACGAATTAAAAAAATTATAAATGAGCTTTTTTTAAAGAAAGGTGAAATAAGTAAGAGGTAAGAATTAATTCACAGCTGACAGCTAAGACATATGAAAGAAAAAAAATAATTAAAAAAAAGCAATGGGAAGTAAGAAGTGAAAATGAGGAAATAATAGCTAATAAGTAGGCCTAAGCGACAAAAAGTAAGAAGTGCAAAATAAAAAGAAACAACCAACACACCAACCTACACAATGTTTGATCAATAATTATTACACTCACATATAACGTTGTAGCAAAACTGACAAAGCTGATCCGACATGAGGGTCACTTTAAAAAAAAGTGGAGCAGCGTTGTCAGCCAGACCTGGGTTCAATTCCGGAATTGATCTGGAATTAGACCTAATTCCAAGTCTAATTCCAGGAATTGGAATGGGAATGGGAATTAACTTTTAAGGAATTGGAATTGAATTGGAATTATTAAAAAGTAGGTGGAATTAAAAAAGGAATTGAATTTTTTAATTGTTTCTAAAAAATCTCAACACAAATGCAAGAACGTCACATTGTAGTGGAAGGGGGATCAATTATTGTGAAGGTTGCACAGGCCTGTCACAGAGGGGTGTGGGGTGTTAAAAACACCAGACCGGTCATTGTTCTCTGAAAGCGACAACGCACTCCCCGTAAAAATGATAAATTCATGCGGTGTTGTTTTAGTGTTGTCGGCGTCTGCAACGTTGGCCCAGTATTGAGCCAGCATTGGTGAATGTTTCATGCTCACCATGCTCTCTTATGCTTCTATGGAGCACTTTAAGACCCAAAGTCAAATATTTCCATAAATGTACTCTTAGATATTATTTGATTGCGGGTATTGAACAGCTCCACTATTTGAAATTCGAAAAAAAATGGTTTACGTGTAAAGTGAATCGTTTAATTTATAATTCAGTTATTGACACAGGAGCTGTTGAATACTTTAGTAATAATATACAGAGTACATACCCCATATTAATAAGCGGTCAAATACCGAGGCAATTTTTTTTCATTATACATATAAATTCTATAGTTTATTGATAATATAGGACGATATATACCCAATACACCAAGCGTTTTGATATGTTTTATCGATTTAATTTGGCAAAATAATAAAATGAAATCTTTGTTTTTTGGCAAGCATGAGCTGGGTGGATAAGGGGTGGCCTAGTTCTACCATCTAAGTCCTAAAGTCAATTACTCTTCTGTAAAGAGGTGTGATGTAACAGAGAGCGGGTCAGGCGGGGGGGGGGGGGGTATGGCTACCATAACACTGTGTTGACCGTGACAGTTTTCTAGCTCTGTCATAACAATACAGCACCACCAATTTTAAAAATAAAACAAAAAGTAACTTGTTATTATCTGACAACATTTCACGCATAATCTATTTCAATGATTCACTAATGATTTTAGTTTTTTTTCATTCAATATTAGTTTAGCTTTAAATTCGCGCAATACTTTATTTATTTATTTATTTGTTTACGCTACAACAAATATACAAATATTATACAAAATATCCAATGTATTGACCAAGAATTTAACACGAAGTTATATTAAAATACATGTCACAATAATTAGTTTTGCTGATTCTGATTGATTTACTATTTATATAAAAATGCTCTCGCATATAAAATGTGTTGTTTATTATTCTCACAATAAAATACTTTGTGCCTAAAATCAGATAATTTTATAGCATATTAAAAAAAGTACGGAATTAGGAAGGAATTATAAATTAGGACTTGGAATGTGAATTGGAATTATAAAAAATAAAAATAAAGGAATTGGAATTAGCCTCAGAATTAAGAAAAAGGAATTGGAATTAAAAAAATGGAATTGAACCCAGGTCTGTTGTCAGCATGATTGCATGTAATGTGTGTGAGACAAAAACATTGAAGGAAGAACTAAGAGATAAGAACTAGTCAGTACTAGTACATTATGCTTTGTAAACCCTCCCCCCCCCCCCACTATGACAGTTAGGCGTAAAACAAATAGTCAGAAGTTAACTGAGACCCTATACTATACAATGGTAAAAATAAATGCTGGTAAGGAATTTCTTTTAGGTTTTGTTAAAAAATCGCTCAACTTTCCCTAACAACATTTATTTATGTCCTACCAGGACTCACCCGAGTCAAGTGAATCATGTGAGGATAAAGTAACCAAGGACAAAACATCGAAACAGTGTCCCAAGATTGAGAGGGGAGAAACATTATATTTCTCTGAAAATCCTGCACCAATCAGCGGGGTTTAAAACTGCACGACAGACAGCTAAAATGGAACAGCGCCAAGATTTTACGCATATATACATGAAAATTCCGTTTATTTACATCATGTAGGAGATACAATTATTTATTTGAGTGTGTAAACATTAAACTGTATTTGTACACGCATGTGAATGAAAATTATATATATGCACTATATACCCAGCAGGAACAAGACGTTGCTTCAATGTTGGCTTAACGTTGGTCCATCGTCTACGACGTTGGACCAACGTTAAATCAACATTGATTCAACGTCATGTGGGTACACAGTATGACATCTTTTTTGCATTAGACTTCTGCCATCACGTGTTACTAAGCAGCAATAAGTCTATTGCATTAACTAAATTGATGTGATAACATTAGGCATCAACGTGCTAAACAATGGTAAATAACTTAAATTAATTATCGTAGTTATCGGTTTTATTATAGCTATATTAGCACTCTGCCTCCGGAGATGGTCGAGTTAGCGAGAGAATTGATTCTTTGAAAATATTTGGCATCATTTCACTTACCCATCCTTATTTTATATCCTACTTCCACTGATAGTTATCCAATATGCGCTCATAGACATAATACGTATATAGCAATGTTTAATCCATGTCAATTAATATTGGCAAAAAGTAAATGAAAAAGTTTAACGGAGTTTATAAACATGATAAAGAAGGTGAAATTATACATATTTCTTACAAACTATTAAACGTAACCATATAATAAAAAAAACATAAGTGTAACTTAATTTTGGCAACGACGTAACTGCACGCATAATATTATAATTTATCTTTAACGCGTCGTTTTCGTATAAAAATGTTACTCTAAATCAGGAGATATATGTGACATTATTTCTCAATAACTATAAGGATATGGGGACTATTTTTTGTACAGAATAAATGAAGATGTATTCAGCTACCCATTTGCCGTCATTATCTCCTTTCCTCAGAAATGTGCTGTCACGTCGCTGTCGCGTGGAGCGGCAGCGTGCATTACTGATGGTTGGTTTCCGTCATCAAAGCGGGCGTAATAATGTCACTGTGTGAGGTCGGTAAACAATTGGTCTACTTTCAATATTGGGTATTTTTTGCTTTTCGTTTAAATTACATCTGCGTCTATTTTAAGATTTCCGGAAGTCTTGCTAAGCTTGCCTGTTGAAGGCAGCCATCTACTTCTAATTAAACCAATTTTGAGACAGCGTACATCTCTTTGTTGGACATACTAATAATCCTAGTGTAGCTGATAAACCCGAGCTAACAACCCAGCTGGCACAGGGGCTGGCGTTGAATCAATGCTGGTTTAAAGTTGGTCCAATGCCGTAGACAGTGGATCAACGTTAAACCAACATTAATTAAACGTAATGTGTCTGCTGCATAGGATTCCATACCAGCACCGTTCTTTTTATAATTATGACAAAGATACATTCACGTATAGCTGAAGTTGCATTTTCATGTTGCTAATCATAGTACTAGCTGCTAAGTCAGTTAGGCTGAGAAAAAACTGATAACTGAGAAAATGTTTTTTTATGTATATTATGGTTATCAACATGTTTATGAGTCATGGCAAAACATATATTTGAGTCATGACAAAATCATACGTCAATTTGCTTAGAAATATGTTATGTTTTACGACAATCTAAGAAATTTACTATAACCGGCGGACTAATAAGAATAAAATTATAAACCAGTGTGTAACTGAATAAAAACATATAAAATCTTTGAATATATGTTTCACATCACAACATCACCCTACTATTTGTAATATTTTTCTTGATAATATATTTACAACCAGGTACAGTTTTTTTTTACTATTTACTATACAGTATAGTTATTTTACTATACAGCAACAAACCTTCAAGAACCTGTTTCTAAGAATGTACATGGATGTTCATATACTTGAACGAATGAATGAATGAATGAATGAATGAATGAATGAATAAATGAATGGATGGATGGATGGATGGATGGATGGATGGATGGATGGATGAATGAATGAATGAATGAATGAATGAATGAATGAATGAATGAATGAATGAATGAATGAATGAATGAATGAATGAATGAATGAATGAATGAATGAATGAATGAATGAATGAATGAATGAATGAATGAATGAATGAATGAACGAACGAATGAAGTCAAGAAAACCTCCTAAGGATTGTGAGATGAATCAGATGACACAGGATTTGAAATTAAAGCCTTGGTGGTTTGAATATGCCTGCGATCTGGTTACATGGCTTCTCTCGTTGTGACGATTATCAGGTTGAAATGGGTCTTTAAAATTGAAGTGATCACCTATTTATTGTGCTTTATGACAGATTATAATTGTGTGCACACACAGGCTACACTGGGCCAGGAGAACTACCTCCTGAATATGATAATCACGCTGCCCTCCAGAATCCAGACACAGGACTCGAAAATCGCCCCTGGCGATCTGCGGCATAAGTGCGTTACCTCTCGCTCACAGGAACTCCCCACAATACTGAATGTTCACGAGTGGGCGCTGATGCACTGATTATAATAATATTGACCATCGCTCTTCTCGTGTCCTTAATTTAGTTATCTGAAATAGCAACTGCCAAAAATAGCTTTGTGGCCTCGAGGCCAAAATCACAATACGTCTTCGTGGGGACAAATCTAATTGTGGCCAACTAAGATAATCCAATACAAATCAATGCAGCTGTAATCATTTCATTCACCAATACGAGTGACCTCAAATCTGCCGTGCAAAACCAAAAGGCAGTGTCTGCTTACTTTACAAGTAAGCAGATACTGCCTTTTGGCTTTACAGATCAGAAATGTACAGTATCGTTAGCCAAAACAAGCGCACCAAACATCACTTATTTGGCTTCGGGTCCTTAGATAAATAATACTACAGAAGCTCATTGGTTAATAACTTGAGCTTTCTTTTTGGGAGGATAGGTTATCTGTTATACAAAATCAAAATCAATTATGTACTCATGTAGCTGGTATGGCAAGCAACATGTATTTTGTAAAACAGCTAGGCCTATATACATGTGGTAACCACAAACTATAAGTTCATCTGTGAAAAACAAATCGTAAAAAATAGATTATTTCAGCTGAAGATGTCCAAGTTTACGAAGATAGGTAAGAACATTATTATTATAGGTCAAAGGTCAAACACTCCAAATCAGTAAAACAAAGTCATAGTTGACGAGAATATCCACCTGGAATGGACATTAATGACATCAGAGTTTTTTGTACTCCTTATGATGTGTGCGAACATAAAAATTCAGGTAAACGTGCATCTCCGGGTGCGTTTGGCTAAAATAGGCTAATATAATGAAAATGGCAGCCAAATTATCAAATTTGTGAAAAAATGATATATTGGCCATAAACATTCATTGGTATATGACTGAAGCCATAATATACCCTTGTCGAACTTGTATCAACACGTTTTTATTATAACAAACCAAAAAAAAAGGCTGCAATTGTAGGGGGAAATGTGTACTGGCTATATATGATGGCTATATATAATGGGGGTAAGGTGTCACTCGGAAGAGGAATTTAAACCACTATTATTTTCACATAGCTGGATTACTCAGGTGCCAGAAGTACCCCGTTGATCAGATAACTGCCGCTGCTTTACTGCAATATGGCCAAAAATGTACATTACCTATGTGCGATTTTGAGAAATCGGGCATATTACACATTTTCGCCCACTGAGTAGTCAAACTTTGAGCTCTATCTATATATTTAATATCAATAAAAAGCTACTGACACAGGCGTTCACATGGATGTAAAATATTTTGTGTCCGATCATTTGACCACTGAAGAAGTAATCATAGCCACTTTAAAAGTTATCTCAGCAACTACAAAGGTGATCTTGGCCACTAACAAACTGGTGTCAGCCACTGAAAAATTATCTAAGTTATGCTATGATCACTTCTTCGGTGGACAAGATCGTCTTGTTTGTGGCAAAGTTCATCTTTGTGATAGCTGAGATGAATTTTAAAGTGGTTGTGATGGCTCCTGTAGTTGTCAAGATCACTTTTGTAGTGACTTTTTCAGGGGCTCACATAAGATTATTTGTGGTCAAGATCACTTTTGTAGCGGCTGAGATCATTTTTAAAGTGGATGTGATCACTTTTTCAGTGGCCAAGATCAATTTGTAGTGGCTTAGATATTTTTTTCAGTGGCTGACACCAGTTTGTTTGTGGCCAAGATCACCTTTGTAGTTGCTGAGATAACTTTTAAAGTCGCTGTGATTACTTCTTCAGTGGCCAAGATCAATTTTGCAATACCTTAGATAATTTTCAAAGTGGCTGTGATCACTGTAGTGGCTCAGATAACCTTTGAAATTGCTGTGATCACTTCTTCAGTGGCCAATATCACTTTTCTAGTGGCTGAGATAACGTTTAAAATCGCTGTGATCACTTCTGCAGTGGCCAAGATCACTTTTGTAGTGGTTGGGATAACTTTTAAAGTGATTGTAATCACTTCTTCATTGGCCAAGATCACTTTTGTAGTGGTTGAGATAACTTTTAATGTCGCTGTTATCATTTCTTCAGTGGCAAAAATCTTTTTTTTTAGTGGCCGAGATCACTTTTAAAATTGCTGCGATCACCTCTTTAGTGGCCAAAATCACTTTTGTAGTGGCTAAGATAACGTTTAAAATTGTTGTGATCACTTCTTCAGTGGCCAAGATCACTTTTGTAGTGGTTGAGATAACTTTTAAAGTGATTGTAATCACTTCTTCATTGGACAAGATCACTTTTGTAGTGGCTGAGATAACTTTTAATGTGGCTGTGATCACTTCCTCAGTGGCAAAGATCAATTTTTAAGTGGCTGAGATGACTTTTGAAGTCGCTGTTATCACTTCTTCAGAGGCCAAGATCACTTTTGTAGTGACTGAGATAACTTTACAAGTGCCTGTGACCACTTCTTCAGTGGCCAAGATCACTTTTACAGTGGCTGATATAACTTTTTAAATTGCTGTGATCACTTCTTCATTGGCCAATATCACCTTTGTAGTGACTAAGATAACTTTTAAAGTGACTGTGATCATATATTCAGTGGCCAAGATCACTTTAGTAGTGGCCGAGATCACTTTTAAAATTGCTACGATCACTTCTTCAGTGGCCAAAATCACTTTTCTAGTGGCTGAGATAACGTTTAAAATCGCTGTGATCACTTCTGCAGTGGCCAAGATCACTTTTGTAGTGGTTGGGATAACTTTTAAAGTGATTGTGATCACTTCTTCATTGGCCAAGATCACTTTTGTAGTGGTTGAGATAACTTTTAATGTCGCTGTTATAATTTCTTCAGTGGCAAAAATCTTTTTTTAGTGGCCGAGATCACTTTTAAAATTGCTGCGATCACTTCTTTAGTGGCCAAAATCACTTTTGTAGTGGCTAAGATAACGTTTAAAATTGTTGTGATCACTTCTTCAGTGGCCAAGATCACTTTTGTAGTGGTTGAGATAACTTTTAAAGTGATTGTAATCACTTCTTCATTGGACAAGATCACTTTTGTAGTGGCTGAGATAACTTTTAATGTGGCTGTGATCACTTCCTCAGTGGCAAAGATCAATTTTTAAGTGGCTGAGATGACTTTTGAAGTCGCTGTTATCACTTCTTCAGTGGCCAAGATCACTTTTGTAGTGACTGAGATAACTTTACAAGTGCCTGTGACCACTTCTTCAGTGGCCAAGATCACTTTTACAGTGGCTGATATAACTTTTAAATCGCTGTGATCACTTCTGCAATGGCCAAGATCACTTTCGTAGTGACTGAGATAATTTTTAAAGGGCCTGTGACCACTTCTTCAGTGGCCAAGATCACTTTTGTAGTGACTGAGATAACTTTTAAAATCGCTGTGATCACTTCTTCAGTGGTCAAGATCACTTTTGTAGTGGCTTAAATTACTTTAAAAATCGCTGTGATCACTTCTTCAGTGGCCAAGATCCCTTTGTAGTGGTTGGGATAACTTTTAAAGTAGTTGTAATCACTGGGTACCGAAAGACATACACACACTCTCCGAGTGCTGCCGATTCACTTCGGCCGCGAGACGGTACCAGTGGTTGTAATCACTTCTTCAGTTGTCTAAATCGCTTTTGTATTTGCTGATATAACTTTTAAAGTGGCTGTGATCACTTATTCAGTGGTCAAGATCACTTTTGAAAAATGGCTCCAGAGGATGTAAAAGGAATAACAAATATTTATACCATATAAAGTTAACATGAGCGAGAAGTCCTGCTGGTATTCACCGGAAAAAACGTTGGAAATTATTCAAATGGAGGGATAAAATACAAACTTAGGGCTTTGTTGTACATTTTGTATTTAACAGAGATAAAATATTATGCATCCACGTTAAAGCCTTTGATAGTGAATTTCAACTGTTATCAAAGATTTTGATACTTTTTTTAATTTGGGTACTCATTGGACAATTTTCCCGAGCAGAAAAAAGTGTGAAACTTTTATGTCAAGCCAATATGTGAAATATGTTCACATAGCTCATTATTTTTTAATCTAAATTGGTTTATTTTAAGTAAACAAAAGTTCTAGAACATGTTTGAATCAAAACTAAACATTTATAACATACAAAAATCAGCTGAGAGAAAAGTATTTTGATTATTTACTGAAAAAGTATTAAAAATAGGTAAAATTAAGGGCTAAGATAACAGCTTAAAGTGTGTAATATTTTCACATAACTCATTAATTTTATTCAAAAAGGTTTTAAAATGGATAAATTAAAGGTTAAAACACCACCTTATATGCATTTGTCAATGATCGCGCACATCCATGTTTACATCCATGTGAACGTCTGTGTCAGTAGTTTTCTATTGATATTACATATATTGATATAGCTCAAAATTTGACTATATACTCAGTGGGCGAAAATGTGTAATACGCTCGATTTCACAAACTCGCACACAGGTAATGTACATTTTTGTCCATATTGCAGTAACGCAGTGACAGTTACCTGATCAACAGCCTGATTCTGGCCCCTGAGTAGTCCAGCTGTGGTACAATACTAGTGGTTTAAATTCCCCTTCCGGGTGACACCTTACTCCCAGACATGATATATAGCCAATACATATTTTCCCTTACAATTTCAGCCATTTTGGCCGCCATTTTGGCCGTATTTCAGCAGCCATTTTGTTTTTTTTGGTCTGTCATAATAAAAACGTGTTGATGCAAGTTCGACAAGGGTATAATATGGCTTCAGTCATATACCAATGAATGTTTATGGCCAATATCTCATTTTTTCACAAATTTTATAATTTGGCGGCCATTTTCAATATATTAGCCTATTTTAGCCTAACGCACGTTTACCTAATTTTTTATGTTCGCTCACATCATAAGGATTCCAAAAAAACATATGTCATTAATATCCATTCCCGCAGGCACCTAGCTTCATTTGAAGCCGGTCTAAATACATTAACGATATAATTATTATTCTGGAATAATCTTAGCTTAAAATATAAACACTTTAAATTATCATATGATATTTTCAGTACACAATTTTTTTATTCAATGCAATCTTCACTACATTTTGCTGACTTTTTGTGGAATTGGGGTGTTTCACTTTCGACCCCCGAAAAATGACTTTCCCCAACTCTAATTTTACCTAGCTTGTTTAGTAATACTAGACACCCAGATTAATAAATTGAGAATCGATTTTTTACGATTTTATCACAGATGGGTCAATTTTGGGCCTAAAATGGGGTTACTATGGAAAGTCAATCTGAACACCATGAGGTTGAAAAAAATCGTCATTTCATCGATTTTTCAATTTTGCAGTATTAATACACCAAAATAAATTTTTTTATCACTATGAGAAATATTGAAAAAACCCACTATTTTTTAAGTTTCTTAAATTAGGCTAATATGTGAGAGCCTAACTTTTCGGATTTTCCGTAACCTACGTAAATTGTATAGAAAGGGACATGGCGCAATGGTTAGAGCACGGAGCTCTGCCAATGTCGCTGCCTGCCGTGCGGTTTCGAATCCCGCTTGGTACAGGATTTACAGAAAAACATCATGTTTCTCCCCTCTCAATATTGGGACATTGCTTCGATGTTGTGTCCTTGGGCAAGACATTTAACCCTCAAATGCTTCACTTGACTCAGGTAAAAATGATTACCTGGTAGGACAGAGATTGCAATGTGTATGATAAGTTCAATACGCCGAAATGGCTGCAGGACTGTATGCTCTCCGTGGAGTTGAGATGGCATACGAATGAACAGGTCCAGTGACTAGGGGGTAAAAATTTAAAAGTCGGATGAAATACTTGATATGAGACCTTTACCTTTAAATTGCGTCTGTTTTAGCAAATTTCAATCATGGTCAGCTTTTCGTGGGACCGTGTTGATGTTTCCGGGTTAGGTTAGGCAAATCATTCAAATTGTGATATAACCACAATATTTTTGTAAATGTCTAGCAGGCGGCTCTCTTCAAAAAAACACGTTTATTAGCTCTGCAAAAATTAAAAATGACCGCATTTTTTCAAAATGGCTGTTATTTGGTCAAAGTCTAACATTGAATTGGTATAATTTTCGACAGGAAAAAGGCAGATTCACGATACATGATTTGCCAAAGTCAAACTATAAATTAATGTCATTTTCGACAAAATTGTGGCAGATTCATGATTTTGGTGTCTATCTTAGGGCTTTCAGGTACGCCCTATAATAGTGGTGTGACAAGAAAGCACCTTTAACGTAATGTGTAGAATCCAAGATAGTCACCACCTTCGAAGGTCAAACAATAAATTGCTTTGGTCTCGATTACGACACATGATCACTCTAAGGATTTGTGCGCTTCTGAGGTCGGTGTGTGAGGATATAGGCGCTATAGAAATTTTATTGCTTGATTGATTGATTGATTATAAATTAATATCATTTTTCGGTGCCTATCTCATTGCTGCCAGGTAATTGCGACATATTGGTGTGGCCAGAACACACATTGAACATCACATTGTAGGTAAAAGTTCAGATGTCTGGTATTTTCAATGTCAAATATTCAATCGTATCTTGCAGAATTTAATATAATTTATGATCTTAGTGTCTACACCTGGTATAGCGATAATGCCAGAAAGCACCATTGCCATTCAAAATAATATCACCAAATAGTGGATACAGCATCATCAAAAATCAAGAGTTTGATCAAATTTAAATCATGACAATGCCTCGATGGTTCCAAAGATCTATTGTTTTGATATTTAAAATGGGCCCTGACCTTGACTTTGGAAAATTCATGTGACCTTGATATTGTTCAGTGAATAAAAATATTACTGGTGGTTATCATAGTATCGTCCAGTACCTTTAATCAAGACGATCACTTCAATAGTTCAAAATGTAGACGTTTAATTCACATATAACATGGTGAATTGTTTTGAAAATTGAGAGAAAACAAAATATGAAAATCGGGTGAAAATGTTATGAACGGTTTGAAAAATAATGCAGCTAAATTAATAATAATGCAGCTGTGAATTATTTGTTTTTTTTGGTTATGTTTTTCCCAGTCGAACTTAAGTGATATATTTGACTCCTCGTAACTTTATGAATAATTGTTAGATTCCCTTCCGGTTTTAAAATTTTATTTCTATAAGACTAATCTACAAAAATCTACAAAAATACGCACTTCCAAAATTTCCGACTTCCGGTGCCTGATTTTGATATGGACAGTCACAAATATAGAGCACTGTTTAACACTCTAGCCAGGCCGTTTAGTGATGTCCTATTCGGGGGTGTTGTGAAACAGGGAGTTAGGCCTACTATAATTTATTTGCTATTGATGAGTCAATCTGTATGGCAACAGCTGATGAGAGACTTTTACAGATGCGACATAGACATATACATAGACATAGACATAGACATAGAAATAGATATAGACAGAGACATAGACATAGACATAGACATAGCTGTTCACTAATATGAAATTTACATGTACATGTTTGGTGCATGTGCTTTCGAAAACTCATGCAGGCTTCTGTAAAAAAAAACAATGTTTTTCTTTGATGACAAAGGATTTGTGCAATGGCCGAGAATTAAAAATGAAAACAAAATTGTAATTGATCTTTGAAGTTTGTTTAACCAGATGGGGAGAAACTGTAAATTATTGGGCTTAGTAGTGAAGTGTATAAGATAAAAGGCGGTGGTCCCAGAGCGGAGCCCTGTGTAATATCAACTGAAAATCTATTTAGTCATCAACCATGATGATCAAACCAAATAAAATTATTGATTAGACATGTAATTAAAACAGCAGCTTAGTATGTTCATACTGCATAATCCACGTCTTTGCAACAGCTCAGTGGATGCTATTTCCATGGGTGCATATTTTGAAGTGCTGAGATATCTGTAAGCAAATTGTGGAATATTATGATTAATTAAATTATTTTTTATCACAAATAATGATATAAATTTATGTCAAAGTAATCTAGTATTGGGGACGCAATTACCAGCTTCAAATGCGTACAACAAATCTCCACTGTTAAAAAAAAATTAGCATACGATACAAAAATTATAATTGGTGCATTATGTGAGAGCTGCAAATTAGATGAGTTTCAGAGTAAATATATTGTGAAAAACAGTTTAAATACGCTTTTAAGCGTCGATCACGATGACGGGATTAAATGTTAACAGGTAGTCTCTGGAGAGAAACGGGTCTTATCATGACCTGGGCGTGCATCTGAAGAGATAATTGCATGAAATTCTCCTGGCAATTTTCTCTCCGGTTGCCGTGCACTTTGAAAGGGACTGCTGTCGACTAGTCCGCTTCTCCCCCTACCCACAATTAGTGCAAGAGCATTAGTGAAAAAAACACAGGAACCTGGAATAAAATTGCAGAAAGCTGTTTTTTTCAGGAATGATACCTGGACATCTCCCCAGGCGAATGCCGAATAGTCCCCAAAAATCCCCCTTATGCAAATATTTAGGTGTCTATACTTATGTTTTGAGGCACAAAGAGTTTATCCTGATGATCTAAGTCCTTTTCTCAATACCAAAAATCCAAGATGGCCGCCATATTGTTCTGAGTATGCTAAGCGATTTCTTAAAAAAACGAAAATATGAGGTAACTACCTCGTTGTTGAACCTAAGATGTATTTTTTGGTCAAACCCATGGAATCTAGCACATAACTCATTATTTTTTATTCCAAATGGGTTTATTCAAAGTAAACAATAGTGCTAGAACATTTTTGAATCAAAACTAAACATTTATAAAATACCTTACACAAATCAGCTGACAGAAAAGTCTTTTGACTATTTACTGGAAAAGTATGACAAATAGGTAAAATTAAGGGTTAAAATACAAACTTGAAGCTCACTTGTGCATTTGTCTACGATTGGACACAAAATATTTTAAATCCATGTGAACGCCTGTGTCAGTAGCTTTCTATTGATATTAAATATATTGAAAAATTTGAGTACTCAGTGTGCGAAAATGTGTAATACGCTCGATTTCTCAAAATCGCACATGGGTAATGTACATTTTTGGTCATATTTCAGTAAAGCAGCGGCAGTTACCTGATCAACAGGTTGATTCTGGCCTCTGAGTAGTCCAGCTATGTGAAAATAATAGTGGCCTAAATTCCTCTTCCGGGTAACACCTTACCGACACCTTTTCCTCTAATTTTGGCCATTTTGTCCGCCATTTTGTCCGTATTTCAGCAGCCATTTTTTTTGGTCTGTTATAATAAAAAACAGGTTGATGCAAGTTTGACTACTATCGAACCTTCGGACTAGGCCTAGTGAACCTTCGGACTACTGAACCTTCTGACATCGGACTATCAAACCTTCGGACTAGTGAACCTTCGGACTATCGAACCTTCGGACTAGTGAAACTTCGGACTATAGAACCTTCGGAATATAGACATGTAACCTCAGGTGGGCCAAGATAATTCAGCACAGGAGCACCAATGGTAAATAGTCCTCTGTGGGGAGAAAAATGGATAGAGTATGAATCCAGACGCAATGCAATTTCGGCTAATTAGAAGCGTTTCTGTTATAGTTTGAGTGTGCATCAGCATCCATGGCTTTGGCAATTTGTATTCTTCGATGAAAATCTCAATCAGCATTCTGACATTGACCCCATGGATGGAAATTTGCTGGAGCCAGAAGAGCAAATGTTTAGGGACCAGCATAGTTGGCCACTTCCATGGTATAGGGGTACATATGGTTAGCATAATGGACCAAAAATTAATATTAACAATAGTGATTTTTTTCACTGCATATGGATTACCACATCATGGCTAGTTTTTCAAAATATAAATGAAAAGATAATTGCATGTTTAATAACTCCAACACACGAGATAGAACATTGTAAAATTAGTTTTGTAACATGGACAGACATACTTTTTTCTGGAGGCTTATAACCTGTAATAACGTTTGTAACAACTACAGAATACATGTTCAAACAAGGACAGACTGTAGCCTACTTGTATGTCCGTGTTTGAACATAAATAATACCAACACTTTAAAACTTTGAATAAAACTGGTACAAATGTGAATCAATAGATGTAAATCAAGATAAACATTAGTTATAGTAGGAAAACTTGTGAAAAGGACATAGTGACGCATCTGAGGCCTACTCCCAGACTGTCTTGATCTGTCCCTGTGTGAACGTGAATGATAACTATCTATATTTGATAATACACACTAGTTCTAAGTATAATCAGCTTGGTGTTGATGAAGTTGAAAGAAACACGACACGTTTGTAACATGATCTATGTTCGTAACCATCTGGTAACTTCAAAGACATATTTTCTACAACTCATTTTAGTGGAAAGATGAGCGCACGTGGCTAATTTTTGATACATATGTGCACGTGATCTGTATGCATTATGCATAGGCCTACACCAAGTTCGCTTGGGGTCCAAGTGTTATTTTCATACTAAAGATGCTTTTCTTTACCTGTTACAAACGTAGATAACAGGGGACAGACACAGTGTACTAGCCCAAAATAATTCAAATTTACAGGCTGACCAATGACACAGCGACGTCGGGGGATCGTACATCACGTTGTACATTGATACACATAAGAAATATAGTATCACCATGCAGGATTATGTATGTAGGCCTACACATAATCTATGCAGTCCATGTATGTAAACACTGTTGCACGTGGACAGACACGTGTTACAAACGTAGGTACCGCTTCAGAGGCTTTTAAAACATGCATAATTGATACAAATGGAAGAAAAAACACAAATCAGAGTGTGCTGAATAGATAAAAACTTTTGAAACCCTTAAGGTGCTGTGCTATTAATATAGACTTGCAGGATGGATTGGAGTATGTAGGCCTAGTGTGCTGACTGCTACTAACTTACCATTCAAAGTTCACTATAAATTGATATGATATTTTAATTTTGGTAAAAGTGTTTTTGTTATATGTTTATATTCCATTTAATGTAAAAAAATTCATAGATCAAACAATTTCCATCTAGTTAGTGTTTTAAAACAATTGTTTAGTGATACCTACCAAATATAACCCAATAATGGGGAAGTGCGCAGTTATGTTCCAGTTTTTCGCACAGAACCATGGCGGTGTTGACATGCTTCGAAAACAATTAGCGACAGACGCAATATACTACATGTATGTCCTCCGCAGTCTCCAAAATTATGTTAATCCAGTCAAAAAAACATCTGGAGTTGGATGAAAAAGGACACTAGGAGAGGTCAAACCAGCCACATGTGAAGAAATTAAAGCAGCATTATCATGATTATTCAGAAGTTGTGACATAATTCGTCCTGCAAAGATCAGAACTGTGTTTTCGTCTCTGCTCGGGAGAGCAACCACCATTATAAGATCACGTGACCACCCTACCAAATATTAATTGTGACACTAATTATGTTTCATATAGCATCATAAATATATTTTCGATCATATTCTGTAAAGAATGAAATAATGAAATAAAGTACCCGGGTTTGATTTTATATGCTGTGATTCATTTAGTATATTTATAGGGTATTGAGCATCGGTGTAATATGCATCACTTTGTGGGTGAACAAACTTTTGTCCGGGTACATCTAGAACTATATCCGCAGTATGTATAGAGGGAGGCTATCAACAGGGCTTGCTACGCTCACGCTCGCCTGCAATTGAGATATAGATGGGGACACTTAGTGACCGGAGATTGAACCGGATCTGAGACCCAGAGTCTTAAAAAAGAAACAGCTTATGAAACGAATTTTCACCGAACCCGCTAACTCAACAAACAAACAAACATAACTTGACCAATGAGAGGGTGACTTGATCGCGTGTGCGGAGCATGCATGTTCAAGTGTGTCATCTGAGAACGGCTATGATGTCTCAGTCAAGTGGGGAATAAAGTAATTATTCTTCGAAAAAAACGGGACTATGACGATGGTTTAGGTTAGGTTTTGGTCATATTTTTGTGTAATATGTATTTTGACTGCAAAAACGGGGCATTAAACGATTTAAATTCACAGTTCTTATGATTTTCTTATTTTCATGACCGCATGAAACTTCTGGCTGAACTCCCAGCATGCCCGGTCGTAATAAACACAAACACCATCTCAATTGCATGCGAGCGTGGCTACGCTCTATCAAGTCCTATTTGTTCCACTGCATAGCTATTGATGTCAGTTTCAAAGAAGTTGAAAAACATGTGATCAAATCAATAACTTTAACGTTACTAGTTGGAACATATGAGTTGAATTAGACGTCACTGGAAGCAAAATAAAATAAAGAAAGAAATTCGCATGGTTGACGATACCAAATTATATAATGCGCCATGCCATCCTGTAATGTCTGAATGGATGACTGACTGACTGACTTTCTTGTGATTAAGATTAGTAAGCGATCCAGCTGTAGGCCTACAGCTCTGATCTGCTAAACCGAAAGGCAGCATCTGCTTACTTGTAAAGTAAGCAGATACTGTGTTTTGGCTATGTATGGCAAAGCTTTACTGCTACGATCACGCTAATATCTGACTATAATGTATAACCACCCAATGTAGGCCTATAGGGGGCATATAGCCTATGGTAGGCATACGAACATATTTCGCAGCTGATCTATTAACACGATGCTTTCAAAATAATAGAATTAATATTAATAAATAATGGTACATAAATAAAAGTAGAACACAACACCTAAATAATATATTTATTATCATACAGATTCACGCCCATTGTGGAGCCATACGAACATATTTCGCAGCTGATCTATTAACACGATGCTTTCAAAATAATAGAATTAATATTAATAAATAATGGTACATAAATAAAAGTAGAACACAACACCTAAATAATATATTTATTATCATACAGATTCACGCCCATCGTGGAGTGATCTGTAGGCCTATCATGTACTCACTGTTGTCTTCATATTTTATATGATAAAATTCGCTGGCGTTGTGATCAATTTTTTCAACGTTGAGAATTACAAAGATATAGAATTAT
The DNA here is from genome assembly GCA_964017125.1 of Flabesymbios commensalis. Lineage (NCBI taxonomy): Eukaryota > Metazoa > Annelida > Polychaeta > Terebellida > Flabelligeridae > Flabesymbios > Flabesymbios commensalis. The sequence goes on from OZ024904.1 coordinate 47,546,820, forward strand.
AAACTTCGAGGGTTAATATGTAGAATGCATGTCGACTGTGATACTGGAATAATGGGAGTATGCCTACTACGATTTATTAGATGTATTGAGCCGAGGTAAGAGAACACATTTCACAGCAAACACGAAATATTGAGCCAATGTTTATTTAATGTTGGGTCAGCGGCGTAGATTGGACGATTAAATCAAATTTGAGTCGATGTATTGTGTTTGCTGGTTGTTAATGAAGAAAACATTTTTTTGGAAACATGTTTTATTTTAAATGTGAACTTTTGTACTTTTGTGCATTTTAAAATTAGACATAGATAAAACAAACAACGTTACAAAAATAAAGAATAACGTTAGCATGCTCCAGACTTCTCTGTTGCCACCGAATTATCTAGATCGAGAGCCGTACCGAAATCGTTAAAATATTCGCCTGTTATTACGGTAGGCTTACTGATAAGAATCACAAATATTTATTTTAAATTAAAACGCTATATGAATCGGGCTTTAGGTCACATTTGTGCACATATAGGCTAAACTGGGCCAGGAGAACCTCCTGAGGATGGTGAGATAATTGAGATGACACTGTCCTCCAGACACAGGATTCGAAATTCGGGCCCAGGCTGTCTGAGGCCGAGCACGCTACCTCTCGGTCACGGAGGCTCCCCACAATACTGACTTTCACACGTGGATGGGGAAGAAACCTTTTTTGTTTCTTTCAAACCGCCGACACCTGGAACCGAACCCCGAACTCTAGCGTGAAAGGCAGCGGTACTAACCACTACCCTAGGGCCCCCGCCCATCACGTTTTAGATCTATAGTTCCATTACTTATTGTGCCTAGAGAAAATATATTTATATATTATTTTTTTAAAAATTCGTTTAAGTTCAACAAATGTGTTGCATACTAAAGGCAATTTCGTGCCTTAATTGCAGAACTAGCAATACTGATGGCATACCCAACAAACGTCTTCTTGAAGGGAAGATCTACTGTCACTCTGTTAACACAATTTTTCCATGAGATAGGTAGCATTAGAGATGCCCAGGGGCAAGTCGACGTTCTATACCTGGACACTAGCTTTTAAAGCTTTTGATAGTGTATTGCGTGATTTATTAGTTATGAAAATAAAGAAATTCGGTTTCACTGGTAAATTTCTAAAATGGTTTGAGTGGTATTTATATGGTCGACAACAGAGAGCTGTTATATCAGAATGTAAGTCAGGTTGGCTAAATGTTGCTTCAGGCGTTCCACAAGGCTCAATAATGGGTCCGTTATTTTTTTTACTGTACATTAATGATTTGCCCAAGAGTATAAACAGCATAGTTACATTGTTTGCCGATGATAGTAAAGCGTTTAAACAGGTCAGAAGTCAAAACGATTGTTATGATTTTCAAGAAGATATTGATAACTATTATTATTGGTCTAAAAAGTGGCTGATGAACTGTAATGTATTAAAATGTCATGTTATTACTATTACCAATAATAAATCCCCTGTACTTTTTTGTTTTAAGATGAACGCTGTGCAACTTGAATGTGTGACAGACCTGTTAGACCTTGGAATTAATGTTGACTCGACACTATCTTGGAGTCCTCATAATTATAAACAAAATAGAGTACGTGGTCTGATAAAACGTACACTGGTTTGGCACGCTCCCCAGCAAACAAATACATGTTATATTGTGCTTTGGCACGTCCAATGCTGTAATACTGTACACGTGCACCGCTATGGAGAGGAACAAGTTTCACTAATGTGCGCCTGGTGGAACGGGTACAGCGGTCAATGACTAAATACATTATGTATTTATATTTTTAGCTGATAGCTACAAGGAACGACTCTTGCAAATTATATTAATTAGCTCCACAGATGAAGGATTCTCATGAAAGTGCCTTTTTGTAAAAACCGTTTTAGAAAGAGCCATTTTAATCGCATTGTTTACTTATGTAACTCTCCACCACAAAAGGTCAGAAGAGATGCAAACTTAGAATCGTTTATAAAAGATCAAATTCTGCATGTCTTTTTAATAATCATTTTCAAGAAACAGCGTTATGTTGTTCCATGTTTTTATGTTGTATTTGCTCTAATTGCAGGCTACTTTTAAACTTAGTTGCGACATTTTACAACGTGCTTTTAAATATATTTACAAAAGATGTTTTATTAGGTGTATGGCTAGCAGAAAAGGTATAATTAATACCTGTTTAGCTATTCTCCTAGATATCGTATATGCATTTTATAAGTTTTATTATTTAATTCAATCGAATATATTATGAACATAAAGGTTTAAATTTATATCTATGTACAAAAATGAATATGCATATGTATTGAATAAACTCATTATTAATACTATAATGCCTCACTGTATGTATGGTATGTTATGATGGCCCAACAAATACTTATTTATTATGCAATATAATCTACATAAAAATAGGCCTACTAATTTTATCTGCATGCCAAAACAATCTATTCACTTGAAATAGTCATTGTCCCGATCCACTTGTAAACAAGAATGATAATACTCTCTCGTATTTTACTCAAAAGGAATGAAAAGAAAACTGGGAAACTGTAAACTTATGGCGCGCCTTCGTAGGCGAAACAGACAAACTATAAAAATATGTTAGTCTCCCGAGATTTGGATGTCCCGAAAGAACAGGACTGTTAGCACTGCGCCAATGTCGGCTCAAATGCATATCCAACTGTCTCAGATGATGACACGTACGGATACCTACTTCAAAATTGTCTTGCAAAGGATAACAGCACTTTTCAAGTAAGCAGTTACTGTTGTTCGCCTTTGCGCGTCAGATTCCATCAGGGCGGTGCGTCATTTCTCGGAGTCTGGACAAAAAATGAGATCACTTCAAACGAAACCACTTTGATGTAATAATGTCCCTTTATAGAGCGGGAACCCAGCAGTTTTATTCAAAGGAAAAGGCCAAAGTGCTGAAACCCATTAATTGATACAAGAAAACAGCATCCCTAAAATGGATTGCTGCCGGGTTTCATGTATGACCTTCACCTCCAAATCAGCATGATTGTTATGTATTGTTTTGCATTTATTTAAGGATATTGTGCCAAGGCTAAAATTAGTTTTAAATGATCCGTTGGCTCCACTGGAGTTCAGAATGACCAATGACAGCAATTTTAGATGTGGTCTTCCCTCTGACAGCAACCTAGAAAGATTTTATGGAAATGGCGGGAAAATATTTTTATTCAAGGGGAGAGCGCCAAAGTTAAAAATTACAGGGAATTATTCTTAAGGAGTGAGGGGGTTCAGAATAGTAAGCGACAGCAATTGTAAGAGTGACCTTCCCTCTGACAGCAACATGTGTAGATGATAAGAAAATGACGTGACTTATTTTGTTCATGGGCAGTGCGGGGAAAAATGATGAACAATTTCTTTAAGATAACGAGTGTGAATGACCAGATAAACAAAGGAGGTAATATGTAAAAAAAATAAGAGAATCTCGTAATACAGAGTTATAAACTATGCATGGTAAATTCTGCTATTCATGCAATTGTTCTTTATCTCTTATCCGTTGTTTTCACTATCATCACTCCATCCAGATGAGTATTCGTCATCTTGGTTAATTATGTTTATAGGTGTCTCATCACTTTAGTCATCATCATTTCTGAGAAAATCTGGTGCCGAGTTCCCAGCATACCAGTCTGGCTCCAATATAACATCAACAATTTGCCATCCACAATCCTTTGGATTCAAACCACCTGTGGGATTATTTCCATCTGCTTTTTTCCACATCATTGCAACAAACTGTGCCAGTATGATATAATTTCCAAGAGACTTTACACATGGAGGAAGAGAGACACAATTGATTTTAAATTGGTAAGTGGCTTTCTCCCCTTTCAACCACTGACACGCATGAACGATTTAGATCTTGCCTTGTTGATATCTGGTGTGTTGTAGCCGTACAATGAACATACAAATGACGTAACTGCTGGAACATCCACCTCGTCAGATGTGAGTGATCATAAGGCGTTGAGATGACTGGCATCTATCTGCATCTCCAGTAAAGCAAAAGGCTTCATCTTTCCTATTCGGAAAAAGCATGAAGTTCTGTTCCAGTTTGACGTTGCGATTGATTAGACCCAGTGATGCAGAGGCAGTGTGTGAGCGACGCAGCTTTATCTTGGTGGAGACATTTTATTGGTGGAGACATGTACTTATCGAATACCAGGTGTATACTGTCTCCATCACATGGGCACACTCTTTTCAACAGATCACATGCCATTGTTGATTTACTGTGACGTAAGATAGATTCATGGAGGATGATACAACCATCAATGAATGTTGCAATGATGCTGGGAAGAATGTTTTTTAATAACACTTTGTTTGGTTTCTAATGTTTTTTGTGAGAACGGCTTTATCTGTTTTAACGGGTGTTCAACCACTGTGGGCGAGGGAAAGAGGCACTGTAGTGATAGGATACCTCAAAAGATGACGGAGATCAAACTCCGCTTTTGAAATTGCTGCCACCATCAAAATTCGGCCGATGACATCTCTAACACCTTCATCAGCATTCATCTCCTCATTTTTGTCTTTGATTGCCTGACGTTCTCAGCAGCAAATTTCATAATCTTTTTCCTTAGAACAGTCTTTGAAAAACGTGACTGATAAGCTGCACACTCAACCGCAAAATTTATTCTGTCTTGTTTACCTCGTTCTAACCTTCAAAGAAATTTTTTTTTTGTTTCTTTGTTTGCAACTTTTCCCGATGACAGATTGAAGAGTTCTGCTGATCAGTAGATAATGCATCACACAAACTTTCAAGGGAGTGTGTGAGGGCATCCATGTCTGCATTATCGCGTAAGATTCTCCATTTATTTAACTTATTAGATGGCTGCTCGCCTGACTGAACACCAGCCAGCTCATGAACTTCCGAAAGAGCCATTCCGCGTTGGGTGAGAGTTACAGACCATCTTCGAAACGAAATCTCAGAGTTCGGGAATGCAGTGATGCCCTTCTTTAGAAATGCGGCATCTCTATTCACAGTCTGTTCCGGGCTCAAGTCAACTGGCTATATGGCATAATGTTTGCTCGTTCATTATTATTATCACATGACAGGCTGGAGCAGCACCGAGGACACTTCACTGGGCTAAACCACATAACATTACCACATTGATTTATGAAATACTTTTTACTGCCACTAGCCTATGTTTCCGAATAAAAAATTATGTAGACAAAAAACGACAAAATTTTTGAAATTGTTCTTCCTCCCTGCTGGCGGCCATTTTGTCGCAATTCTCGACTTGTAGTGGACGAAAATGATATGAAGTGGGTGACGAATAATAAACGGAAAGTGCATTTATATTGTTAAAACATATACTATGGACATTTTAGAGCGAATCTTCAGCGATATAAACTGATGTTTCGGGGCATCAGGATGCATGCGTAACGCGTCCGGATCCCTGCGGATCACAGCCATTACCGCTTTATGGAGAGCAGCTGGGATAGTAGTTTTACTCAGCTCTACAGAACATAATTTCATTTCTTTTTTTACATCCATATCTCATTATTATTATTCTGACAGCATTATGAAGTTCTTCCAAGAGTAATTTGTTGTTCAAATTAGTCTCTTCAATTCAATAAATGTAGGGGACGAAGCATATTCAATATTTCTTTTTCATTCCAGTTTAAATTGTTAGCGTATAATGAGCTGCAACCTCACATAATTCACTCTTTGTTAGATTTTGAATCGTCTCGGCACTAGAATATAGGCGCTTCACTAAACGTTTCAAATAAAGGTAATTAATAAATTATAAAGAAGCTCGCGTCGCCAATTTCTTGTTAGGCCTACATGAACGAGCCAGAATGATCAGATTACCAGAACAAACACAAGAAACACCTACAGAAAGTTTGAACTAAGTTTTTGTGCGTTTTTAAAATTTGTTGCTCATTTTAGATTATGATTGATTTCCTTCCTTTTCTGGGCGGCCATTTTAGATTGTGCCATACTTGTAAATGCAGTCATATGATCATGAAATGCTGCTCTTTGGTATAAATATATATTTGTTAGAAGATGGAAGCGTCATGGTTATTTTAATGATGAAATGGGTGTTCAAATAGATTCTTCGTCCACAGCAAATAAAACACGAGACGGTCACCCAACGCTAGTTCAATGTTGGGTTGGTTCAGTCTGTGACACTGACCCACCATTAAAACATTAGGTATACAAATATGTTAATTATCAAATGTATGCTGGAATGGTTCCAGATATTATGCATTAAAAAATGCAGATCTTCTGCCATTTTGGCCGACGCAACCTAGTTTTTGCCCAATCCTCATACATTTTCGAACGTATCCGAGCTATTGGTGAAATAGATATATATGGAGAGCGTGAAATATCAAGATCTCAATCAAACTTTAAGTCGAGATTACCAAGTAAAAACACAAAAGTTATAGTGCTAAAAGTGGCGAACAGGGGAACGGACAGACGCGTCATATTACAACAATAGAAAATTGACTATTTTGTGACAATGTATTTCTGCAAAAAATAAAAAAGACGATGAATATTAAAAAAATAAATCTTTATTTATTTCAACCTGTAAAAGTAAACGATTAACATGCCGGGACATGTCCCAGGAATAGTAAATATTTGTAATATGTAAAAATAGTGTAAATGTTTCAAAATCTATTTAATAATCTCAAAAGAGAAATTCTGAACACAGTCGGTTACGTTTTAAATATACAATTACCATTTGGTTGATCGGCAATTCTAAAAACGTTATTGTAAAAATGATAAAAGTAATATGCATAAGTAAATATATCGTCACCTTGGATATGAAAGGGTGTATCTGCCACCTGTGAAGTGGCAGATACACCCTTTCATAACCAAGAGGACATATGCAATTAATTAACGGTGCGTTTCCACTTTCCTCAATCTCAAGGTCTAGAGAGCATCACACCTAAAAGATTGATGTCATCTCAACTTTCTCTCATCACCATTATTAAAGTTAAGACCAGCTTAACTTTTCTAATGAGAATGAGAGACAGCAAAGACCAGATTAATCTTACATTTTAGTGGGATGGGCCATTGAATGCGAGGCGATAGTTGATGATGATGATGAACATGAATGACGGGTATGGCACGAGGTGTTACTTAAATTATCTAGCTTGACAATGAATCGTAACACAAAGTAAAACAATTAAAATGAAGTGGCTCTGTTAAAACGCCAATATATATACCACACATATATACAGACAGTTGGACGGTATTTCTTCATGTTGACTTGTATATTCTTCAGGGACATCTCCGTCGGCAGTAGGCCTATGTGATGAACTGTGCCTAGAAACATGCAGCACTACTCATTCTGCAAAGAAGACATTGCCACCAAAACAGTGGAACAATTCATAACATAACAAAAGTAACACATCATCCGCTAACTCAGAAAAAACGCTATGACAAAATATTATCCACCAAAATAGTTTTCGACACAAAAGTTAAAGAAGACAAATACTGTATGTATAAAAGGATCACACCAGAATTACAAGCAACATGCCTAGTTTTTAACACACAGTTATTGGTACTTGACCATTACTTTTATTTACCCCACTATTTATATTGTAGTTTTCCCCCAAAAACCACTAAGTAATTAGCAATAAAAGATAGCAATAAAAGATTATCCATTAAATGAAATACTGTATGGACAGCTTAAGGTGGCTTTAGAAAAACTATCACTTGTGCTATCTATACTGAAGCATAAAACAATTTGGCAATCTGTGCTTGCTTCAAGTGATCTACTTCTGACAAGGTGTGTACATAGGGTGTGAATATGAAATCTATGTATGCAAGTGAACGCTAATAAATATTACTGGATATACTTTTAAAGTGTTGCATGTCTTATCATGGTACATATTTATTGTGTCACTTATATTGTTATTTAAATAAATAACTTTTCCCAGCACTGTACTGACACTGCATATACTGCAAGGTTTTCAAAGTCTGTGTCTGCAGAGCATTCAGCTACTACAAAAATAATGTCCAACATCTGCACGTAAAGTAGCTGATTCTACCTCACACATATTCATTAAAATTTACAGATAAAAATATTTTTTAGTCCAAAGTACTTTAGTTAACTATTCCAAATTAAATTTCTTTTTTGTACTGATTGAATTTATACACAACAGTTTAATCCTGAGCTATAGTCAGTGTGTATTGAAAGATTATTGTCAACTACATATCACAACTTAATTTTACTCAAGACTCTTGTATAAAAGATTACCACAATCACAACCCCTTTTTATAAGCATACTCGTGCGCAAGACAAACAATGTCCACTTGGGGCTAAATATCGTGTATGTACCACGTAAGAACACTTAGGATATATTTTAGAAGATATACTTTCCCCACAAATTACTTTGTTTTAAAAATGACTGTCATTTCCTCTTTTACATTACTTCGAAAATTATAAACCTTGCTGGGCAAAAAAGCCAACATAGGCCCTATAATTTGAATTTCATTTTTTTATGTGCATTTAAACATACTTGGTCAAAAATATACATCTGAGCACATTAACCAGACAAGAACACAATGCACTTGCACATAGTTTTAAATATGTAAATTAGCATTGTGTTGATAGATACTTAGATATTGGCTGGATGTAGGTCAATCATTATGACATTGTAAAAAGTTCAACTATGGATTTTTTAATCACAAGGTGAGAACAAAATGATAATCAGTACGAGGATGTTTGCATTGATAACATTATCACCTTAACAATATACCATACATGTTATAACACAACTTTTGTAATTAATGATTTATCGAGTAATTGCCTTCATTATTAGTTTATGGTATGTTTGTGTATTGTCTCAGTAGTTATGCCAAACCTTGCAGATTATTGTTGCAACTTGTGTAGTGGAAGCCAATGTATTGAATATTTTAATTTTTTCAAAAGCATACTTTTATCTATTAAATTTACATTATTTTACATTAACAGCAATTTATATCAGTGTTACTCAAGTAAGTTTTGAAGAATTCTCAGCAAGTGGAATGCATTAGGAATTAGTAGCTCACTTACACTTGTGTAAACATCAAAATCCAATTAGTACATTGCTCACCGAGAATTCACAGAAAACAAACTCATGAAAGAAAATTATTCACTAATTTGATGAGTAATTATATATTTCGATCAACTTATCATAAAAAATGTAATAAATTGGAGAACAAAATTATTTTTTTACAATTATCCCTTCATGAATAAAAATCTCAAATTGACAATACTAAACATGTAAATTTTAAATATACATGTAGCAGGATTAATGAAGGAATTCATGAAAGAAGGAACATCGTTTAACACACTCATGTGTGCTGTGTAAGCAAGACTGCCCAAAGCACTTCTTGACTTCAAGGAATAAAACCCTGAAAGCAGATCACCGGGGGACGATGGAGATGAGTAACAGAAACAGGGAGGTTTGTGAATAAAAAGATGCTAGAGCAACATAAAAAACAATGGCTTCACCTTGAAGCGGCACAAAGCTGAACATTTTTTTCTCACTGGGTTCATACAACAATTAACAAATACTCTATGATCAACTTTGGAAAGCATTATAATACTAATAACAGCTAACAATATAGTGTTGCATCTTCAATGGAGCACAAGTTGAACCTCTTCGAAATCATCTGAAACTTATCAACAAATACACATTAAATAAACATTGCAAAAATTAATATCACAGACAAACAGTAAATTCAATGAAAAATGAATAAATGTACATGCACATATTAACATTTTCTTAGACAGGTTTGCATCAAGAGAAAATACTCTTCTGTCCTAATAAAGTATTTTTTAGGTGGGGCAGTGGTGGTGTAAGAAAATAATTTATCGAGGTTACAGATTAGAAAATGGTTACCTAAGAGCTGAAGGGTTGGAAGTGCCACTTACAAATTAGAGCAAACAACTCTTTTTGCCCAGGATCACCAATTTATATTAAACTACAGATAGTTTAATAGTGCTCATTTGATTGACCATGTATGGCGAACATTTGGTGAAAATCATATCTCAGATATTATTTATCATTTCAAGATTAATCCACTTGGAATTTTAAATAATAAACTTTAAAAAGTACAACACACAGCACACTATTTGTGAAGTATAAAAAAACAGATGAGAAGCTTATAGTATGTGGACAAAAATTACTGTATCAAGTTTAGTAAGTGTAATATTAATTGAATCTGAATTGGAATATAGTAACGACCTGGAGACAATAAATGTATTTTCATTTCACTTCATATCCTACAATACTGATTAAAAAGTAATTATCATCTACATCAATCCAAATTACAAACTCTAATGATATGAATATTCAAACTTAATATTCTTTTAATTTCCTCCTATTTTCAAATGTGTTTGTGCTTGTGTGGCATGCATGTAACTTACTGTGTTATTATTGTGAAAATGTAGCTATTGCTTGCAATGTACTCTGTACATGGAAATTGCAGTTATATAAATTGGCACATTAACTCTTGAAGCGCTGAAATATCTTTGTATAAATCATGGAGACCAAAAGGTTTTTTCAATTTAACATCATCATAACTGTCTTAAGTTAGCCCGTTCTGCTTCATTTGAATACGTATGTTATGTTACATCATAAATGTTTTAATTCTTTCACAAAAAAAATTGATTACACGAGTGGTAATAAATACAGAAAAAATACTAAAATCGACATCAATGCTTTAAGGGTTAAGTGCTTTGGAATTCAATTTGACCATTAGAATTAGAATGCCTCCTTAACTAAATGAATTCCAATTGTCACCTCGCACCAATACTATTTTAGATTAAAAAAATATTTAAAAAAGAATAATTCATCTGGTATCAGTCAAGAACTTTTCAGACTTTCGCACGACTCATTGCTCATAAATGAAAATCCCTTTTCCTGTAAACAATAGTCAAGGTATGACATTTTCAATGTTGAGAAATAATTATAAATCAGTGTGAGAGTTATAATTCAGTCTCTGCCATATATGTACATAATTATTATGTACAAGTCAAAAACATAATTCAAAAAAACAATTCTTAATCAAATTTTCCTAAAGTTGTGATAATAACTTGATGTTGATCAAGTACGGCCAAGCCTTATTCAGGCCAAGAATTGTTCTGCGATTCAAGGATGTTCAGACTGACACAAGTGTCCAAATTGAGAACAGTCAGGATGTATCCAGACTTGAAGTTAAATTGAGAGTAATTTAACATTTTTAAAAACATTTTTAGCTTTACATTTATCTTCACATTTATGTGTTTTAAATACTGGGCCCACAGGGCCGGGCCCGCCGACAGGGCCTGAATCCATTTTACTGGCTCTTAAGTTATCCCCAATCTAATTGTGTACGGGTATACCAAGTAAATATAGACCAGCTTAGACCCATAGTAAATAAATAGCAGAAAAAAATAATGGCTCAGTCATAATTACAAACTACTGGCCTGACATTGCCAAAAAACAGTGCTAATGTCAAGCCCTGACTATTCATAGGAGAGGATAGGGAGTTTTCAAAATTCACTGAGCAAATATAGCTGGCAAGTCTATACTTTGTTCTGTCACAGTATTGCATCATCTACCAGATTAAATGTCATTTATTACATATATTACAAATATACAGATCGGGCAAAAATATTTACAAACATATAGGTTATGTAGACTTATACATAATGACTGAAGTTATTAATATTATCAACATAATAAAAGGTGACACCTCGTAGAACTAGCGTCATGAATGTAACTTTAAAAAATGGTACCAATGACCTGCAGGAAACAAATGAAGTTTTTTATGCACAAAAATTCTATATTTATCCACAATATTTCATTTTTTTATAATTTACAAAATTAAACAGAGCAATTGCCTTCAAAAAATCCTTGGAAAATTAAAATCCTCACATTTTGTGATATGTATGGTAGCATCTACAACGTCTGACCTCGGAAGGAAAAAAAACTATTTAATTTGCTACAACTTCTGAGATATGTACATGTATGCCACAAAACACTGCAAACACAAACTAATCAGAACAGAGGGATCAATAAAAAACCTAATTAATGAGCACTTCCATACAACTTTCCATAAAACACAGAAAATGTGCTGAACCAGATGCCCAGGGTAATAGGCAAATGGAAAGTGTCTGTTTTCTATGAATAAAAGTGCTTACTTTTATTTTATTTTATAGTTGTTGAGTGTCTACAATCCAGATTTAAAAGAAAAAATAAACTTTGCTACTACATACTATTATCACTGATCACAACCTTAAATATAGATTGTGTCCAGTCAATTATAGTATCGTATAACGGCAAAAATGATTCGCTTTCTTGAGATATCATGTGACCGCAAGTTACTGTGTAAACATCCCAAAAAACGCGATGTGTTGAAGCAATGTTGGTGTATTGCTGGTCCACAGTCTGTGACATCAGCCCCATCATTAAACCAGCATTGGTTCAACATCTCATGTTCACTGGGATGGTTTAACTGAACATCATTAGCCCCTTAAGCACAAGATCGGCCTATAGCGGGATAAGCAGTTACACAAATCACTTTTCACAATGCTTTAGCAGGACGAGTGAATATTCATCAACTCAAATTAACTGTCAAATTGGCAATCTGGCCTGAAATGTAGTATTTAGAGCTAGGATCACCTACTGAATTAGATGATTAACCCTTGTCTTGCTGAATTGTTTGAATTGTATTTTTCGTCATTTGAAGCTGGAATTGCTAACGCAATTTCCAGCTTCAAATGACGAAAAATGTTTGAGTTATTAGACTAACTGAACATCTACCACCAACTATATTATCCATTTCAGTGACATATTATTTGGCTTAAAATATGCTTAAAACCGTATATATCTGGGTCTAGCAGGACAAGGGTTAAGAAGTGAATGACATATGCGTGCAATAAATTATGAAATATGTTAAACAAATGGCTGTGTGTGCTGCCAGATATTATTATCTTTTGCAAAGTCAAAAAGCAGTAAATGTTTACATTACAAGTAAACAAATACTGTCTCTTGGCTTTGCATGGAATTATGATTTATTTAGATTAGGTATCCTATCTAAAATTTGTCTCACAGTTTTGTGAAATCTCCAGGAAATTAGGTGGATCATCAGATAATGTTTTTGATACATTATACTTGTATAAAGAGACACCTGAGATATATTGGACATGTACTTACCGGTACCACTTTACACTTTGTCAAAACTTACAATAGAAACAAAAATACCAGCATATTTACAGCCAAGACTTTACGTCATGATGCGGAGTCTTCTGCCTGCCTAAACACTGGTAGTTTTACACAATCTATTCTTCAAAACTACTGTTGCCAACTTAGTCCATTATTATATTGTGACTTAACCATATTTCTTTTTATCTTGCTCAATCTCTCTGCGACGTCTTAATATGGCAGCATTTTTTTCTTTGATACTCTGTATTCGCTGATTCAAAACCACTTCAAGATGATCTCCTGGAACTGTAATTTTAAAAAACAATTCAATTTTTTTGTATGTTTAGGTGAATACAATTTATTACATTTGCTCTCAGTCCAGACAAGCAAACTTCTAAATATGGAAATGCAATATATGTTAGACCAAAAATTTGTGACACAAAAATATATGCAGTCAGATGTGATCACTACAAATAATTGCTTCGATCTGTTCAGAATATATCACTCCTCATACTAGTGGATACATAAAAGCATTCGTCAGGGCTCGAAATTGGCCCTGTCCGAGATGACCAACAATCTGGGGAGGACGAGTTCAGTTTCAGGACGAGTTCAGTGCCCCTGCTTGAAAATTAGTAGGAAGGACAAGGGCACTTTCATGGTATAGGTTGCATAATTTGTCTCAAAATGTGTTTTTTTGAAGGTGTTTGATGTTGTATTATTCCAACTTTATATGATACAGATATATGTTGTGGATCTTCTTGCAAGTTTTCAGAGCAGCAACTTGATTGAATAAAATTTCAGGCAAATTTTAAATGTCAGATAACCATATTGGAAAATAATTACATTAATTTTCTCAGTGGCTGCAGGAGAGGCAATAAGAGTACAAATTGACTCTTTTTGTCCCTACACTGTTTGACTGGTTCATATTTATTTTAATTGCGAGACAAAAAGTATTATTATAGTCATAAACGAAAAAATGTCATACATTTTCCAAAAAAACTTTGAGAAATCACACACGTGCCGTCCTTTTAATTACCATTAAATAAAATAAAACACTACTTGCTGCTCAGGATGAAGAGAGCAACTAGTAGAAGGGTAGGAGCACACACGTTCGAAATTTCGGGGCAATATTCACAAAATTGACAAAATTATCAGGCGTTCTATTTTAGGAATTTTCTGTTGGTAAAATGTCCTGGAGAGGACATTTTTTTAACATTTGAATATAGAAACTTAAATTGTGCTGATAAATCAATAAATTGGACCCTACATTAAAAAGTTTATTTATAAAGAAAAGTGCTGTTGATCACACACATACATACGGGTATATGATGTAGTCGAGGGCCATGTAAAATTTAGATTCAATCGCAATAACAACAACCTGACTCTTTGAAGATAGAAATTGGGCAGTCAATGCCAATAAAGGATGTTTATTTATATGTCCCATTTGTTGAAATGCGCTGTACACCCCTTTCAGTTAAAGGGTTGTGAAGGGTAGATTTCACTCCAGAAATTAAGCTGTATATTTCACGAGTTTGTTCTGTTTCTTTAAATGTCCTGGAGAGGACAATTTTTAACAGTTTGATTTAAAAAGCCTAAATTCCAATTCTACTTGGGTAATTCTTCTTTCATTAGCTATTTTTAATTGAGAAATACATGTAGTATTATCTGAGCTCAACAAATGCTGCACATTACTGTCAGATTATTCAAAATTTACAGTAATTCTAATTGTTAAGTCAATATAATTATAGAGACCACTGGTGCGCATAAAATGATATTTCTATTAGAACCATGAATAACATATTCTCTGATATTTCTATTATCAGTGATGACAAGCATTAGCAATGGCTTAGTGATATTATAACAATCATATGATTCAGTATTCAAGTTACATATAGTACTGTACTAGTCATCCTGTACCTGCGTTTGTATCTAATTGTTAAATAATAATAATAACAACAGTAGACAACACTAAAACAATTTAGGAATCCATAACATAGTAGGTTGAGATTTAATAATGAACAAATGATCAGGAGGTCCATCAGGGTGTCATGACAAGGATCTAGGGACCTGACCAACCTGGAGATCAGTCTTGAAGCTATCAGCCACCAGAGGCAAGGGGCATGGACTGACCACTTTGAGATATATTTTGTTTGCTTTTGAGCAGCTGGACCACAGCATCATTCATTATTGAACCGTCATCCTAAAACAGCCACCCATGTCCGTTGTGCTGCCAGCCCATACTTTGCAATGAAAGATGCAGTGTTCAATTTCTTCAGTATTGCGTAGCGAAAAGCTACACAATTTTGGCCAATTGATAATCAAACTTGAAATTGATAACCAAAATATTTTATCTTTAGTGATAGGAAAAACCCGTACAATGTGGAACTTGGTTGCAAATCGCTGTACACAATATTTTCAAAACAAATTGAACTCTCTGATGATGAGCTCATTGCTTATGACATACCATATGTCATCGCAATGTATGCTAGTCAGCTTATTGCTTATGACTTGACACACATATTTACTCTTTTCAGAGCCCCATATAGTCAGGTTGTCAATTCACTTTGTGCTTTATATACAAGTGTATACTCAATGGAGTTGTGAAAGCACCTACAGCACCTCACAGTGCTAGCAAGTAAAGAGGATCAATGGCTTCATCAAATTGTGCTTGCTCTCTTTTTGAACCACCAATAAACATAAAATATGGGTCAAGCTTAGGACAATTTTTCCACCACAACATAAATATTGAAATGGAGCAATAAAAACATTTTTAATGCTTTTGGCTGCTAATTTAAAAAATGACAGCTTTTTAGCCCGCCTTTTAATTTTAATTAAAAAAGGTGGGCTATTGCAATTGAATACCGGCGGCTTCGGCGTTAACATGCATTTACTTGTGGGCGCAATAACTTGTACATTTTTTGATGTGTCTTTTCCAAATTTGTTATGCTTGTTACTCGTATAACCAGTTCTCGGACAAAATCAATAATGACTGAAAAAAAATCAAAATGGCTGATTTATTAAGATTTTTCGCATTTCACTTCAATAATTTGACCTTGTGGGCGCGATAACATAAACAGTTTTTCATGTATTCTTCCCAGATTTGTTATGCATGGTACTAATGAGCAGTTCTCGGACAAGTTCAATAATGGCAGAGAAAAAAATCAAAATGGCCGATTTTTTGTGATTTTTGCTTTTTGACCTTGTGGGCGCAATAACTTCAGTTCAATGTAATGAGGGCGGGCTATTGTCGAGTGTGCTCTTGTTACTTAGTTAACTTACTTTTTTAACAAACAAACCTTGTTACCGTGGTTAATGTTACCTAAGTGAAATTACAGGGCATTTTGTTAATAATATAAATACAAACAATTACGATGTATAATATTCAAATTGATTATTATATAAAAGGTAAATGTAGAACCAGTATTTCTAGTGTTCATATAAAGTTTCCTGATTGAAGTTGCCCAATTTAGAACGTTGTTTGCTTCTAAAGCCATGTTGGCGATCAATTGATCAAAGCAATGCTAGGTATGCTAATTCTCAATATTGCCATACACAAAAGCAAACAAGTGTCACACTACCCTGAACCACCCCTCAAACAATGTTGCCTTAGGGAGCAGATGGGTCATTTTGCTTCACTGAAACATAATATTTATATTGAAGCAAACCCCACTCCTGTTTACTCAACGAAGCATGACAGTCTTAAGACGCTGAGCGCTAGCCAACATTGGCACAATGTCTTTTGTTCGCAGTGCGACATATGTACAGCATATTAAACCAATGTTGTTTTCTTGTTGCTCCACAGCTTCAGTCAGTGGACCTGCATTTTAACAACATCTTTCAAATTTTTCTTCTATCCATGGTTACCCCCCTCAAAAAGTGCACACATTTCACTTTCCTCATTCTTTCTCCAGCCCCTCTCCCCCCCCCCCAAACCGCGAGAGTCCTCTCCAAAACCTCTTGAGCCTGCAGGAGACCAGCATGGTGCTCTGCATGCCAGGGTGCTCACTGACTCCAGTCAATTCTAGACCAGACCAAGGCTGTAGACAGTGTGTAATGAGCCAATTTTGTGACATAAAATACATAAATCATATTCAACACAAGCGACATACATTCAATGTTAAAATTATGTCCTCTCCAGGACATTCAGGAATTTTATAAAAAGGAGGCACATTATCAGTGTGTCTTTTAAATTTGTTCTGTTTATTATCTGGGTATAAACATGGTTCTATAATGAGATAGTATACAAAACTTGGATGTATCCCGAGAATGGAATCACATGTTACAACCAATATTGTATAGATTTTGAGGTGGATCCTATGACCAGTATAATGGTGGATACAAAATTACTAAAAACTAGATTTATTAGTCCTAGCCAGTTGTGTTGACTAAGTGAATATTGCTACTTTAAATAAGTGTATATTCAGGTTGTTTGACCTTGTTGGTAGCCCCGTGTTAAAATTGTGTCCTGGAGAGGACATTTGCGTTTTTAACATTTCTGTATTTATTAGCAATGGTCGACCTCCAAATGTTACAGATTGACCCTTTGTGGTCCATTCACACCGGGTTAAATAATGTAACAACAAAAATGAAACTATAACATACCTCAGTACTTACGGACTTGAATGTCCTGGAGAGGACATATTTTAACGGAAGATTAGTTATTAAGATTTTCAATGTATATAGCATGGGAACTATGCTTTGCCGATTAAATAATTGAGTTGATATTGCTTACTGATAAGCTATATTACAACTACATTAACAGAAAAGTGAAATAACTTTATTATTCTTAGCTGGCAACCTCCTTTGTCCTGGAGAGGACAAACTAAAAATTTGTTTAACGGAAATGGTGTGCTTTGATACAATCCTGCATGGTTTCGCGCACAGACCAGCTATTTAGAAAAGGTTTGGATTGTTTAGTTGTTGAGCAACAGTAGTTTATTTTACAAGTGTGAAACACATCGATATACTAAATCTTGTAACAGTTATGTTGGTTGCAAATTGCTGAAATTTCATTTGAGACAGCATAATTGTGGCAAATTTGACAGTGATTATTCAATAATTTTGTCAATTTTTCATCTGGACTCATGAAATTTGGTCTGTAGATGGGCAGTAATGTGTCACATTAGAAAACAATTTGTGTGACGTCTTGATAATAACGATGAGGATCTCTTGATCAAACAACTGTATTATTCCTGTATGCAACCTATTATGTGAAAGTGCCCACAAGTGATATTTTTGGGAAGGACTAGTCGATTTTGTAGCCAGTTGTCCGCCTGGACAAGTGGATATTTTATATTTTCGAGCCCTGTCAGTAATCATTGCAGCCTTGCAATTTATGATTTGGTTTGGCAGAAGCATAGCATTGGACATTTAATTAATGATCATTCATAATCATATAATTAAACATTACAACTACCTCAACTGCTGAGTTGAGTCCATCTTTATATTAAGTGCTTACTAGCTTAGCTCATAACATACGAAAATCAAGTTTTCGCATAAAAACCAGTGAAATAAAATACCCTATTACATAGAAAAGTAAAACAATATCAAGTAACATAATGAGATGATATAAATCATATAATAACTTGCCTGGTGACCTCTCTCTGTGCTTCTTTTTCTTGTGGTGAGATTTGTGGTGCTCGACTGGCGACACAACTTTAGACATCAGAGGTCTGATTACAGGTGACTGACCACTCTCCTCGACATCATACTGTGATTTAGCGCCTCTATCCTTCCTCCTTCTTTTACTGCTTGTCTTCTCTATCTCAACTGTCTCCAAATCCTGCTTCCTCTTCAACATCTGTCTCAGGTCAACACCACCTTCTGAGTCGTCTTCTGTCACAACCCGCCGTTTCTAAACAAGACAACCAAGAAAGTGAGGGCACACACCTAACATGCATCAGACAAATAAACAGCAAAACAAACAATTTCAAATATAGACTTTCTTTATCAAATAATGTACCAATAAAATATACAAGCTGAAAAATTAGGTTTGTACCACTGACATCCACGAATATCTACTTCTAAATCCCATAAAAGCTGGTGCAGAATGCATTACAATTTAGAAAGAGCCATAGGACAGTAGAAATTGATAAAATATTCACCTTCTCCACCTTACTAGACTTTCCAGCAATCTCCAGTTGCATACCCAAGCGTTGATGCACAGATTTTTTTGAACTTTCGGCTTCTAAAAAGATGAACATAATTTGTGAGCTCAAATTCATGAACAAAACATAGCTTAGTGCTAAACTTCACACAAGAAATATTTTTATCAAGTATGTTTTTAACGTGTAACCTGCTATAGCCAAATACAAGGGGTAGAATTAAACTGTCGGGGTATGTCATTCCACAGGACTGGCAAGTTAATGAAACTGTCTGCCATTCCGGAGTAAAAACTGACATTCCTTAATTGTCATTGTACATATAAGCCCTAAAATTTATTAACAAGATTATTGTAGCGAGCAAACACAATGCTTAGATCCAATCATGCTGTATGCCCAAAGTTTAAGATGTCACACCAAATCATGAAATGTAAAGTAGCATTGGATGAGCAATTCTACTATACAACTCTGGGTATGGTTATGCAAATCATTTGTGAATTAAAAGCAGGAAAGAAAAATCAATAAAAAAATGAGATTGTATAATTTTACATACCAGTTTTAATCTGTGTATATGACGCTAATCATCATACCTATTTAATTTGAGAATCTTGTGGTTGGGTATACATAATGGTGCATTAAAAGTAGCAACGAAAAATGAATTTAAAAAAAATGAGGCTATATAATTTTACATAAAATTTCAATCTGTGTATATCAATCAGTAATCATAATGTCTGTGAGAAAATGTTTTAACTGTTCGAGCTTAATAACAAATAAGGCGTAGTTATCCTTAACAGGGGAAACGTTAATTTGAAAATAAAGATAGTTATCTAGTGATTTGAAGCTAATGCCATCCCATTGGAAACTTACTATTCTCGTTGAAAGTAATACTGATTGTGGGACTGTGTGATTTCTGTGGTCGTACATCAGGACTAGATTCTTGATCACTTATTCTGGACGGACATACACTTCTGTCAGAGCTGCCATCTCTACGCTTTCTCCTGTGCTTATGTCTATCTTTCTTCACCTTGTGTGATTCATGGACACGATTGTGTCTTGAGGTATGTTTATGTGAACTTTTCTTCTCTTCGTGGATATCACTCTTATGTACAACACTAACTACTGATCTTGTCTCTTTTCGAATGACCTTGTCAGAATCAGAATTGTCAAAGAAATCAGAAGGGGTTCTGGATGTCTCTTTATGCTCCTCCCGGCTGGGTTGGGTAGTCCTAATTCTTGAAGACTTTTCTTTAGACCTCTCTTCTTTCTGTTCTCTACCTTCTCGACCTCTTCTTTCCCTACGCTCAGCATGGATTCTCTCCAGCTCTCTTTCTTTTTTCCTTCTTTCTTCTCTGTCTTTATCTCTCCTCTTTTTATGCTCTTCTTTTTCTCTAATATAACGTGCCTGTTCTATGTCGTTACATGACCTTTCTGTCTTCCGCCTCTCTCTCCATGGAGTTGAGTCAGAATCATTCTCACTATCACTCAACATAGACACAGCACTCTGCTCACTATCACTGACTTCTGGACTATTGACAGAAACTGTTTTTTTGTCAGTAGAGCTTCCAGCAACTACTCTTTTCAACCTATCATTAGGAGGATGCCCAAGATTCTCTTTGTTCACATGATCGATATTCAGAGATTTGGAGTCCTTAAGAATTACTTTAGATTTTTTATGTAGATTTAGTTCGGAATTTGGAGCAAATTTTCTACGCCTTGCATCGAGCTTTGCCTTATCTTCTGCAGATAAATTTGAACATTCCTGCTTAGAGGACTTTCTATAATTTGATTCTTGTCGATCAGCATCACTAGTTCTGGTACTGGATCGTTCACCTTGAGGACCTCTTTCTCTCTCTGTCCTGCCTGCATTTACTGTACTGGTACGGTTCCTGTCTGGCATAGGTTGGCGACGGTCTTCATGTGATCTGGACCTGTTATCATTCACATTGCGGCCTGCTGGATTATTACCCATATTCCTCTTTGGCACAACATCACTATTTTTCCCCACATAGGCTGAGGTATTACGGTTATCACGATTAATATCAAGAATACTATCTCTCTTTCCAGGTCTACTTAGGTGTTCATTCACATCACGACAAGACTTTCTATAATATTCTTGTTTTGGAGGAGACGGTCTGGGACATGGATGTGTGACACTTACTTTTTTGGGTTTAACAATAGGTTCTTCATCTGAGAAATCAGATACAGACAAAGAATCCGAGGACCAGCCTAATGATTCAGTGGGGGGGTTTCTATGAGGAAGAGTTGTCACTCGTTGCTTAGACATAGGGCTCCATGCTTGTGCGCGCTTCACAGGTGACTTTGATCTCGATCTGTAGCAAGCAGATGTAGATACAGTTTTTCTTGCAGTATTATCAGAAGAAGTCACATGTGATTGTCTGCTATTATTCACAGGCGATAAAGATTTAGGTGGGGATGGTACATCAGGGGAGTGAGCCGATGAAGATGATGAAGAAGATGAATCAGATGATGAAGATGATGTTGATGATGATCGAGATCTGTTTGAACCTGATTCATCTGAATGAGAACTGTCTTTTGTGGTATCAGGTGAAGACTGTGATGAGTTTGATGACTGAGAAGATGAGTTGTTACTTTCTGAAGATGGTGAAGCCGGGTCCTCTGATGTCACTGGATGAGAAACAGGTACATCAGATTTGTTCTCAACTGAAACAGTTTGAATTGTAGAAAACGCAGGTGATACGAATTTCAAAGACACAGGCTGGACACAAGATGAAGTAACCTCAGTTGAAACCTCAGATAATGCTTTAGGTGAAGATAGTTTAGGTGAAGATAGCTTAGGCGAAGATAGCTTAGGTGAAGATAGCTTGGGTGAAGATAGCTTAGGTGAAAACACTTTAGGTGATAATGAATTAGATAATGGCTTAGGTGACGATGGAATTGATTTAGTTGGTGAAGACAGTGTAGACAATAGCTTCTCAAGAGCAGGTGAGCTAGGTGATGTCAGCTCCTCAAATGGCATTAGTCGTCTTGGTGATTTTGTGTCTTCTCTTGATGGAGACACTGCTTTATGTTCAGAATCGATTACCTCAGGAGGTGCAACTTCTTCGTCAGAAGAGCCATCTGAATTTTCCTCTGCTGATGGTTTCTTCCAGGAATCAGAGTCACTATTGTTGTCATCACTTTCTTCACTGTCTGAGTCACTGTCATCATACCGACTGAATTTTGCTGCACACAAAAATAAGAGAAAAATAGAGTAGTACAAAAATATCAGTCTTAGCTCTAGTTCTATATATATGCACATTCTGTATACCGGTATATCGTTGCCTCGGAGCTAAAGGATCCTATCAGCCACTCTAACGAGTGTCAGATAGGATCCTTTAGCTCCGAGGCACTCTAACGAGTGTCAGATAGGATCCTTTAGCTCCGAGGCGACGATATGTCTATATTATATATGTATAAATATATAACTGTAAACCTGGAAATATTGGCGCCTGTTTTATATTGAGGTTTAGAGGTTTGATAAAAAACGCCAAAAGAGTGTTCTTATCCAGGGTTAAATCTGCCAAAATTAATCTCCACCAATTTTTTTATTTCCCAAAACCGTCAAGTTTAAAGCCGCGGATATTTCCCGGTTTACACTGTATACTCACAAGGCTCGTCAAATTATTAAAATGGATATTAGCTCCTGGGCTACCGACATGAGATTGTGGTAACCCCGATTTGTGACAGTAGCCCAAATGTACACATGGGCACTAAACATATTGGGGAAGCCAGATGAGGGTGAGAGAACACCTAATTTTATAAATTCAGCAATGATTTTTTCTAATATTTATACCAGTATAATTTGTGATATACATGGCTGTGATAGGATGCCGGGAAAATTTGTTTGAAAATTTTTCATTAGCAATTTTCTTTTCTAAGACTTTGTAACTTGTTAGACATCCTTATCCATTGATGTAGAAATATTTTGCTAATCAATTACAAATTTACTAGATCTGCCTGAGGGGCAAAGCTTGCGTCTCCACCCACCCCACATAGATTTGGCAGCCAAAATACATCAATTATAGAGAACCACTCACCATTTTTAATAAGAAATCCTTTGATTTTAAATAGTCTTATCAAAGTATGATGCCCATCATTTTGCATTATAACATTAAAAGGTACAGCTAACAATTTTGATGATATTAACCAAAATGTAGTCATGCCAGGACTGCACATCTTGTGTCTAGCAATGGTCTGGACAACTTGCTAGTTAACATTTTTCCGCTTGTGTTGCATTTAGCAAAATCCATGAAAATGGGCAAATATGTTCACCACTCAGCCATTTTGAAAAAAGTATATTTTGATTTATCATGTGTTATTTATGTATGATGCCCATGATTTTGTTTTATAGTAGTAGAATAGCTATATACTCTTTTGGAGATTTTAACCAAAATGAGTAAAATATTCGCTAAAAGTAAAAAAACATAAAAATGTTACGTCTTTATGATCAGAATCACACAAAAATCTAATCAAAATATGGCCAGTGTAAGGCAGGGTCCTTACACCTTGGGCAGAACAAAATTCAAGGCCTTTTCAAGGCCTTTCAAGGCCTAAAAGTAGGTTTTTCCAGGCCCCACGCAAACCAAGTGAAACAATAATACAAACATTCGAAAAACAAATTTTGTTTATTAGCAAGAATGTAGACACGTAGCAAGCCCATTTGTTGACTCCAGAAAATAAATGCATGATCACTGTGGATCTTGGCTGTCATTAAAAACCTTCTCCGAAATGGCTTCTTGGCTGCTTGAAAATAATTGCAAATTTTTTTCAAAATGGTTCATTTTCAAGGCTTTTCAAGGCCTTCGGCAAAATTCAAGCACTCCCAAGGCATTGAAAAAATAATTTAAAATTCAAGGCTTACATTTTGTTGAAAAAATCAAAAAAAATCATCAGGCAAATATGTCAGGGCCAACAAGCATACCCAAAAGATAACATTTGAGCTGTATAACTCTATATTACCAAATATTGATGATAGCCAAAAAAAGCAAAACTGAAATATCAGCTAAAATTCTAAAACAAATTAAATTTAAGTTTCTATTAGATGTATCAGAATCAAACCAAAAACTAATCAGCATACGTCAGGGGTAAGGTCTTTCTTTTAAACCGAACATGATAGAATCCATGAATATGATGAAGCAGTTCAAGCCTAGAGTGACATAGGATTTTGGCGGTCAGCTTGGATTTTATTAAAGAAACTGAAAAACACCAAAAAAATATTATCGGGTCAATATCAATACCCGCTACTGCAAATATTTAGAAATAATCCGAGCAAGGGTTTTCAAGAGAGAGCAGAAGCAAGTGGCAACGACAAAACTGAAAAATCTGCTAAAAATTTCAAAAATGTAAGAAAAAATAATAATTTATCTGAATCACACCAAACTAATCAGCACACATCCAGGGTAAGGTCTTTCCTTTCGATCCATGAAGCGGTCCAAGGTCTAGAGGGTCATAGCATTTTGGCGACTATATTGGATTTTTTTGAAAAAAACTGAAAAATGCTGTCAGAGCTTTTATTGTACTTGTCTGAAACTGTTTATTAGCAACATGCAGAACAAATGCTGAGCATGATACATATAAAACTTTTTATATAAATTGCTTTACAGGTCTACAAGTACAGTACATTACAGAGGACATTTTATATGAAAATTATTGTTCAGAGATTTTCACCTTGAACCTTTTAATCACATTACCACTGGTGTATAAATATTAATGTAATTAATTTTGTGTCATACAATCTACTTACATTTAACCTTTTTTGGTGGTGTTGAAGGTATCACAGCTCCTCCAGCAGCCCATTTATCCTGAGGGCGTATCAACAGAGACCGGGCTGTTGGTTGGGGCTTTTTAGATGATTTCCAGTTGTTTCCACTTTGTGCTTGTACAGCTGGCGGTTTATTAAATATAGCTGGTCTCTGTTCAGTATTGGTAGCACCTTCTTCAGGGACAGTTTGTATAACAATTAGGTTATTAGGACGTGTCCTATCATCAGGCGTTGCACTGTGAGCAACCATTCCAGGCAGAGTGTGACCATGCCCCCCTGATCCGGCATTACCCCCACGATTTGAAACGTTATTGACAAGCGATGTAGTACCGCGGGTAATATTACCTCGGGCAATATACCCCCTGGCATTATTACCGCGCAGTGTATTCCCCCGTCCTACATTACCCCGACCAACAACAACACCTCTGCTCCTTGCACCATGTCCATAGGTTCTGTCATGTTGTAAAGCATGTGTGTGGTAGTAGTCTTGTCGATGCCATTGGTGAGCTGTATTAACAATTCCTGAATGCATCTGAAACACATGGCTAGTTGGCAACTGTTGCTACCAGACAGGCCAACAAAAATTACAATAAGAAAAGTGTATTAATAGGATTAGCAAATGTTAGGCATAAATGCTTAAATGTGTACAGTGAGTTCTTAAGATGTGAGATCACCCAACCCCCCCCCCCCAACTTTAAAATGAAAAAATATCAATCTATTTCAAACTGTGCAATAGGTTTAACAAAAGTGTAACTATCGCAATGAAAACAATTTTGTGTAAAAACATAAAATTTAAAAGTATAATATGTTTTAAACGATGAAAATTCACACTACCCCGGATTTTCCTTAGAAATGTGTGGTTAATGATGGTAAGGGCTAGTTGAATTTCTTTCTGAGCTAGTGAAACTTACACAATAGTTGAATTTGCACTCCTGGTTTCGTATTTTAAAGATCTATACAGCGATTCTAGTGAACTAAAGATCAAATTGGTGTGGCCCAAGTACACTTCTCAGAAGTATTGTTTTATTTTTACACCGAATTATTTTAGTTAGCTCTTTCCGGCTCATTTGAATACCTATGTTATGGGTCTACGGTCATTACAAATATTACAATTCTTTTAGTGCTGGGACCGTCTTACATCTACAGACGTCAGACTCGGACGGTTCCCGCGCTGAAAGGGTTAGTGGCGCTGGTCTGGCATAACAATATATATTTGAAAGCACTGCACATAAAATCTTTGACAATCGTTTTTCGGTTATTTTTAATGTAAAATAATTATACACAGATGGAAGATTTTTTTTAATCTAACCTGTTGTACAGCATAATTATTGTATGGATTGGCAATGGGTATCTGGTTGGATGAACTGACCACAGCTACAGCTGAAGCTTCACTGGTAATCACTGGCACTTGACTGATGCTGCTATCAAACTGAGACTGTTTTTCAGCTTTTTTCTGCAAAAGATAAGTCAACTTCATGCATACACAAGATAGCAAATTGAGGCATAAACACTATGTACAGATATATATTATTAATAATAATAAGTTTAAAACAATCCAGATGGGATGATACAAAGTATTATTACTTATTTTACATCAAATTCTGGTTTAAATAAAAGCTTATATGTACAAAAATAAAAAATAAATACAAATTAAAAAGAAAGGGACATCTATTAGTGCTGAAGCAGAATTCATGTATACTCTGTAAATAGAATATCTCAAGACAAAACCAAGGTTTTCCATTTGAAAACTTACTTGTTTCATAGAAGCCAAAGCTGCTGACCTTAGAGCGTCCAATTCATCATCCTTCAAGTTAAAGCAAAAGAAAAAATGTGTTATAGACACAGAAATACAGGCATCAAGATAATTAAACGAGGCCCATTGGGCATGATGCTTGGCAGCAAAACCACAAAAAAATATTTTCAATAATATCTTGTGATATTCCCAGCACATTGAGTCATTCGGAGATAATTATTAGTCTGCGGCTGAATGTCTAAATAATTTTTTTCATTTAACTTTTACAGGCCCTGAAATAATGTAATTACTCCAGTCCTGTACAGCCAAAAAATACGTAGGAATGGCAAACTTTGTTATCAGCCATTTCGGTGAACAGGCAAATTTACAGATGTTTGATAGTAATGGGAAAAATATATGCAGAAAATAGGAAAAATAAATGCAGAGGCTTGGTACTAATTTCTTTGCATGTTTACTAACCAACTTCTAGTGATCTAAATCTAGAATTTGGGACAAAAAAAATATTGCCAAAGTTACAAGCTTTTGAAATAGTTCATGTTTTGTGTTTTTTGAGGTGCTATTATTTTATATTTGCGCCTCCACACCTAGCTCCCATGCACCTCCAGATATTATGTTATTTTTAAACGAAGAATATATTTGGAAAGAGACTACAATTGCCATCATTTTGGTATTCCAAATGGGACGATAGACCGAATATTGGCAAGTTGACCATGAAATACATGAAAAAAGCTGTGTAAAAAACAGAAAAGGCAAAAAACGCTAAAATTGCCTTTTAGGATGAATTGTAAATTTTGATTAAGTTTACTTTTCAATCATTTTAAAAAATTTACACCAATTCATTCCTTCAAATCTTGTGATTGCATGTGCCACATATCTGGATGATAAATGATAACAAAATAGTGATCATTTAAAGATAGTGTTAAATTCAAAAAAAAGGAGGGGGGTGACGAAAACAGCAGGGCTGCTATAGGGTCAAATCCAAAAACATTCTTATCAACAAGTGAAAATATAAATTGCCGCCATGTGTCTATCAATCTTTTACACAATAGTAGACATATGCAGCAGTGTTCAGCACAGGCCGCGATATCACGTCAATCACGCACTTGGAGGTCAAATATCTCATTTTTTTCCATGGTAGTGAGACAAATGTCCCCACCTATTTCTTGTCTGTGCTGAACACTGGGCGTCAATTACGCACTTAGAGGTCAAATGTCTCCTTTTTTTCCAGGGTAGTGAGACAAATGTCCCCACCTATTTTTTGTCTGTGCTGAACACTGTGCAGGGTAACTATTACAATTTTTTTTCACTTGAAATCTCTTAGTTGCTTCGCAATAGCTGATGAGTTTTGAAAAATGCAAAAAGTTTGGTGACGGGTCGGGAAATTGTTTTCTTTCTGTGCTGTCGTTTAAATACTATTTGAAATACCGGTACCAATTTATCAAAATGGAAACACCTTTCCAGTACCATTAAAATGATAATTAAAGATAATCATGAATTTTTCTTTTCAGGGGATTCTATCAACATTTCGATTTTGTCCCGTCACTTTTGGAGTGTTGTTTTTCCACTCTCAGCGTATATAAAGGTACTATTGATTGTAAAGCAAATTCTCAATGATGGTGTGTAATGCAATCTTATATGACATATGCCTCCTTTGGTGACAGAACAGAATTTGGTGACAGGACCAAAATTTTTATTTTTGTACATTCTATGATCAAGTGTAACATAGCCACAATAGCTCAGTGTTTGATAACAACAATGTGTACAACAACATACTACTGTGGTACAAATTATTTCAGTCACAAATTATGTTATTTAGGGATTTAGATACCCGCAATAGTGCAAGCAGCGATACTGATCAATATGATATGACCATTATCAAAACTTTTAACAGAAAATATAATTTTGTGCAAATAATGTACACAATTAGAGGGGGGGTGACAAAAACAGCAGGGCTGCTATGGGGTCAAATCCAAAAACATTCTCATCAACAAGTGAAAATATAAATTGCCGCCATTTGTCTATCAATCTTTTACACAATATTGTGTAGACATATGCAGGGTAACTATTACAATTTTTTTCTCACTTGAATGCTCTTAGTTGCTTTGCAATAGCTGATAATTTTTGAAAAAAGTTTGGTGATAGGACGGGAAATTGTTTTCTTTCTGTGCTGTCGTTTAAATAATATTTTAAATACCAATTTATGAAAATTGAAACACCTTCCAAGTACCATTAAAATGCTAATTAAAGGGGATTCCATCGACATTTTGATTTACGTCCTGTCACTTTTGGCGTGTTGTTTTTCCACTCTCAGCATATATAAAGGTACTATTGATTTAAAAAATCATGTCTTCCCTTGATTATTATAGATAGAACAATTGAAAACAAAGTTTGGAGTCACACAAGGATGGTGCATTACAAATTTAGAAGTAAAACTGCATTCCAATCTCTTTAAAACCAAGTAATATTAACTACTAGAAAATTTCAACTACCACATGCCCTATTTCAAAACAAATATTCCTCCAAATCATCCAGATAGTTCTAGGAGATTGTAATTCAATACATCCTTGATCTTCACATCTTGACTTAAGTAGCCTATCCCTAGGTGACGACTGACGGTCCATGGTAACAGGTAACCTCGCCACAAGGTAACCTTGCCACAGGTAATTTCGCCACAGATTTGGTAAACTGGCCACATGGGGCTGAGTAAACTCGCAACAGCTTTGGTAACATCGCCACAGGGGGTTGAGTAACCTCGCCACACCTGTTATATCCCCATTGTTCAATGTATTTTTAAAGTTTAATTTCTACCTTGAACCTGTTGACTTCAAACATTATTATTTAATAATGGATTAATTATTAATATGGTTTTAGTAGTGTAGATATCTAACTAGAAAGAGTTGTTCGGAAGCGAACACGAAACAGCCCTCCGTTATCGCCAGTCGTCCATTTCAAATTTGATTTAATCAGCAAACTTTCTCAAGGTTTATTTTATATCACCGCTTTAGCTATTATGCAACATTTCCGAGATAATGAGAAAAAACAATTATGACAGTCAGTCGGCCATTTTGGATTTTCTTTCTGCAAAATTGCTCATGGGTTATCTTTGTGTGAGTCCTCACATTGTGTTCTATATGCTTGGTCCAGCTATTTTGCATTGATTTGTGTAAATATCACAAAACTACTCAATTTTAGTGTCTATAACAGGTAGGCCTATAAGTATAACTAGACTTGTTTAAATTATCTGATAAGGCTAATAAATGTGGATATAACAGATGTGTCGAAGTTGTGGCGAGGGGACTCAGCCACCTGTGGCGAGGTTACCAAAGCTGTGGCGAGATTACTCTGGCAGTTTGTGGCGAGGTTACCAAATCTGTGGCGAGATTACCTGTGGCAAAATTACCTTGTGACGAGGTTACTCTCATCTCGGTCTATTCATTTAATTCTGAGTATGACTGTAAAAGTATGTATCTAAGTTCAGATAATCCTTTTATTTCTGCACCCTAAAGAGTAAAGGTCAATGAACAACCATTCAATGACAATGGCGAGGCCGAGATTCAAAGCCAGTATAAAATGCATTGTTAACAGATAACCCACTATTCAGTGTATGAACTATTAACTACTGCACCTGCATTTCATTACTACTTTCTAAATCAGTGAATGTGTCATGAGTGGTCAGGTTTTCATAGCAAAAATATACGGTTAAGTGGGCTACTGGAATTTGATGTGGGCGACCAAAATTAGCATATGGGGTGCCCACATGGCTACCAGAGTTTTTGTAGGTATTTTGACCCCTGATTAAATGGATCAAATTTATTATTGTATAAGAGATTAACGTTAGGACACAATTTTGCTTTTGGGTTGGGGCACATCTGACAGTAGCCCCAGTGGCAGAAACAGTTTTCAGCCACAGATTGACCGCGTACAAAATCGTGGGACATTTCTTTGGACTGTCATATTGGAAAATATCGGGGAGTAATCAGGTCAAAATTTTTTTTTTTAGAATCAGTAACATTTCAGTTCAATGCCCGCATGCTCAGCTCAGAGGTCGCACAGTCATCAACCCTTCCACTGCTGCATAAAATGGTTTCCCACTAAGTAATATCTGGCACGTACTTTCTTCATAAAAACATCTGATGAACAACTGATATTAAAAGCCATTATATTACAAAATCAGACAGTTAGCTATCTTTAAAGCGCAAATAGAAAGACACTACAAAACGAAAGTAAAAAATTATTTAAAAAAAATTTCACGATTTTTTTTAAAGAATTTACTCGGCGACGGCTGCACTTGGTTAACTTTGGGCGAGTATACCATAGCAGTGTGAGGGTTAAAAAGTTATGGACTTTTTTGGACCTTGGGGTCGGGATCGCTCTCAGTCACCGCCATGTTGGATTTTTTCGGGTAAAACAAATAGGCCTACAATAGGCTACATCCATCCACCACACGGCCAGGGCCTCGCACTCGCAGAGCCAGAGGACGACACGGCAATTCTGACAGGATCTAGATCTAAATCCTAGTATTTATCATTGATACAAACTAATCAACTCGCTGTCTCTCCAAAAATAAATAGGATTTGCTACTCAAACTTTGCTTAGCTTGAATGTTAGTAAAGCTACTGGTCTGGATGGGCTGTCAGCTAGGTTTCTCAAGGATGGGGCTAATCAAATATCTAGTGCAATAGCACATATTATAAATTTATCTTCATATTCAGGTCGTATACCCGATGATATGAAAACAGCAAGGGTTGTTCCTCTTTATAAGAAAAATTCAAAATCAGAACCTGGGAATTACAGGCCTGTTTCTTTTTCAACTGTCATGCCAAAACTTCTAGAAAAAACTGTACATAAACATTTAAAAAATTATTTAAGATCTGGAAAATTACTGTATGATTATCAATCAGGTTTTAGGAATACTTATTCCACCGATACTCTGATACTTGCTTAACACAACTGACAGACCAAATTAGATTTAATATGAATAAAGGAAACTATACTGGCATGGTCATGATCGACCTTAAAAAAGCTTTTGATACTGTCGATCATGACATATTGTTAAATAAACTGAAAGCTATTGGTTTGGATGATCTTTCAACATCTTGGTTCTCATCATATTTAAAAAATAGATTTCAGAAGACTGAAGTTGATGGTATTTTTTCTGATCCCATGGTGGTTCCCTGCGGAGTACCGCAGGGATCCATCTTGGGACAATTACTATTCCTGATTTAGGTAAACGATATGGAGGCAGATGTATCATGCAGATTGGGCGGGGGCCCTAGGGTAGTGGTTAGCACCGCTGCCTTTCACGCCAGAGTCCGGGGTTCGGTTCCCGGTCTCGGCGGTTTGAAAGAAACAAAAATGTTTCTTCCCCATCCACGTGTGAAAGTTAGTATTGTGGGGAGCTTCCGTGACCGAGAGGTAGCGTGCTCGGCCTCAGACCGCCAGGGTTCGAATTTCGAATCCTGTGTCTGGAGGACAGTGTCATCTCAATCATCTCACCATCCTCAGGAGGTTCTCCTGGCCCAGTTTAGCCTATATGTGCACAAAGGTGGCCTAAAGCCTATCATGCAGATTAATTCTTTATGCTGATGATTCAGCATTATTGGTCTCAGGTACATCGGTTTCTATCATAGACCAACTCTTGGACATGAACTGACTTTCCTAAGTGAATGGCTAGTGGATAATAAGCTATCCATTCAGTGAGGAAAGACCGAAAGTATTCTTTCTGGTTAAAATAAGATAATACGCGAACAGTCCACCATGAAAATTATATGTGGAGACAATGAAGTTACTGCCAAAGATAATGTGAAATACCTGGGAGTTAGCCTAGACCAGTCACTGGGAGGGAAATATATAGCAGAAAGTATTTTAAAAAAGGGAAACTCTAGACTCAAATTTCTATGGAGATAGGCTAAATATTTGAATAGAAATTCTAGGAAACTTTCGGCTACATCTTTAATTTTATGTCATTTTGATTATGCCTGCTCCGCATGGTTTGAGGGTTTCCAGGTCAACTTACAAAAGAAGCTACAAATTTTGCAAAACAAAACTATGAGATTTGTTCTAGGCTACCCCCCTAGGTCTCACATTTTCATAGAAGAGTTTACTTTGTTGCACTGGATCCCAGTTTGTCAAAGGGTTAAACAAATCAAGCTAAGCAATATGTATCGAATTGTTCATGAAAATGCCCCTTGATATTTAAAGCGGGACATTTCCATGGTCAATGATCACATTCTTTTTTCACCAGAAATAGTTTTCTATCAGTTGTTTTACCCCACGTAAAATCATCGGGGAAAAAGACATTTAGATTCTTAGCCGGTAAGATATGGAATGCGCTCCCAGTTTCTCTGAGATCAGCTGAAGACTTACTTTCGCTTAAGAAAGGAGTCAATAAGCATCTCAGAGAGGAGCTAATTACTGAAGCTCGGAGTGATTTTCATTTCTACTAATCATATTTACAATCATACAGCTTTATAAATATAGGCGGGTATGTTTGCCGATTTATGTGCTCTAGAGATTATAAGGCCACTTTATTCAGCTCGTTTTTTACAATGTTTTTAATTAATTTCTATCTAATTTTAGCATTTATCCCCCATATTGGGCCTAAAAAAATTATTGTTGGTTTCCGATTGCCGACCGACCCTTGCCGATTGTTGCGACTCATTAAATTTTATGTCTGCCGAAAAAATAAAATAAAATTTTGCCGACCGTCCGTCGTTGAACGGTTAGGCTACAGCAAAGTATTTGCAATCTCCTTACAAGAAAACGAGTCCGTTTATCGACAGCGGCAAACTCGGCGATCGTCATGTGTTGTTTGTTTGATTGGGATAGCTAGCCTCGCATAAGGCTGCCAGGGCCTTCCGTCATCGTCGATCTGTCACTAGGCCTATCTCCCGGCAAGGATCGAGGTTGTTTACAAAATGAAAATACGAAACACCTCACTTCCGACGCGCTCACGAGCATGCGCGAAGACGGCCGTTCCTCACGCCCTCCTTACCAGTGCTCACTGCTTGACGATGTCTCAAATGCTAATTATTAGCGGCAGCCACTATGGATGAACTAAGTAATAGCCATGTGAATCTTTTTAATTTTCAAACTGAAGAAATATTATATAAAAGACTTGTGAAGCGCACTGAGCACATTATGTGGATTTTAGCGCTATATAATAATTATATTTTTCTCTGTTTGTTTGTTCTTCTTGCTCACTATTACTGGTAGAAATGAAGCCATTATTGTAGAAATAAAAAAGTAATTTTCTTTGAATGACACTTTTATCACCTTTTCCGAGGGTTCCCATCATTAGATTTCTCGCAATTATGAAAAATGGTGCCAGCTCTCGCCTTTAATTCCATAATTGTTGCAACAATGCTTGAAGAGGTAAGTGGAACAGGCATGCTGTGGTCCCTTCTGCTAATTTTTTTACGCAGGTGCCATTTTAAAATTTTTGTCAAAAAATGCAAAAATGAAAATAGACTATGTCCACTGCCCTATGAGGAAGTTCTGAAGAACATCATTAAAACCGTTTGGACAGAACAATGTGGGCATCTCGAAGAATGGAGATGCCTGGGAAAGGCTGCACTAGTTTGCCCATGGTAAAACCTGGGTGAAGTTTTGTTTGCCTAACCTGCACTTCCTCATGGGGCGCACTGAGGGTAAAAATGAAAGTTTCATGGCTATAAGGATAAGAATCCATCAAATTTTTTCTTCTTCCATGACCGCCTCGTGGACTTAAAAAAAAAAAAAAAAACTGGGGCCGGAGGCTATGCCCAATTTTCTGATTGTTGTGTGACCTATTTGCTCTGTTACAGTATTGCGGGGCACTCATTGGGTGCCCTGATGTATCTTAAAACCTGATATATACAGATACAACATCTCAGTAGTTTTATTCAGCTGCTTCAAGTGTCTGGGTGATGTTTTGGCTTCTGTATCCCTGCCGGAATTTGCAGAATTAAGGTCACAGCTTTTGGATGTTTTTATAATTAGCTCAGATTTTGATCTGACACAGCATTTTTCTTGCTCAGTGAAATCTGTGGAATGTGGTCAATTATTTATTCTAGCATGTGGGCAGTTACGAAAAAAGGCTCAGCATAATTTTATTGGACAATTTTAAAATTGATTGAAAGTACCTACTGTCCGTGGGGACTGTTAGATCTAGACTACTTATGGCATAAGTAGTCTAGATCTCAGTGTTTCTGACCTGTCGTCATGTCGTCAGAATTGACGACAAGCTTCCCCCCTGACGAAAAAACATTCCATTCTGACGACAATTTTCAGAATTCATTTCCAGAGATATTTTTCAATGTTTCATTAGTGAAAAATGAGTTGTTTCATTAGTGGAAAATGAGTTGTTTCAACGGAGTGGCTATTCGTACGGGAAAGTTATAATGGGAGTCAATGTGAGCCCGTCATTTCGTAAACGAGGCTGCCCATAGAGTTACATTATGAAGAATCACGTACGATTAGCCACTGCCTTGTTTCAAAGCTTGAAAGACCCTGGCCTTAGATATTATTAGAAGCCACATAAAGACGTCTCTGAAATAAATAAAAATCCCGGGGGGGGGGGGCATGCCTCGGATCCACTGCCAGGCTGGGCCTAGCCGCTAGCGTTGCGAAGGCATTCGGTGGCGGTTCGCCGGAAGCCGCGCCTGCGTGCTGACTCCAACAGCAGGTTCGGAGTCAGAATCTTCATATATTGCCAGAAACACTGGATCTAGTAGTCCCCACACTCCACAGTTAGGCCCTATACTGGCTATAGGCTATAACTGAGTATAAGTTATGGCATGCCATTCAGTGACACTGTCACTGTCAGTGTCAGTGTCAGTGACACTGACTAGGCACTACCACAAAAAATCTAATTTGCTAATATTTATAATTTTATGTGCCTATGTTGTAGACCAGACTTAAATTAAGAAAAATCTTTTTAAATTTTTAAAATTCCTTCAATAGTTTTTGAGATATTGACGTTTTAGTAACCAAGAAAACGTGTTTTTTTCTGCCAATTTGGTCATACAAACAAGTAAGAGGTTTTTGCGTCCTTTTACATAGGGAAATTACTGTGAAATGTGTTTTTTTCATATAAAATTGAATATATTAATCTCTGGTGAGCAAAATTTTGAAATTTTACAATACAAACCATATATTTTCAAGTTTGTTGGACTCTCGGCTACACACAAATTTCTGTGTGTTACCAATTATGTTTACATTGACCTTGAGGTTTGAGGTCAAAGGTCACAATACCCCATCAAATCACCCTTTTGTCACCCACCTCTGAAATGACTGAAATGGACCAAATAACAGGTAGTTTGACATATATTTAAATAGTGCCTATGGCCAGCACTTTAATGAATCCCAACCCAAGTACACATGTTGACATGGATTGGGGTTGGGCTTCATGAGGTTGTTACCCCAAGGTCATTGTAAGGTCATTTCAAGGTCACAGCAAGGTCAAATGGGTTCAAAAGCGGTGAAAATACCTTATTTTTGTGTTTTTTGTCCCAATTCTGTACATTTAAGATGAGTATGATAGTCAAAACCGACATACACACCAACACTAAAGTACAACAAACACACCCCAAGTGGTTAAAGGGGTAATATGGGGGTTAAAGGGGTAATACCCTATCAAATCACCCTTATGTCACCTTTCTCTGAAATGACTGAAATGGACCAAATAACAGGTAGATTGACTTATTAAAAGATGTGGCCAGCACTTGCATTACACCTAATGAATCCCAGCCCAAGTACACAGGTGACATATGGATTAAGATTGGGCTTCATGAGGCTGTTACCCCAAGGTCATTGTAAGGTCATCTCAAGGTCACAGCAAGGTCAAATCAGCTCAAAAGGGGTGAAAATAACTTATTTTTGTGTTTTTTACCCCAATTCTGTACATTTAAGATGAGTATGATGGTCAGAACCAACCTAGACACCAAAACTAAGGTACAACGGACATACCCGAAGTGTTTAAACTGTTAAAGGGGGTAATATAGGGGTTAAAGGGGTAATACCTTATCAAATCACCCTTATCTCACCCTTCTCTGAAATTACAGGAATGGACCAAAAACAGGTAGGTTGACTTATTTGGAGATGTGGCCAGCACTTGCATAATTACACCTAATGAATCCCAACCCAAGACAAGAACACAGGTGACATATGGATTGAGATTGGGCTTCATGAGACTGTTACCCCAAGGTCATTGTAAGGTCATTTCAAGGTCACAGCAAGGTCAAATCGGCTCAAAAGGGGTGAAAATAACTTATTTTTATGTTTTTTGTCCCACTTAATTCTGTACATTTAAGATGAGTATGATGGTCCGAGCCGACCTAGACACACAACACTAATTTACTGTACAACAAACACAACCCAAGTGGTTAAAAGGGTAATATGGGGGTTAAAGGGGTAATACCCCATCAAATCACCCTTATGTCATCTTTCTCTGAAATGACGGAAATGGACAAAATAGTAGGTAGATTGATTTTTTTAAAGATGTGGCCAGCACTTGCATTACACCTAATGAATCCCAACCCAAGTACACAGGTGACATATGGATTGAGATTGGGCTTCATGAGGCTGTTACCCCAAGGTTATTGTAAGGTCATTTCAAGGTCACAGCAAGGTCATATTGGCTCAAAAGGGATGAAAATAACTTATTTTTGTGCTTTTTGTCCCAATTTTGCACATTTAAGATGAGTATGATGGTCAGAACCGACCTAGAGACCAACACTAATGTACAATAAATACACCCCAAGTGGTTAAAGGGATAATAGAGGGGTTAAAAGGGTAATACCCCTTATGTCACCCCTTTCTGAAATGACTGGTATGGACCAAATAATATGTAGATTGACTTAATTGGAGATGTGGCCAGCACTTGCATTATTACACCTAATGAATCCCAACCCAAGTACACATGTGACATGGATTGGGGTTGGGCTTCATGCCAAGGTCATCGCAAGACCATCTCAAGGTCACAGCAGGGTCAAATCAGTTCAAAATCAGTGAAAATATCTTATTTTTGTAGTTTTAGCTCATATTCTGTACATTTGAGATCTTGATGAACTGCCTATTTGCACACACGCAATGAACAACAGAATTGCATCATTTCTAAGGCAATCACTTATAGCATTTTGAGAAAGTATGTTCTGAGCTAAGAAATGCACCTTTTTTTCACCTTTGTGGGCAGTTCCAATAAAAGTTGTCCGAAAGTGTTACATTAGTGATGAAAAATTACAGGGTGAATTACTTGCAGAGATGTTGTACATACATCCTAATTATTGTTCAAAAACAGTGATGCACAATAAACCTTTCGCTATTTAAAAAAACTTCATATTTATTTCATCAAGTGTAGAATATTGTTTTGTATAATTAACATGTTTATTGGAATATGGGCGTTTATTATAATAAATAGGGTATGTGTAATTTACCTGCATCTTATTGTTTTATAGCCACATAACTGTGTATGTGATATGGGAAA
Organism: Flabesymbios commensalis; assembly: GCA_964017125.1. Lineage (NCBI taxonomy): Eukaryota > Metazoa > Annelida > Polychaeta > Terebellida > Flabelligeridae > Flabesymbios > Flabesymbios commensalis. Next base: position 47,585,053 of record OZ024904.1, read on the forward strand.
ATAATCTTATTAATACTAACTATGAACTTGCATGTACTTTACAGTGTAAATTGGCAAAAAAAATTGTCTAAGTTTTATTTTATAATTTGTCATGTTGTCATGTTATAATTATGCTAGTAGGCCTACACTCTTTCTCATTTGTACTGTGATAACTATCTATATATATGTATACATCATCAATGATCATGCATTTAATCAATACAATGTAATAGGCTTGAACAATGGTGTTGTGCTGGTCCAAGCTGCAAATTACGCTAGAAGATAAATGAAAAATGACAATTTAGACACATTGTGCAACGAGGACAAGAGAATTGCCCAATATCTCTAAATAGCAGTCGATCCTGTAACAAGAATCCTGAAAAAAGGGGGGTTATTTTATGACATATTTGAGTTGGCTAGAGCCAATGATCGAGTGTACGAGGGCATGCATGCCTGAGTTATTGAAATATTTTGCACATTTTTGACAGGTGTACCGAAAAATGGAGCCCTTACTTGGTTCATCCAAGTACCCACCAACTGATTAAAGGTCTGCATCCATCTCTCTTCACTATCTAAATTTAGCAAACGGTCAACGTGTGTCAGGGTCTCACTTATTATGTAAGATCACATTTAAATATGTCAGTTTACCAGTAGTTTAATTACTCTGGCTTGAATATTTCCACATTTTACTGAGAGGCATTACATATAATTTATGTAATTTACATTCTCATAATGAAAATGGCAAAATAAGGTGTGCCTAAATTCAAACATTTTATAATTATCATTTATTATGATAGGATTGATGACGCGTACATGCAATTATTAAAATTAACCATGTCAATCATCTAATAAAATAATTTTAAAACAATGTAGTGTTATGTTATAGGATTAAGTCTATGCAGATTTAGAGCATAGATTAAAAGTACCACTTTTTTATCTTTCAATATTTGACAGATATATATTCGAAGTACAAATCAAATAAAAAATAAGTTACATATAAATAACAAACAACAGACACATCTAAAACTCCTGAGGTTGAGCCCCCGATCGCCCCACACCCCTTCTTTTTCAAATCCTGGATCAGCCCCTGGTTCTCAAAACCGTTTTAATGTACCAGTGACAAAAACACCATTGGGACCGTGCTAGTAGTGTAGCGCAGCACAGAAGGTGGCTCGATCAACTTCCAACCAGCAGGGTAGCAATGATTTATGTCGGATGTTTGCCTTGTTATATAATAGCAAACTAAAATATAGATCTGGAATGATGTGGGGATTATTTACTTTGAGGGATTAGGTCGAGGCTTGGTTAACCCTTTCAGTGTGGGACTGACTTTATACATCAGATTCTGCCGTGTATAGGCCTACAGTATAGTCGATCCCTGCACTGAAACAGGGTTTCCGACAGGAATGTTTGAGTGGGGGTCCAAAAGCGGAGAGGGTCCTCCCCCAGATGAAAAAAAATCAGAGTTTTAATTTGAAAATGGTCTATTTTAGCTGAAAGAACAGCAAAATATGAAATATATATTTTCATTTTCTTTGCCAACAAAGGGGGGGGGGGAGTATATCACCGTCACACCCCTTTGCTGCTGAGTGCGATTAGATCTAAGAGTAATTAGATTATGTTTTTTTTTTAATTATTTAGAAGTATTTTTTTGTGATTGCTCATAGCATGCAGAAATTATTTGGTCAACAGCTGTAGATTGTAGAATTATTAAACTTGAGAAAGTGATCATTCAAACATTTGGATTGGTTAGGCCTACATGAATTGCTATTGGAACCAAAGGCAAATAGCACAAATTACATTGATCAGCCAGCCCAGTATTCCAGTAATACAGTTTTACTGCAGTATTGTCAGTGATCAGTGTTTTCTGACAACACATATGATTAATTTTCACCGACTTGGTGAATTAATGAATTTAGCGCTTCAAAGGCTAAAAATATATCTGTTTATAGTGTTTGTTTACGCCTACACTACTATTGAAAGACTCAGTCTTGATCATTTCGCCGGTCAATACATTTGCTGTTGGCTCCCCTCGTAGATCAACTTGTTGTGTACTGTACGGGTGGAGTGTGCGACCTCTAGGGAACAGCGGCCCGGTTATAGAGGTTACCGGCGCATACATTTACCGTCACCATACCCGCCGAAAAATCTCGTCGAATACCATACTGTTTATGAATGGAACGGCGGGAGGGATTCAACAGCATGGAGCAGCGTGAGAGAATAACTCACAGACCATTCTGAAAATATTTCATCTACTGGTGACTTGTTTGTTTGAATGAGAAAAAACTATCACTCTCCCCGTAATTTATTTATTTTACGTGATTATGTCCAGAATAAGTGTTGACACACATTTTATAATATCATATAGGCCTACAGTCCATGAATTATTAGCAAGACTGGACGACGATAATGAAATCAGAAGAGCATGCTCTCAGCTGTTCAGCGCAACGATCCAAACGCAGTTGTTTGCATGACGTCGTATTCTGCGGCAGCGTGTTTTCCGAGGAAACAACATCGATTTTGCTGATATTACTATTAGCCGATTCAAATGCCCGGCGCTCATTCGCGCTAAGCCCAATTCGCATAAAATTTTGCAATCACATACATTTATCATTACTTTACATGGCTATATGTACAATTCTCTACAATATCATAACAGAATATTGAAATTTTCACTTTTTAATACACAAGGTCTCTTTCCAGACCCACCAAATCCTCAAAAATTGACCGAAACACGCCGAAATTATAGCGCGATTTCCCACTGATCTTCCGAACACAAACAAATAAAAATATTTTACCATCGCGAATATCTCCTCCCTCACCAAGCCGAAATATCATGCAGTCCGTTAAAGAGATTTGGGTCGCAAAACGCAATGATAAAAAAAGGCAGAAAAAAATAAGCTATTTATGACGTCATGTGGTAGTGCCTACACTGACAGTGCCAGTGGATAACCGTACGTGAATCGTGATTCTTCATAATGCAACTCTAGACTATGCTATGGTCAGCCTCGTTTACAAAAAGACGTGCTCCTATTGACTCCCGTCATTATAACTTTCCTGTATGAATAGCCACTCCGTATACTACTTATACTATAAGTTATAGATCTACTCCGCCGCCGGCGCCGGTCTCCAGTCGTCGGGTCGACGTTTTCCAAAATAAATCGGGCGTCTATTATTTGTATCCTGTCTTCCTGTAGCTTTTATCAGTTTTGTGATTATATTTCAAATAAACAACGGTATTTAATAAAATATACAATTATTATGTTACAATCATATGACTGTTCGATTATTCTAACTATTCTATAAAATGGATAATTGCTTAAATAAAATATAAAACCTCATTATTGGTAGCCATTTTGTCTGAACGTGCATGAATCAATCAGCAAATCAGTCAGTTTGTTCAGTTGTTTGTTGGTTTGGGATAGTTAGCCCTAAATAGGGATGTCTGGGCCTTCCGACATTATTTGTTAATCGCTCACTATCTCCCGGCAAGGATCGGACGTATCTCTTACAACAAAATTGAGTGCCGAGCCGATTTACCTCACTTTACCAACTGCCTGCTTCTTCTGCTTCTCCTCAGTAGGCCTACACCCCCTGACTCAACTTCAAAGAGTCTCAGATTGCTGTGGTGATGCTGATAATTGCTGGGAAACAATTGTCAGACAAAGGCGATCGAGTGACCGCATTTTTTCATACCAGTACTCTGTATCTGTATCTAAAGTACGCTAAGGCAACAGACTGTCTGTCTGATTAAGACCCCTCGAGACTGTTGCCTTTGTTTATCTGTTTTCACAGAATGGCAGTCAACTCATCCCCCCTACCAACTCATCCCCCATACCAACTCAACCCCAGTTCACACCTGGGTAGACCAACTCATCCCCAGCCCTCCAACAGCTATAACCAACTCATCCCCCCGGCCGTCAATACATTACCAACTCATCCCCTGCCGTCGGCCAAGTGTTACCAACTCATCCCCAACTCATGACTATATTGTAGGCTATCTGATCTGTTTTAAAGTTAGACATACGGGCAGCCAGCGATTACTCATACTTTGGGAGTGTAATAAAAAACACATTTATTATTCGAAGCAATGTATCTTATTTAAAAAAAAACATATTATAACATGTAGACATACTAACATTTAATTAAACATAGCTGGTCGCATGGCTATAAAACATGAAATATACATAATATAAAACATATAATAAAACATATAATTTATTTAAAAACATTTAGACATAGGCCTATTAACATTAAATTAAAAATAGCAGGTCACATGATTATATATGAAATATACATAAAGATACATAATATATATAAAACATTAAAAAGTCTTGTGTGAGCGGTTTACAGTGTGGGGGCATTCAGGTGAGCACATGATCTTGACAAGGAATTTGGGGTTATCTGGCCGCCAGCATACTGCTCTCAGTATTTCATGATCTTTCCTTGCAGGTCTCTGTTTTTCTTTGATTGTCTGCGTCGTATCTTGTCTTGTGATAGTAGTCTTATCTGTAAATTCACAGTGGTAGCTTCTTGGAATAGAAGTTGAATCATGACATGGAGAGGCAGCTGATCTTTCTGTGCATTCTGGTTCAGGCGATGGTGCCACCCCTCCACGTCGTTGTTTGTCCGTACTGTTCTGTAGAATACACTCCATCTGTCGGGCGTCCAAAGTGTTGAGTCGATCCAGGTGTTCTGAGTCGAGTAGTCCGTCGTATGTATCTGTGTGGCTTGCTTCTTGTCATCATTGGTGGTATGTGCTCGGCGGGAAGAAACGGGAGGGCCAGCAATCTTCTGATGTAACTATGGCAGTTGGCATCATTCATGTAGCTTTCAGCAAGATGTAGAGCTTGCACCTGTAACATAGTGAACAAATTAAGACGTTTTATATAAGAAAAATGATAGCCTCTAAATTAATTACAATTGAATGACAATGATCTAGTTCTAAGATAACAACAAATAATATAATATCATTACCTTACGCCACACAGCTTGTGTCCAATGGAACACGCATCCCTGCATGGTGAAGTTGTTGTCATCATTGATGTTGAAGACTTCTAGTGTAGCACGCCAAAGTCCATCTTCGAAATCTGTCACGGCACGTTTCAAGTTGATGTCATCTGGTAGAAGTTCACGTACTGCCTTCAACACTTTCTTGTAGTCACGTCTCTTCCGCCCAGACATCACAGGGAAGACAAGAGGAACTTGTTTAAGGCTGTTGTCGTGTCGGACGAAGGCATGTATGCTGAAGAGCTGGGTGAATGGTGGGCGCACACTTTAAAAGTAACGACCATATATGGTCGTAGTTATAATGATTCGACTGATTTACGGAAGGCTTTCTATCAGTACTTATAGCCGTTACTTAACATAAAGGTCTTTAAACAATAAGATTATATATGTGATTCAATTATTTGAAAAAAACAGTTACTTAACAAAAATATCTTTTAACATTATGGTCTGTATTCAATGACAATATTGAAATATATCCAGGGGTCTAACTGTGAACTAACAGCTAGAGCCGTGAAATGTCAGTGGCTTGGATTAGTTGTGAATCTTTGGTGAACTCACCCGCTCCACCCCTTGCACCTCAGGTGTTGTGATGAGGACTCTTGTGCTAATTCAGACATGTCAGCGAGAGCCGCTAGTGAAATGTCAACGGCTTTGTTGTGAGTCTTTGATTAGTTCGCTCCACTAATACTCGCTAAATGTCAACGAAAATCTAATCCGTTCAAGGGGTCAGATACGATTGCAATTTTAGTTTTTTATAGCAGATAAACAAGTGCCATACCCGGTATATATCTGATAATAATTAACAAATAAGCAGTATATGTCATATCACTCTGTCGAGTTGTTACCCTTCACAAATGTTGATGACGCTGAATTGTGAAAGCTGCCGATATCACATTTACGGGAAACAGAAAAAAATCGTTATTATCAGTTAGAGTATATACCTCTTAGAATATCGGATGTTGGATATTATAAGTAACCTATAGTCTTTAAGAAATACTAAATATTTGTATAAGTGAAAACGCTGACTTGTGAAAGCCGTGAGTGTTCGCATGAATGTGTATATGCGTCACCTGGTATCAGCGCGGATATTTTTTTAGCGCTGCTCACAAATCAAAGGAGGAGGTGTGATGGTAGGGTCACTGTAAAAGGGATTTAGGAATTTAGTGCTGGCAATTGCTCTCATAATCACAGTTTCTAAAACACTATACTATTATAGCGGGGACAGTCGGTGAAGTACAACTAGGTATAACAGTGGATCAAACGGTGAGATAACTAAAACTTAAAGGGTTGACTATAAATATATATATCAAGAATTATTAACTATTTATAGCAATAGACAGGTGAAATAACAATAGCAAATAAAATATAATATACGTTTTTAAACACTGTCTTCTGTTATTATTCTGTTATTATTACAACAACGATCTTATTAGGCGTAAGCATAATATGCTTAAATTATATTTTATTCAAGTCAGATTTTAAAACATATCTTATACATTTAAGTGATCATCATCAAAAATAATCAAATATCATTAAAGACAAGTTAATACCAACTCATCCCCAAAGCCTAAGGTGCAGCGCACATGACCAACTCATCCCCAGCCTGTCAACAGCTATAACCAACTCATCCCCAGCCCGTCAACACCTATGCCAACTCATCCCCTGATATACCAGGGGATGAGTTGGTATAGGGGATGAGTTGACTGCACACCTTTTCACATATCAGCTAGACTGATCGAGATAAAGGAGGTGAGTAGGCCTGGATTCCCACTGCCTCAAATTTGCTATTGTATGTTGCATGTTATGGACACCCATACCCATCACCCTATCTATACAGTATGACAGTGATTTTGTCTGTTGACAGACCGTCTGTTTGACTGTTGCTAGACCCCCAGGCCTAAAGTCTGTTGTCAGAATCGCCGATGACACAGCCACCCTTCTTTTGTCTGTCGCCACTGATCGTGAAAAAGGAAGTGAATGTCTGTGTCCAACTGCTACAGGCTTGCTACGGTATGCTGCATGTTATGGACACCCATAGCCATTGCCGTATCTACGGTGCGACAGTGGTTATGTCCCACCCCCATTTTTCTGTTGCTAGATTGTCTGTTTGTCTATTAATTGCCAGATCCCACGAGACTGTTATCAAAATCAATCATCGACGACAGAGCCACTATTTTGTATGTCTGTTGCCACATATCAAACTGATTAATTATGAAAAAGAAGGTGAATATCCGTGCCCAGGATTTGTGACTGCCTCAGACATGCTATGTTATGCTGCATGTTATGGGCACAGAAAACAGTTTTATGACTGTGAATCTCTTGCAATATATAGATTAGGTGATCTTTCTGTTATAACATGTGTTACTCTGAGAATTACAATATATTCAAATAAATCATAAACATTCCAACGGTACACTCACCTCTTGTGGAGTACCTCAAGGTTAAATTATTGGCCCTTCACTATTTAGGCATATTATATATTATATAAACGATATGGTAATAACAAGCAAATACTTTACATTTATAATTTATGCAGATGATGCAACGCTGATGGAGAAATTAATTGAATTTGATATAAATAAGGAATTATAGTAATTATCTATGTGGCTAATATTGAATAAACTTTCCCTGAGTGTAAGTAAATTAAAATTCATGGTTTTCATCACCCACAAAAAATACTATTTCTCGGAATTATCAAAATTATCTATATGACTAACACTGAATAAACTTTTCCTGAGTGTAAGTAAATCAAAATTCATGATTTTTCAGCACCCACGTACAAAAATTACTATTTCTAGATAAACAATATAACCTCGCACACATAAATTGCTTCAATTGTCTTGGCCTAGATATAAATACCCAGCTTACCTGGAAAGATCAATGAATGCAATATCACATTAATTTGTTAAAACTCTAGGCATAATAAACAAATTAAAATATGTATTGCCACAAAGTACTTTAATAATACTTTATTATTCTTTAATACTCCCACATATAAATCATTGCATACTAGCCCGGGGACAAACACAAAAAGAGTATAAATTTAAGTTACGAAAACGTGCAGTGAAGAAAAAAAGCAGAAGTCACTATTCAAGCCATACAGATCCCATATTCCTGCAATTAAAACTCCTGGAGGTCAATGACCTATACAATTTTTGTTCAACTTACATTTGTCCTTCTCGCGAAATTGGCGAAAATTAAAACTTCGCGAATATTACCAGATGTAGGCCTACAGTACGCCATTTTGGCCAAGATAATCCATTTATATAACTTATAATACAAGTGTAATATTAGGATTGATGTCATTATTAATATGTATCTTTTTTTTCTCTCATACCATATACCATAGATAGTTTTTTTTTCAAAAACAGCAAACTTGAAAGGGTGGCCACCATGCTAGCGACCATAAGGTATTAGCGGTGGTCTCCTGACTTTACACTACTTTTCTAAAATTTATTATGTACATCATTGTATTTCTATAATTATGTCAAATAAAATTACTGAACTGAACTAAACTATTCAGTAAAAGTTTGGTTCTGGAATATTTTGATGTGGTCAGGAGGATAAGAAATATTTACGAAAATTATGTGGATTTTTCCTGATAATGGTTGATTTTGTGTTTGAAACTCACATAAAACACAAGAGAAATACAAAACGGGGATCAATATGAGGGACCGAATCACAACCTCTCTCTAAAACATGAATGTAACTGATAATGGCATATTCCACCTTTCGAGGGTAATCACTGATTCGACTGCAAAAAAAAAATTAAGGCGTTCAACACATTTTAAATTTATTTTTTGGGGATTTCACAATCAATGAGGTTCAATGAGTAAATATGATTGATGGATTTAAACGGTCCCACATGATAATATATCGTGGCATGTGATGTATTTGTGTATTTGTGATGTGTCTTTTGATTATTTGAGTATTTATATTTAATAATGTGTCCAATGTGAAGCATGACAACGTAATTTCTGTCATATTTAATCCCAGTTACCTCTACTATGGCCTATTTTGTTTTTTGTACTTCATTGCAAGTATAGGAAGACTAAACCCATCATTGTCTCATTCAATAACATAACGATAGACCTTGCTCTATTTACATCTGATAAAAGCACGATGCTCAGAATAAACGTATACCACAGTTTAAAAAAGTAAGCCCATCATTGTGTCATTCAATGTCATTTAATTACATAACCATAGACCTTGCGCTAATTGCGCCCGGTATAAACAATCATGATGAATAGAATAGACCTAGGGGAGACTGGGGCACATTGGGACGGAAAAAATCAAACCCCCCCCCTACATAGATTTAGTTTTCGAAATAAAACATTTTGACGACACATATGGATACAGCATGAAGTGGGGGTATATTTGAGCAAGAGATGAAAATTTTCAGAACTGTGTAACCTTGCATTTAAAAAAAAAACGATTTTCAAAAAATGTCTCAATGTACCCCGTGCTCGGCCACCTTGAGACACCACCTGGGGTACCTTGAGACGCCATATTATGTACCTAAAAACAACGTCGATCTAACTAAAATCAAGATTTCAACACTACATATACCTGTAGTTAAAACCTGCAGTTGGCTAATGTTAAATGTTGCAGTAAAATATGCGCCTTGAGACACTTTCGGGGCACCTTGAGACAGACTTGGGGCACCTTGAGACAGTTTTAGGGCACATTGAGACAGTGTGTCCAGGTGCCCCACCCTGACTGAACTCACATCTGATATCATAGTTTGTGTGTGGGGTGTATTTGAAGAAAACCATTATACATAAGTGACGCAACACCCCGAAATCAGGCTGAGTGCGATTTTTGCCGTTCTAGAAAACACACATTGTCCTGATCATTTTGGTATAGATTTAATGAAAAACAGTATAATACTACCGGAGTTACAACCAATTGAAAAGATTAAGTGCATTTGTAATTAAAAATAGGAGTTTTGAGTAAATGCTACTCAAAGAGGCAGTACATGTTAGCACATTTCATAAACTCGTTTCAACTCTGACTTTTTTTTGTCATTTTTTACATTTTAAACATGTTAGGCCTAAACAGAAAAGCAATATTTCGCCATAAATTACAAATCACCCGAGGAGATTAGGGAGTGTATATATATATTAGGGAAGGGTATGGCACAAACTTCCGTATGTCACCTTCTAGTCCGTATTTGGTTGCCATGGCAACAGAACCACCGTCAACTCCAGAATATGAAGAAAATATATTTTTTGCCTGTTCTGGTGGTTCTAATTCAAAGAAAATCGGCAGTTATAGTCCTAGCTAGGGTTAGAAAATACGAAACTACTTGTCCAGGTCCACACATTGCTGGGGCCAACCCATATAATTCGCCTGAAGGACATCACATTCCAGGATGGTTGCCATGGCAACCAATTTTATCATAAGTACATACAATACCCAGAAACCTATATGAATTCTACACAAAAACACGCAATATGCATGATATTTATGATTACAGTTTATCCCACCCGGAAAATACGGGTCTCAAGACACATAGTGAAGCATCTTATAATGCTATTGAAGCAGGGGGGTAGGTCAAAACTTCAGTACTTGACATCATATTTCAATCGGAAATGGTACATAAATTGCTGCTAAACATGCAATTTAGGTTTCTCCCACTTGACTTTTCACTAGACTTTTCTCACTTGAAACCAGACATAGAAATGACCTAAAAGTGGTCACAAGGTTTGGGTGAACACCAATCATAATTATAATTGATGGCCAATAACCCTTCACAGTGGTTTCCATGGCAACCAATATCACCCATATCATAGATTAACCACTTATAGATGCGTCATAAACCACTGACCAATGGGCGATTCTGTCACACGGCGCACCGCAGCGCCCCCTGAGTTTAAATTGGGTCATTTCTGCTCATAGCCATATTGCATGTAGATCTACTGCCCAGGCATCTATAGGGCCTAGCCTTTGTCACTGAACTATCCTGTAGATTCTATTATTGAAGGTTTATTGGAATGTACTCATAATTTATGACACCTACATGACCTATGGATAGACTAGCTAATCTTAAAAACATCAATATTTTGTAGATCAAGTATAAATAAGCCTCCAACACACCCAGACTACACTTGCCTTCTCTTCTTGAAGCTGAGCCTTGACTTGTGCCAGGGTGTGCCTGGGCGGTAGTATATTCAATGTCAATGACAATAAACTCTCACTGACGTTAGAGAATAGAGTATTAGTATTAGCTACATAGTCCTAAACATAATCAAGATCTAGACTACACAAGCCATGTTTGTAGGCCTATAATTAGAACTAATTGTTTTGGGCAAGAAGTCAAGACTTTTCGTCTAGGCCTAGTAGGCCCAAACCTCAGATTTGGTCACTGTTAAAAGCATGTGGCCTAGACTACAGTAGGCTACCGTACCTAGACATGCTAGGCCTAGATCTCTCCAGAATGGGCCTACTACTGTCCCAACAAGAATAAAAAACTAACCTCTTAGGCTAGACTAAAAACACACATAAACATGTCATGATAACGGGACATGCCACATGGGTGGGAGGTAATTAGGCTATTTCTAATTAAAATGTTTATTTATGTTGTAGCCTAGTAGGCCCCTATGAGTAGGTTATGTTACCTACCACTTACCAGTAGCCTACATTGCTACAAGTAGATAACATTTAGACAGCCTACCCCCATATCATATAAGTTCAATAAATAGGCCTATGAAAGGTTAGGCCTAGACTAGAGCTCCTGCAGTTGATTGGAGAACAAAATATTACTTTGGTGGGAGGGGGAGGTACATAGGCCTAGGCTATAGGCTAATCATGGAAATAGACTAGACTATTTATGAAGTATAAATTATTTATAGGCATTATTGTCTAGTAGGCCTAGGCCTAATAATTTTAGTCCCTTGAAATGCTAAAAATGAATGTTTGTTTAATTTGGTGTAGACCTAGACTATTTAAATTGACGAGGGGGGGTGGGGGTATAAAATACATGGTTTTCAATTGTTTTTTTTTCGCAGGCTAATTTAGTTTTATACATATATAGGCCTATAGCCTATATACACCCTATTTTAGGCCCTATAAGCCTAGGTCTTAACTAGCCTAGGCCACTTTTTTTTATAAATTGCATGGCTCGCATGATTCAAGATTCAGAGCAGACGGTCAAAAAAATATAAATAAAAACTTTTTATTTGATTTGTAACGGAAAACTTACACAAGAAAAACAAAAAAATTTAAGTGTACACTTATTTCATCTAAAAAAATGCATAATTTATATTTTAATTTCAATTGATATCGATGAATAGCGGTAGACTAGTCTATAGTTTATATAATTTTTTTATTGATGTTCCATTAGGCCTATCGTGACTGGGTGATCTTGCAACAAATTCTCGCATTACTAGGTTACATTCCAATTAGACATGCAAATAGTTATGGCGCCATTATAGACAATTTTGATTACTTTATGTCATTTAAATGGTCTACACATAACATTGGAATGCAACCTTTTTGTTATAAAAAAATGGAAAGGTATTACTACAGGGGCAATATTTTCGCCTAATTTTCATCAAAGAAAATCTTTAGACGTTTCGAGGCCCCCTATATATATATATATATATATATATCTGCTTTCAACATATCTGATTGATAATAAGGTAATAAAGTGGTGTAAAAGGCATGCTTTAAAAAAATAGCCCTGGGTCAAAACGCCCACTTAGGCCTACATCCACCAGTTATCAGTTCGCCGCCCTTGGCTATTTACCAACTTTCTTGGGTGATCTTGCTCATCACATGTGAAGCTTGATACTTAAAATGACCCATATTATAGGCCTAGGCCTATAAGCTTATATATATTTTACCTTATGTGTATCATACTTGCCAATCGTCCCGAATTTGGCGGGACAGTCCCGATTTTTCACCATGTTTCCCGCATCCCGAATCACCCAGAAAATGTCCCGAATTTTAATACTTGTCTCTATTTTCACAAAAACTAAACTCTATTACTGTATCAAGTTGATTATTCTTGATTTTAGTACAGTGTAGTTATTTTTTATCATGTTTTTATGCAGATTCTGATCATTTTTATGTAAATATTCTTGCTCTAAAAATGCATCCAGAGAAAATAAACAAAAAAAATTCCAGGTGCATTCCACCGTTCCCCACCAGCCGCTCAGTTGGCCCGTGATTCACCTAGATCTGGTCTTGGGAAGTAGCTTTTCTGACCAGATGTCCCTCTTTCGATTTCTCAAATGTTGGCAAGTATGATGTGTATATTGATAGCTGATGATATAGGCTTAGGCTATTTAAAATTATCAAGGATAATAGGCCTAATGGCTTAGTGTTGTGATCCTGATAGGCATATCTATGTCAAGAAAACAATTCAGTCTGATCCTAGCTATATTCTTCAGTTTGCCGCCCTTGGCTTTTTGCCAAATTTCTGGATTCGTTATATGTTTCAAATTTTGGTAAGGCACCTAATTTCGATTCACCAAAATGTCAAATTTACACTCTCACCTCCTCTTTTGGAACGCAATTGATCTGCTCATTCAAGGATAAACTTTCAAACTATATTACTACCATAAAAAATGCGTATATTAAAATGTAATAATGAGCCACATTGCCAATGATTTCAGGGCGGAATAACTTTTAAATTTTTAGTTTACTGTTAACGAGGCCTAGCTTTTGATTTAAAAAAAACTAATTATAATAAGATGAGATTTATAAGCTTAGGCTATGTAGGGCGTTTTAAAGTCACTGTCAATGCTTGGCTTGAAGTGGATCAGAGATCCAAGGGCGAGGTATCAGAATTCGAACCAGTGTATAGTGATGAGTGTTGTCACTGAAATGGGTTTTATTTTATCTTACAGTGAAGTTTCAAATAGCGGAATTTTTTATAGGGACATGCCATTTTTCACATTTCCATGATAGGCATATTGAGCTCTTATAAAACCATATAGATATTTTTTCTTTTTTTACAAATATTAGCATTATAAAGTAAGCCTAATAATGCTTAAACGTGAAGTTGAACCATTTATTTTGAATATATTTTTACATTTAATTCAAAATTTAGACCTTTTAAGTCCTGGGGACACCAATTTTATGTAAAAATACCCACATTTTTTGTTTTACCCATATAAAAATGAGGACAGTCACTTTTTTGTTTTTCCTGGCAACATCCTTGCATTTCAATGTTAGATCCTTGAATCGTAGGCTATTCATTTTTATGTAGGCCGACAACGTTGAATGGATTAACTGGAACGCACCATTATATATATCGGGGGGGGGGGGTGGGGGGCATTAACCCTTTTAAGCCTGACTTTACAATGTCACTTTCATCCACTACAAGCCGCAAATTGCTGTCGCAATTCACGACTTGTAGTGGATGCAGATTATTTGAAGTGAGTGAAAAATTAAAGAAAATTGTCATGTACTGGTAAACCAGTTTCATGGAAATTTTTATTCTAAAAGCCTTGCTTGTAGGAAAATGTAGTCTCTTTTCAGGGATGTAAAATGATGCTTTAATGCATCGTGAGGACTTGAAGGGTTAAGAAATATGAAAACAAAGTTTGTTGCAACAAATATGGACAGAAAAAAAAGTTTGTTGGCGGAATTTATGAAAAATATGTTGACCAGAAAAAACCAGCAAATTTTAACATGTATACAAAACAAGGAAGGCATCCGATCTGATCTGACATTTCCGTTCTTCAATGAACAAAAAAGAAGTTTGTCTAAATTTTACCTCTAGCCTTGGACATGCATGTCCAAAAAGAGAAATACGATAATTTTGTCTCTATGTCTCCCTTTACTGGTAGGTCTAAATGCGCAGCACAAAAATTAAAAAAAACTTTTGCAGTTCTAGTCTATGTTTAGGCCTACATCATATGGTCATATAAAGAAACCAAAATAAAATTAGGGCCTACCGATTTTTTTATTAGCTTAGCCAGATTGTGTCACTTGAATTATACTAATTCATGTAATTATGGGGCCTATTGATTCAAAACTAAATATCAGTGTTTATATAAAAAATGTTATTTATGTTAATACGTGTAGGCCTAGTAGGCCTATGCCTAGAGGATAGACTACTACAAAAAAGCTAGCAAAATTAGGCCTAGGGCTAGGCTATGCATATCATTATGGCTTATGCATATGATTAGTCTATTTTTCAGGTGGGCCCCTCCTACTAGTAGACTATAGACTAGTCAAAAGATGGTGGGGGCGTGGCTTATCTTTGATCAATCCATCACACCCATAGTACAGTGATAACTAACGTTATAGTCTATATACATTAAATTCATTGGTACACACATAAAAAGCACAAAAAGTTCCCACTATCCGATAAATTATACCAACATGATTCAAAATGCATCCTAAATGGGATTAGTGTTAGTCTGGGACTGATGAAAAAGGACCACATAGACAATATTGGTAAAGAAAAAGGTCAAAAGGTCATCTAAAACTCTAGTACATGGTACCACATTTCAATCGGAAATGGTACATAAATCACTGCCAAACATGCAATTGTACACATTGCTCAGTTGAAATTAGATATAGAAATGACAAAAAAATGCTCACAAGGTTGCGGTAAACACCTCTCAGATTATTACAGAGGGTCAATAACCCTTCACAATGGTTGCCATGGTAACCAATTGTATCCCAAATGCATATAATTCTTTGAAATGTACATGAATTTCAAAGAAAAGCTCTCATTCGCCAACAAAATGACACAAACATGATTCAAAAGGCATTTTACATGGGATAAGTATTATTCTTGGACTAATAATAAAGCACCACAGTGACAATAAAGGTAGTGGCAAGGGTCTAAAGGTCATGCAACCTACACAAGTCTGCATTACAGATATAGGGATGACCAAAAGCTAATCCCAAGGTTGGGGTAAACACCTATGCAGAGTTATTACAGATGGCCAATTACCCTTTGCAATGGTTGTCATGGCAACCAATATCACCCCAATTACATGAAATTCACTGAGAAACACGTGAAATATACAGGAAAGCTCTAACTATCCCATAAAATGATACCAATCAAATTCAAAATGCATTCTACATGGGACTAGTATTAGTCTTGGAATGATAGTAAAGTCATTAGGGGTAAATAAAAGGGTCAAAATGTTAATCAAATCGTCAGCACTTGGCAACAAATTTTAATCGGAAGTGGTACATAAATCGCTGTCAAACATTTAGCTGGACACACTGAAATAGACCTTTCTCAGCCGAAATCTGATATAGGAATGTGGCCAAAAAGTTGTCACAAGGTTGGAGTCAACCCCACTCAAAACTACTACCTACAGAGGGCCAATAAAACTTTACAATGGTTGACATGGTAGCCAAGTTCACCCCCCCCCCCCCCCAAGTATATAAATCACTGAAAAATACATGAATTGCACATAAAATATCTCACTCTCAAATAAGATTTAAACCTGATTCAAAAGGCATCCTACATTGACTGGTAATCTTAAACAGATATCATCACAGAGACAATCGGGATATAAAGAAAAGGGTCAAAAGGTCATGAATGCAAAACTACAATACAATGTTTTTTATAATGTTTTTATTTTGTTTCGTCAGTGTAGGCCTACTTGGTGTCACAAAAGAGTATATCAATTGCACTGCCCTATGAGGAAGTTCTAGAGGCCATCATTAAGGCCGTTTAGACAGAACAATGTGGGAATATCTAAGAATTGAGATTCTTAGCCATAAGGATGAAAATCCATCAACATTTTTCCTCTTCCATGAACTCCTCGTGGACTTGAAAAAAAGCTAAAGAGGTGCCGGAGTCTATGCCCAAATTTCTGATTGTTATGCGTATATTGCGGTATATTTTCTACTGCATGCAGTAGAATCCTGTTAGAGCAAGAATCGTTACACCGTGATATTGGGGCAATAACAATTTGTTGCGTGTATGTAACACATTTTCTCTATCTAATCGCCGCTGACAGTTAACTGTCTGGACATCTATACACGTTATTAACAGTATTGGAGCTTAACATGTCTCCCATTGTGACGGCGAGTTACGCAACATATACAATCCACTCCACTCTGTAAGCACAATGCAGGTGGTAACGGTACAATGCCGGGGCAACCTCTCAAATCAAATCAAATAAACTTTATTTCGAGAGGGCACTCTCACGATGTTGATCCAGCATTGAAACAGCGTTGTGCTATAGTTACGTGTGTACGCTAAACTGCTTACATCTATTGTGACCTCATGAATCATAGTCTGGGAAGCCATATAATTCTAGGAAATCTCGTCGATTCTCAAGGTCTCGTGAATATACAATACAAAGCCCACCCTCTCATATATACCTGTCAATCAGTTTAAAGAATACACATATTTTTTCGCACGAAATAGAGCAGCGCATTTGTTATTAGAATGTCTACTCTAATTGCGCATTGTGTGATCCCATAGCATGCACAGGGTCGCTTTAGATCCTTCACGCCTTCCATTCCGGCCCAACGTCGCCCTTCAATCTGTTAACTACGCATGAAGTGATTTTAGGGAGCACAAGATGTCATCATATCTTGAGAGTGTTAATACATAGTTTAATATCTATAGATAGATAGATATTTTTTTTAACAAAGTAATATATGCATGTTATAAACGTACATTGTAATCAGGAGCAGTATTGTAATCAGAGCATTATTGTATAATTTGCAGTTCTCAATATGGTATAATGCGGAGTACGCACCCTATTGAATGACCCGAAATGTCTAAAATCTGTATACAATGTGTTTTACAGCCTCTACCGTGCTGTAATAAAGTACCGGTTAGTAATAACCACACGCTTCCTGACGATACCGGGAAGTTATAACCTACTGGGCAGTTTTTTACTCCACGGTAGGTTAGACAATACTGCTCTGTCACCTGGTAATATCTAGTACATAGTTAGCATATTGAACACCACCGCCTGGTATCTGGATATAGCGTGTCCATATAGGCCCAATGTTTTTACCATTAGTGGTAGAACGGTCGTCTCGCTATAGCGCGATCCGCTGATAACGAATCCCCGTTTCTTACACCACAACTACCGCGTTGTCATTTATTTCAGGTCCGTATCTTAGAAACTCTGGATGCGCGCTCAAGTAGTAGACTTCGCTTAAAAAAATAAGACGCCGCGAGCGAAATGCGTCACTTTTGCGAGCGCGATATCTAGGCCTAAGCCAAATAACCATAAATCTTGCTGAAAATTTTGTGACGTCATCGTAATAACATAAATTCCGAAGGAGCTCGATTTTTAGAGAGATCGAATTAGAAATGAGCGAGAAGTGGCCTAATAAACATCGGCAAAACAATCGAAAAATCCCAATGCATTGTCAAATCCGAAATGGGCGAATTGTGACGTACCTATTTTTTTTGACTGTCCCAAATCGATATGCTCTAATAAATCATACAAAATATACAAATAAACTTTTTTTTCACTAATTGGACCAAACTATATGATATAAAACATGTTAAGGTATTTATTGATGTCAGAATCTCAAAATGGTAACATTGTTCCAAAAATGGCAAAGTTAATCTACTCGTTGGATTCCTGGCACTGCCCTCTCAGCGCATTCCGCCTGATCTCTGAATCTGAAAGTTACGTGGCAGGAGCACATTGTGTGCTATCGCGCCACGGGGAGAGGTTTGCATGGGTAGTTAAAAGAGAAAAAATAGTCCGACTTCTTCAATCTAGCCTTAAAGGCTGTGAAGGTCGGCGCCAATTTTACATCAGATGGTAGTTTATTCCAATCCGGTATAGTTCTAATGAAGAAGGAATTTGCAAACGGTCTCTTTTTGGTTTGAATGGTTCTGAAATTGTGTGTGCTGCCCCTTGTTCTATTGTCAGGTCTACACAGCATATCAATCGAGAGGGCTACCTCTCTATTAATTGCTTTGTAGAGCATGCAAAGCCTAGCTGTTTTACGGCGTTCTTGCAAGCTATCCCAACCTAGGCTGTCAATCAGTTGGGTCGAGGTGAGTCCACATTCCCTCCTGTAATTATTGGTGACAAAGCGAGCCGCCCTGCGCTGGATCTTTTCGAGGCGATCGATTTCCCTCTGCAGGAACGGGTCCTGGACAACAGATGCATATTCCAGGCTAGATCGAACCAATGTCAGGTATGCCAGTTCCTTAAGTCGTGATGGAGAGCCCTTGAGGTTTCTTTGCATGAAACCAAGCATTCGACTGCCCTTTTTGGTGATGTTCCCCACATGAGCGTCAAATGTCAGATCTTCAGAAAGTGTGACGCCCAGATATGGGTTTGTATAAACATATTGCAAAATATGGTCATTCAGGGTGTAGAAAAAAGGGATTCCCCCCTTTTCGGTGGAAATTATATAGCACTTTTTTGCATTAAATTTCATACCCCATTCCTCAGCCCAATTTTCAAGTAATTTGAGATCTTTCTGTAGCTGCAAGGAGTCATTTAAAGTTTGAATTTCATTGTACAAAAGGCAGTCATCAGCAAACAGGCGACATTGTGAGTTAACAAGGTCGGGCAGACTCTTTCGCTGTCTGTTTTAGAAATATCTTGGGGATCTGGTCGGGCCCACTAGCTTTGTTGATATTGAGCGTGGATAGTTGTTTTTCAACACCCTTAGTTGTAATTTTCAGGTCACCAATTGTAGGGGCAGTGGTATCACCAAATTTTGGAAACGAAATGGCCGCCAGATATTTCAAGGTCAAATATGTTTTTTTCAACAAATGAAGCCAGGAACAAGTGTAATACCTCATTTTCATGTGATTTTGACTGGGCAATCCATTTCTTGTATTATTTTTATGATATAAGGTCATCTTCAAGGTCAAAACGTCAATTTCAAGGTCAAATAAGCAAAAATACCCTTTTTAACAAATAAAGCTAGGAACATGTGTAATACCTCTTTTTCGTTGGATTTTGTCTGAAAAATCCATTTATGGTATTATTTTGGTGATCCAAGGTCATCTTCAAGGCCGAAAGGGCATTGCCAAGGTAAAAAACAAAATGGCCGCCAGATATCCCAAGGTCACTATGATTGTTCAACAAATGAAGCCAGGAACAAGTGTAATACCTCATTTTCGTGTGATTTTGACCGTGCAATCCATTTCTTGTATTAGTTTCATGACTCAAGGTCATTTTCAAGGTCAAAAAGTCAATTTCAAGGTCAAATAAGCAAAATTACCATTTTTAACAAATCAAGCTAGGAACATGTGTAATACCTCTTTTTCATATGATTTTGTCTGAAAAATCCATTTATGGTATTATTTTGTTGATCCAAGGTCATTTTCAAGGTCGAAAGGTCATTTCCAAGGTCAAAATGTAAAAATATGATCTTTTCGAAACAAAATAGGAAGAAGTGTAATACGTCTTTTTGACGTGTTTTTTTACTGAATAATCTATTCTTGATACTATTTTGATGATAAAAGGTCATCTTTAAGGTCAAAATGTCAATTTCCTGGTCAAGTAAAGGAGAATATGATTTTTAACAAATACAGCTAGAACATGTGTAAAAAACTTTTTTTTCGTGGGATTTTGAGAGAAAAATGTCTTTTTCCTATTACTTTGGTGATTTAAAGTCATCCTCAAGGTCAAATATATGTTTTAGCGTATAAGCTAGAAATTGGAGCACGTATAATACCTTGTGTTGGGTTTTATTTTGACTGGATAATCTAATTCTGTTGGGTTTCAATGATCAAACAAGCTCAAGGTGAAGACATCGGCTCGAAGGCATTGAATGGCAATTAACAGAGATGTGTTAAAGAGTGATGGAAAAGTTCTAACGGTCGATGAGGAGGTATTAAAGGGCAATGAGAAGGCGATAAAGGACAATGAAAAGGCATTAAAGGGCAATGAGGAGGCATATTATAGAGAAATGAGGAGGCGTTAATGGGCCACAAGAGGCGTTACAGAGCCACCGAGGGCCTTATAATGTGAGAGAGAGGCATTATGGAGCTATGGAGAGGCACTAAAGGGAGACAATAATGCGTCTCCATAGCTTTCAGTTTAATGCCTCTTCTTTGCAATTGAATGCCTTTCTTTTGCCCTTTAGCGCCTCTCCTTTGCCCTGAACGGCCTTTTAGTTTAACGCCTCTTTATTGCAATTGAAGGCCTTTCTGTCGCCCTTTAATGCCTCTTCTTCACACTGAACGCTTCTCCATTGCTCTTTAATTTAACTCTCCGTCACATTTTAAAGCTTTACCATCAATCGTTAACGCCTCCCCATGGTCCTTCGACGCCTCCCCATCGCCATTTATCGTCTCTCATTGCCCTTCAATGATTTTGGGTCTACCTTTATATTTTTTCTTCGTCCTTTAACGCCTTTCGTCACCCTTTAACGCTTCCCAGGTGAAATTTAACGCCTCCTCATCGCCCTTTACTGGCTTCCCAGCACCATTTAATGCCTCTCCATCACCACTTACCGCCTCTTCATCGCCTTTTAACCCTTTAGCATCACCATTTAACGCATCTCCAGCATCTTTTTAATGCCTCTCCATCAACCTTTTAGTGCATCTCCATCAACCTTTAACACTTTTTCTTGACCCTTTAACACCTTTCTGTCACTCTTTGACATCTCTCCGTCATAATTTAATTTTTCTCAGTTGCCCTTTAGCGATTCCCCGTCATCTTTAACGCCTTCTCATCGCCTTAAAACACATATCCATCACCCTTTAGCACCACCGCATCACCTGTTATTTAATGCTTCCTCGTCACCCTCTAACGCCATTCAATAACCCTTTCATGACACCCACCAACACATCCCATCACCCTTAGCGCCTCTTCGTTGTCCTTCAACGCCTCCTCATTGCCCATTAACGCCTTCCCATCGCCATTTAACTCATCTGCAGCGCCTGTTAGCGTCTCTCCATCACCCTTTAATGCATCTCCATCAACCTTTATTACTTTTCCAATGCCCTTTGACGTCTCAGTCACCATTTAACGCTTCTCTGTCGCCCTTCAGCAATGCTCCATTGTTTTAACACTTTCTACTCACCCTCACACGCTTATCCAGCACACTTCAACTCCTCCCCATTGCCCTTCAGCGCTTTTCCATAGTCGTTTGACGTTTCATGGTCGCCCTTGAACGACTCCTCATCACCTATTACCGCCTTCCCATTGCCATTTAAAACTTTCCCATCACCATTTAATGCCTCACCATCGCCCTTTACCACATTCGCATCGCCATTCAACGCATCTGCAGCGCCTATTAGCGCCTCTCCATCAAAGTTTAATGCATCTACATCACTTTTAACACTTTTTCGGCCTTTAACGCCTTTCCATCGCTCTTTGACGTCTCTCCGTCACCATTTAACGCTTCTCCATTGCCCTTCAACGATTCTCTGTCTTTTTTAATGCCTTCTCATTGCACTTAGACACCTATCCATCAACCATTAGCACTGCCCCATCACCCCTTAACGTACTTCCTTGTCACTGTTCCATAGCCCTTTCATGCCACCCCGCCACCTTTTAATGCATCTTGTCGCTCTTTAACGCCCTTTTTTGCCCCTTAACGCATCCTTGTTGCCATTCACCGCCTCCTCATTGCCCTTCAATGCCTCCTCATTGCCCTTTAATGACTACTCATTTTCTTTTAACCCTTCTTACTCGCTCTTTAGCGCCTCTGGGGCGCCTTTTAGCAACTCGTCGACATCCTTTAATGCCTCCCCATTGTCTTTTACCGCCTCTCTGTCACCTTTTACCGCCTCTCTATTGATCTTTTATGCTTTTTCGTCGCTATTTGACCCTTTGATGCCTTCTAGTTGTCTGATCATTTCACTCAGATGATGTTTATTCATTAAAACCCTACTAGAATTCAGTGTTCAACACAGACAAGAAATAGGTGGGGACATTTGTCTCACTATCCTGAAAACAAAGGAGACATTTGTTCTCTAAGTGCGTAATTGACGCCTTAGTGTTCAGCACAAACAAGAAATAGGGGGGTAATTTGTCTCACTGCCCTGTAAAAAAAGGAGACATTTGACCTCTAAGTGCGTAATTGTCTCGATATCGCGGCCTGTGCTGAACACTGAGAATTAAATTATCCGGTTAAAGATACACCAAGACAATTTATTATGTGTGCTCCAATATGTAGAATACTACGTTAAAATAATATTTGACCATGATATTTACATTTGACCTAGAGGATCACCTCAAATAACCAAAATCATACCAGAAAGATATTGTCCTAGCTTTATTTGTTGAAAATCATATTTTCGCTTACCTGACCTTGAAATTGACACACTGATCTTGAAAATGACCTTTAATTATAAAAATAGTAGCAGAAATGGATTATTTGTCAATATTACACTAAAAAGACGTACAACACTTTTTGCTATTTATGTTTGTTAATTGAATTTTGATGACCTTGAATTGAAATTGACCTTGAAGATAACCTTTAATCACTCATATAATACTATAATTGGATTTGTCAATCAAAATCCCATAAAAAGAGGTATTACACACATTCCTAGCTTTATTTGTTAAAAATGATATTTTCTCTTACATCACCTTGAAATTGACCCCTTTGACCTTGAAGATGACCTTGAAAAATCAAAATAATATCAGATATGGAATGCCCAGTCAAAATTGCATGAGGTATTACACATGTTCCTAGCTTTATTTGTTAAAAACGGTAATTTTGCTTGATTGACCTTGATATTTGACCTATTGACCTTGAAGATGACCTTGAATCATGCAAATAATACAAGAAATGAATTGCCCGGTCAAAATCACATGAAAATGGGGTATTACATTTGTTCCTAGCTTCATTTGTTGAAAAATCATATTTGACCTTGAAATATCTGGCAACCATTTTGTTTTTGACCTTGGAAAGGACTTTCGACCTTGAAGCTTAGCTTGGATCAACAAAATAATACCATACATTCATTTTCAGATAAAATCCCATGTAAAAGAGGTATTACACATGTTCCTATCTTTATTTGTTAAAAATTGTATTTTTGCTTCTTTGACCTTGAAATTGTCTTTTTGACCTTGGAGATGTCCTTGAGTCATCAAAATAATACAAGAAATAGATTGCCCAGTCAAAATCACATGAAAATGAGGTATTACACTTGTTCCTGGCTTCATTTGTTGAAAAATCATATTTGACCTTAAAATATTTGGCGGCCATTTTGTTTTTGCCCTTAAAAATTCCGCCCAAGGGTGCCAAAGTGGCACCCGGCTGATTCCTGCTCAGGACATCCCTTAGAACCAGAATCAATCATAAAACATCGTCCATACCGCGAAACACGCTTGAGTAAAAAAATGCCATTTGACAACTGGACTAACGTCATAACGTCCCCACAACGTACAGCATTTCGTACTTAAGAAGTAACTCTGTGAACTCCCATTTACATCCTTAGAACGTACAGAGGTGGGCAAGTGGTCGCCACATCGCCACATGTGGCGACAGTAACAAATATCTGTAATGTAAATATTTAAAAATGACCATTCAGAGCACCTAAAAATAGCCATTTGTGGCGACAGGACTCCTTTCGCCTGCCCACCCCTGACGTAAATCATAAATGTAACGTTATCGGGACGTTCTGGCGACGCTAGGGTTATTATGACTAGGGGGACCGGGGCACTATGGACATCGGGGGACCATGAACATCTGTCTTTGTGGCAAAGTGCATTGTCCACTTTTGACAACGGAGCCCTCTAGAGAATGCTTTTGAACTGTTCTTTTCTAGCAGAAAAATTGGTGGTGATACATCAAGCCATGTGTAAGCTATCGCGAAATATGTGTTTTTGATAGTTAAAGTATTTTTTTGGGATGCACGGATTTTGTCAATACATTAAACACTCATTGGAACTAAGTTAAAACAAGAATTACATAGTAAATAGTGAATATTGCGCTTTTTCAAGAACCATGGGTGATAATAGAATATTCCACGTTAAGCTAGTTAAAGCTAAACTAAATAACAATCGTCAAACTGGGGCACCATGGACGGGGTACAATGGACATGCTACGGGGTACCATGGACATGTCCATGGTGCCCCAATATTGACAATATTGTCCATGGTGCCCCATCCTCAGAATATATATTTTTTTTTAATTGCACTATCCCTAAAATGAAGATTTCCACAATTGAATATACCTTTTTTTATTTTCCATTTCACTATTAAAAATGTGTTGATTGACACAGGAAGTCCCTCCAACATGCACTGTAGACATGTCCATGGTACCCCACCCCCATGTCCATCGTGCCCAGAGCTCGGGGCACCATGGACATTTTCCAGATTTTTTTAAAATTGATTTTTAAATAACATCCCACATGAATGCAGATATTGTATTCCAGTCAAACATTAGTATAGTCCAGCGCTACCTAATGGTCAATAATACGTTAATTAGCTACACAAATGTTTGAAGCAAATCCAAAATCGTGGGTGGACTGTATTTTAGTTGTGTGAGACCTTGAGCGCTCTTCAGATGTAATCACGTAGGAACGGCTGGACGTATTTACATGACGTATCAGGCGAATGTTTCGCGCATTCCTCATGAGTGAGGGAGTAAAAATGAATCATTTCTGTAATTAAAATGATGATAAATGCATAATTAGAAAAGGTTGATGTGTATTTATTTATCTTTTGGTCATGCAATTATATTTTTTGTTAATTCCATCAATATTTAACGTTACATTATTGGAATATTGGTGCTCGAAGTTTTTAAAAAATCGGTCTCAGAAATATTAAATCTCTTCGGAATCAGTGTGGGCGATAATATGTGCCAAAGACTGAAAGTGGATCATTATCGTCTCACCACGCATAATATCGCTCTATTACCATGTATTATGGTCCATAAGTCATACGCTGGGGTCTTTCAGCATTCTTTAAGTGAAAATAATGTAGATTGTACTACTACAAGTTGTTTGTAACGTTAGGGTGGTGAACTGTGAACAGCACAGCCACAGTGGCACAGGTGACAGGGCCGCAGGCACAGGGGTGGGCAGGCGAAATGAGCCCTGGGCCTGTCGCCACAAGTGACTACATTTAGGTGATCTGAATGATCATTTTTTAATAATTACATTACAGATATTTTGCTTTTGTCGCTACATGTCATGTGGCAGCCACCTGCCCACCTCTGGTGAAGCCACTGGAGAGTATTTTTGTGCAGTGCCAGTCTGTAACGTTATTTTCGCGCACCTCGTTTGTTTTTTGCCCTAACTTGGCCCTAAGATTAACAACAGTTAGTTCTTGAAGATTTTTGTAAATTTTTAGCTCGTTTAATTTTTTTGGTCGTTGTCCACAAGTGTTTTAAGGTGGGGGCTGACGGCAGATTAAAGTACATACTTCCTTTGAAGTACGTACTTAGATCGAGGTATGTCCGTACTTCGATCTAAGTACACCCTGAGCTTCACTTTTACTTTTACAAATGGGTACTCTTATTTGTTATTTTATCAATCCTTTGCAACTTAAGATGTTATTGGTTGAATGGTTTATTTCTGAACATTGATAATCAAGCTATTAAATTATTCATAAGAGAAACTTCCAATTATTTTCTGTTTACCTGAATATAGCCGAGTCTTTTCCAAAAGGCTGATTTTTTTTTTCTCTTTGTGCTGAAACTGTTGAGCATTAGCCAGCTACCAGAAATAGTTTACTTGAAAGAGAACATTTCATTGTACAAACTGTTTTTCATGTTTGGAAAATTATATATTTAACTTTTAATCTGTTCCACTGAGGGCGTACTTAGATAGTACAGGGTGTACAGTGAAACCTGCTATCAACGGCCACCCTAAATGTTAGCCAAAAGTGGCCGTTGAGAGGTGTTGGGAAATTAGAAAAAGGGGGTTAAAAAAATAAATTAAAACAGCTACCGTAATGTCAAAAGATATATTAACTATTTATCAGCGTTCGACACTGACGGTGGTCCGGTGGTCCGAGACCCCCAGAAATCATGTCGGACCACCAGAACATTCAAACCCAGTGGTCCTATGGACCACCGAAATTTTCAGCTCTAACCAAAATTGTAACATGGCAAAAAAATTGAAGCAATTGTTGCCACACGCGGCCGATAATACAAGAAACACTGTACTGCTCTCGCCCTTTTCACGGAACAAAACAAGTGTTTATAATCATGCTGGACATGAACTATTGAGGTCGAGACTCACCATCCGCTCTCGCCCTTTTTACGGAACTAAAGATATGTGTTCATAATCATGCAGGATATGAATTATTGAGGCCGAGATCTACCATCCACCCAGCTGACGTAGTTAGCAAACGATTGACCGCGTACAAAATCTTGGGACATTTCTTTGGACTGTCATATAAGAAAATATCGGGGAGTAATCAAATCAAAAATAGTTTTTTTAGAATCAGTAACATTTCAGTTCCATGCCCGCATGCTCAGCTCAGAGTCAGAGGTCGCACAGTCATTATTAATAAAAAGTTATGGTCATTTTTCGGACTTTGGGGTCGGGATCGCTCTCAGTCACCGCCATGTTGGATTTTTTGGGTAAAGCAAATACATCCATCCACAGCCTCGGAGAGGATGACACGGCAACCTCCACAATGTGTTACGCATAGCCATAGGTCGCCGGTCACAGCCCATGCAGCCCGGCTGACCAGCTGCCTATTAAAAAAACACGCGAGGCACTAGTTTGATGTTTGCCTGCCCTCATTTGACTGTCTAGTCAGACTAGTGGTGTACAATCAATTTGTGACGCCGAAAAAGTGTCTGCTCGCCACTTTTAATAAGTTTTTAAGGTCAAATTAGGAAAAGATATACAATTGAAAATTCGAATCAAGCTGGTATGAACAGTATAAACGGCGGCCATTTTGTTTGAATTTCTGGAGTCTATAACAACATCCAGCTCACCTTCTGGAAACAAAGTGTCAGACAAGTGCCCCGTCTACCATCAACATCAACCTTGAACTTTGCTTGTTTATTGTCTCACCACACATAATACCCCTCGATCCAGCAATCTTCAAATGAAAAAATGTAGCCCCCCCCCCCTATATAAACATATATATTTTGTAATCATCAGGACATAGGGCCTACTCTATCAAAATAAAAAATAAAAAAGGGTGCTTTAAAACATCAGGTTTTTTTTATTTCACATTCAATTATAAGGTCCTAGTACCTCCTCTGAGCGTTGCCAAAACGCTTTAGCCTACTCCAGCAGCACATCCTATGTGGAGTATCAGGCTGGAGGGGGGGGGGGGAGTCTGACAGACTTAGTCAATCATATGCCTTGTTACTACCAGCATAGGGACTACATTTTATACCTAGGCCTATATTTCCCGATTTCAATGTTTTTAAAGCAAGAAATGGTTACCAAATCTAGATGAATTGGTATCAAAATGATATGATTGTAATATTAATTTCAAGCTTGCTATAAATCGCCATATTAATTTTTTTTTTTAACTCCCTTTTTAATGATATACGCGTATGAATTTGTGTGCCAAGACTTTATTCTCAGGACCACCAGAAAAAATTGTAGCTGGTGGTCCTGTGGACCACTGCTCAAAAAAGTTTGTATCAAACCCTGTTTATTGTTCACAAAACACTAAATTAATCAAATAACATTATTTATTTGTATATATTGATACAGGAAAAAATATTATGCATTGTTTTCTATTAAAATAACACGGATGGAAGGGGGATTATAAACTGACCCTTTATCTCTGAGATAATGTAATTCCGCCATTTTTGTGTGCTTGGTCAGAGTGGGCATGACTATTAGCTGTGTAATTCAAGATCCGAATTCCCCTCTGCATGCTCTGTCCAAAATATAAGTTGTAACTCTAGGCTACACAGTAGAATTATTTTATTTTGTTAATTCATATAATATAGCAGTGGCGTTTGATCTACAGTATGCCTATTCTATTGGTATTAGGCCTAATTACAAGTGGCCGCTCTGCTATGCTGAGGGAAATGCATATCGCTAACAGAGTACCGCTGGACACTGCATAACGTATAGACCTATGTATTCACCAGGTGGCGTTATAGTAAGAATCTGAAGCGTGTAAAGCTGTGAATTAGATTGACCGCTCTCGGAACGGAAGTGATCTCAACCATGTCAACAGGAAGTTAGGTCTATATTAGACAAGAAAACTGAATTGAAAATGTTAAAAAACACTAAAATGCAAACGCTAACGTTACAAAAACCGGATTTGACTACCATTCAGTATTGACTGGTGATTAAACCTTAGGTCGAGCAGCCACTTCATTTTAAAATTCTCTATCTGGCCGTTATGCCAGGTTAAAAATGGATTTTTGACTAGAAAATACTGGCCGGTGGCCGGGTCATGGGGTGACCGGTCATAGGAGGGCCTTAACAGTGAAAATGTGATCGGGAAACTGGTTTTGTGGCCGTTAATTGCGGTTGGCCAGCCATAGTGGTGACCGCTGGGACCGAGTTTCACTGTACTTTAAAGGAAGTATGTACTTCAATGGAAGTACAGACCATGAGGCATGTGACTCTATGGCAGAATTTTAATAGCACATTCCTAATTTTCTAGACATTGGACTGCTCTATCAATTGGTGATTTAATATTTCAAACTATCTTTTCTAAAGTCTATTATTTATTTTAGTTGGCAATATATATTATCTTCAAATTAATAAATGTTTACCTCTTGCTGCACTTTCAGCTCGACAGTTGAAAGCATGGCCTCTAACAAAGTCAGAACTCCTGTAAATCTAGTAGCCTGATTATCATTGGACAGACTCTGACTCTTAAACCAATGAAATAATGTGTTGCAAATGAATGAGGACACAACTAGTGAGTGCCTTATCAAGCTAAAATGAGGCTGTAGGCGTACTTCGATCGACGTACTGCACACCTCAATGGAAATACGTACTTCTGAGGAAGTACGTACTTTAATCTGCGGTCGGCTCCCACCTGTTTAATGCTGCGTATATAAAAATCGCGTCGTTTTGCTTCAAACATGAAACATGAGAAAATGCTGATTTTTTCGGCTTCTAAAACTTAAAATCTTTAATTTTTCATTTATTCAGAATTTTTTTGCAGATGTTTGTATCAGATTTAAATATAAACAGACATGTGCCGGCAGGAATCCTGAATCCTGAAAAAAACTCCCTCAGAAACATCCCTATTTCCAATTGACCCGGAAGTATATTTTTTTCAAATCGGAATCAGACATTATACCAATCATACTAAGACCCACAAAATGTATACGCGTGTATTCTGTGCACGATGTGGCCCTTATTCTTTGGTGCGCAAAAACTACCGCTACCACCAACGTCTTAGCTAGGGTGGCGTCCACCCGTCCTTTTGGACGGGCAGTTTCTAAAACGATGGGACGGGCCGGGCCGAATTCTAGTGCGCATGTAATGGACGGGCAAAGAGTCCAGAAACGAAAAGAAGCCTAAATGTGTTTTTCTCTAATTTCAGTCTGAAAGTGCCTCAGAATGCACTCAGATAACATCATTTTTTCAAAAATGTTCTGCAAGGGGTGGAAATACACGCTCGCCAGTGGCGAATAAAACTAGCGGCGGGCGATGTGAACTGGTTGCCAAATCTCCCTGCAGGCGATCTGTAGACTGTAGGGCCTATTAACATCGACCGGCGATTAATTTCAAATCACAGATCGCCTGCTGAATCAACTATCAAGTCATTAATACCAGTCAGTCTTTTCAGATTTCACTGTAATATATTTCCAAGCCGAAAAAAATATCACACAAAGTGTAGTGTATAAACTACTACAGGCGAACATCGTTATAACAAGATCGTTGGGGTCCAATAACTCAAATCGTGTTGTAAGTGAATTGTTTTATACAGGAATGAATCGATCTTATAATGATCAAACATTATCATAGTGGTCATATTTTCATGTTTCTAAGACGTATTACAGTTAGATTGAATAATTAATAATAAGTATGTCTTTATTAAAATACCGGGAATGAAAATAACTTATAAAACACCAAGGAAAAGTTATTTATTACTTAATAAGACAAACATGTGTGTTTATAGTAACAGGTGTGTTATGACCGCACTATGACGTTCACCTCGTCGAAGTGTAATTATACAAACACGCTTGGACAGCTCATAAGGAAGGGTGTAGTAAGGGCCAATGCTGGGATTATATCTGCGACATCGTTCACAACTATTCAAGGGAAAACCCAACAAACACAAGACGTTGATCCAATAATGGGTTAATGTTGGTCCAGCATCGTAGACGATGGCCAACATTAAGCTGGCATTAGGTCAATGTCTTGTGTTTGCTTGGAAGGTGGCATCCCCAACAAACTGAAGACCCTAACTTGATGCTGTTTTAGTGTTGGCCCACTGTCTGCGACGCTGGCCCAATGTTAAGCCAGCACTGGGTCAATGCTTCGTGTGCCCAGTCGCTGATGGTGGTATGTGCACAGCAAATGCACAACATTAAGCACGTGTTGGATCAGTGGTGTGCCGACGTTGAAGATAGTGGGCCAACATTGAATCATTATAGCACGAATTTTAGGGATTTGCCAGACAGGTGTCTGTCTGGAAACTGTGCCATGTCTGGCGACCCTGTGGATGCTAGTGGACAATATAATAATATATTTAAGCGATGTATTATTATCCGGGTATCCCCTCAACCCCCACGACCCTCGACCCACGACCCTCAACCTTCGACTTGATTAAAAAAAAATGTTTGTTTATATAATTATAACTTTTGTATAATAATAACATTCGGGAAACTATAGGCCTACTGTGATGCTAACCTGGCTATCTAGTGATGTTGGCTGACCATTTGCTACGCTGGTCCAGCATTCACCCGACGTTGGTTTAATGTCTCTTGTTTACTGGGTGGCCATCGATCCGTAGGCCTACAGCTAGACAAACACATTTTAATGTTGGGTCACTGTTTAAGACGCTTGCCCAACTTTAACCCAAGCATGGGATTGAATGCCTCTTGTTTTTTGGTGCTTAAAAAAACACTTGCCAGTCATATCACCAGGCATATCACTTGCCAGCTTCATCCGGTCACACACATTTGCACCCGCATCGCAAGCGGTGGGCCAGCGTAACAGACGTTGGGCCAGCAATAATCCAACATTGGTTCAATGCTTCGTGCTTGCTGTGCTTAGCTATCACTGGACTGGAACAATTTGGGGCCAGCGTTTATGTAAGACAGTGGTGGGACTCGTATGGCAGTCTAGCTATACGCCTAATCAAGTGCCCGTAAATTGCGTATCGTGCCTCTCCCTAAAACATACACGAGGCGTTCAGCCAATGTTAGACCTGCGTTGCAGACGGTGAACGAACAGATATTGACCTGATATTGTCTCCTGAATTTTATAAATAGACTATACAAAAAAAAAAAAATTAAAGTCGAGGGTCGATTGTAGAGGGTCGAGGGGCGAGGGGGTCGAGGGGGTGGAAGGGGTTTTCGAGATATCCTTATTATTCAGAATCATATAATAATATATGTATACATTAGGCCTACTTTTTATTTATATGCCTGGTTATATTAAACCGCACCTAAATTAAAAAATATGACATTTTAGTTGTTATATTTCTGCTCATTAACCTTAAATAAGTCGAATTACGGCCCAATGATCAGGCAATGTAGGGGCGACGCCACAAGGGTTACTTGTGATGACAGATATGCATTGTGTTTTCTTTATCTTCCACTATGCCATACCAATGGGCTATTTCGTCCTACAAATATGGCAATATGTTTGAATTATAATATAATATTAGTTTAGTGAATTTATAGGACGATAGAAAATAAGTAAGAAATAATTGTTTGTGCTTGCTATAATCTGCTTAAATTATAACACAATATTTACACGATTTTTATTCAAGAGTATAACACGATACATGGATAATCAAAACGTCACAACATGACGCAACACTGCTGATTGCACGGGATACACAGATGTTGTCACAGCGCTGGTCCAACGTTTAGCCAATATTGAGCATATAGCGTCGCTGTTAGCTGACGAACTGTTGTGTGAACGCTTTGACAAGCACGCATGTTTGTGTTGTGAGCGTTAATGAGTCGGCGCTGAGGACTCGCTCCCTGTTTTAATAAATTGTGTAGGCGTAACAGCTGGCTTTTATAATACAATTTGCTGGAAGAGAACCTAGAAAAAGGGTATGAAATTCTGGGGTCCATGACCTTATTGTGCTATAACCGATCCGTGCTGTAACTATTCGAGCTATAACGATGTCACCTGTATTTAAGTACTGAAATCATTTTTTCCTCTAGGATTCAAAAGGGGCATGGCGCTACCTATCATTAGGGGGCACCTAATTATCATGAACGCCGGGCACGCAATTGACCCAGGTGGGCATTTCCAATGCCGACCCTCCCCAATTAAGGGTGCAAACAGAATCAGTTAAGTATGTAAACATCACCATTTATTACCACTATTTACACAGACCGTTATCAGGTATTGCGTGATAGGTGTGAACGCGTGACATCAGTGACTGGGTTGTTTTCCACTGTCACAATGGCCTGGGTGGGTTAACTATGACGTAAAAGTAGTTCAAAGAGGCAGACCACCGTCTGAATATTAGAAGGGCAACATGGCGCTCATGAAGGGCACCATGGCGCTCACAAAAGGCAACATGGCGCTGCGCCATGTTATAAATAGCTAGATGAAACACTGAAATAGACCTGACAATATGTGCCTAGTATGAATAAGGCCCACACGTTCAAACTGTGAGCTGTGCATCCCTGCATCAGTTTCACCTTAGTATTCAGCATGGTTCGAAGAGAAAATTTGCGGGAACGATGGCCACCCCATAATCCAAAACATGCCAATAAAGTTTCAATGAAGTATAGCAGAAAACGAACTATGTACAGTGCCTAAATGTAGTTAAAATGTTGCTGATTCTAATGAACTAAATATTGGACTGATAATTCGTCGGAGTCTCAGATTTAGTACAATTGCGAATATCACGATTTCAGGGGTTTCAGTCACAATGGCTGCATGCTATACACCCCACTGTCACAGGTTTAGGGTGAGTGGCTACATGCATGCGCACTCACAGTGGACACGTGACGCTGATCAATCCAATTGTGGCCGTCGTTTACAATGCTGGACAAACACCATTATGACTGCCATATTTTAACATAGGTCTAGTGAGTGCATACACAGCTTGCTATATAATAGTCAGATTCACATTGACCACTGGTGTGATTCCCAAGCAACACAAGACATTGAATAAACGTAGGTTTGACGTCGGTGCAACGTCGTAGACTTTGTGCCAGGATAATAAAATAATGCCAAGCTGTCATTGCCTACTCATGATTTTTGTTAAATTTTTTTCTCACCCCCGATTAACCAAAACTGCTGTTGATCAACTCAAATAGCTCCAGATGCCACATAAACAAGTATTTTTTTCAAAATTTCATGGGGGGCGACACCCCAGACCCCCCTTTGCAGCGGCAGCGCGACACTCTCCTCAAATACTACGACTTCATATTCAGAGTGGACGGCATACGTCTCATCTGAGCTGAATTATAAAACGAAGTGACTCGCACGGCGCATACTGGCCTGCTAGATAATAGACTCTTATGCTGGCATACCGGTGTACAAGTATATATCTAGAACGCCATTACACGATACAGGAAGCAGTAAATACAACTGCTTAACATGTACATATGCACAGCTTCCAAATAATTAATAGGCAAAAAAACTAGACGACAAGTGTAACAGTGTGATGGGCAGATTTCAAATATTTCAATTTTTGCATCATCATGATTATTGGAACTCATTACGATAATGTTTTAATATGCTTCACAAAAAACGGATTCTGGGAACTGTTTTTTTTGTGTCCATTTTCTGTGTGTCCCAAATTGCTATCACTCACATCTTCTCAAAAGCAACAACACCCGTAGATCCAGTTTTCTGTCATCACATAGCCTATACAGGTGAACATCGTTATAACACGATCGTTGGGGTCCAATAAGTCAAATCGTGCTATAAGAGGCAGATTCGATCATACCACGATCAAAAATTATCATAGTGGCCATATTTGCATTTTTCTAAGACGTATTACAGTTATATTAATCGATTATTGATACTATTCTTTTAATAAAAATAACTGACAAAACAAAAGGGGAACAGTTATTCATTGTACTGCAGAATAAGACAAACGTATGTGTTTATAGTAACAGGTGCGTTATGTCACTACAATAGGACGTACACTGTCCCTCTCTCTGTCGCTAGATCACGCTGATATTGTATAGGATGTTAGCCTCCTCCATGTGTACATAAACAAACAGATTTACAGGTGTGCTGTGGACGGCTCATTAAGGCAGGGTATAGTATTGAAGTGACCGGGGGATTAGTTATGTAATGTTATGTCCAGACGCGATGTTGTTCTAATGTTGGCACACCTTCTGTGACGCTGGTCCCATATTAGGCCAACACTGGTTCAATGCCTCGTGCTTAAGGCGGGTGACGGTATGAGGTCGGCAAAAGCAAGACATTACTGTAAGCAAATGTTGGATTAGTGCTAGGCCGACACCGAAGACGTGAGGCCAGCATTGAGCCAGTATAGCACAAACTTTCGGGATTTCATGTATGGTGACCCTGTGGTTGCTAGTGGATATTATAGTAATATATTTGACCGATGTACAGTGTATCATTTTCCGTAATCATACTCTCTATGCCTGGTTATATTAAACCACACATAGGGATTAAAAATGCTTTTAAAAAATGATATTTCAGTAGTTATATTTCTGTTTATTAACAGACAAAAAGGCAGTAGTCCAACTAAGACCCACTGATCGTGCAATGGCGAGGCGATGCCAAAAGGGTTACCTGTAATGTCAGATATGCATTTGGTCTCTGCTAATTTCGCATGATCTGACTCTACTGTTTTCTTTATCTGGCTTCATGTCATATCGCTGCGCTATTTCGTCATATAATTACGGCGATATGCATGAATTATAATGCTTTCTCAGTTTATTACATTTATAGCGCGTTTTTAGTTAAAAATCATTCTTCGTGCTATAATCTGCTTAAATTATACATAATTTCTGTATAGATAAATAGGCCTACACGATAAATGGATGATCAAAAGACCTCCTGTCAAAAAGGACACGACATCATGCTGCTTGCACAACATACACAGACCCATCGTTGGTTCAACATTTAGCCAATATTGAGTATGCCGTCTCTGTTAGCTGGAGCACTGTTGTGTGAATGCCGTGACAAGCATGCGTGTTAGCGTTATCACATAATCAGAGGCAATAAGCCGGCGACTAAATCTTGCTCCCTGTTTTATTACATCGTGTAGGCCTGTGTACAGGTGGATTTTATAACACGATTTTCTCGAAAAGAACCTAGAAAGGGGTCTTAAATTTTGGGGTCCATGACCTTATCGTGTTGTAACCGATCCGTGTTGTAATGATTCGTGCTGTAATGATGTTCGCCTGTAGTAGGCCCACAAAACGTTGTTTGTGAATAAGCTTAAATTTCTGTATTTGTGGGTTATTAGGATTTCCGTCGTCAATTTTACGACAGTTAGCGTCTCCAGTTTTTGAGCTGTGTGTTGAGTTATTGGTCTATACCCTGTAGATAGCCCATATATTTCACTGATAACAATGCTTAATCTTTAGAAATTTCCACAATGAGAGTTTGAAAATCGGGGAAGCTAGCAGATATTCTACTCTTCCTATAAAATATATTATGATATCGATGTACAATATTTTGCAATCATATATTTTGCCTTTGAAAATCTAACCCTTGGTCTTTATAGCTTATGACGCCATAGCCACAATTGTAGTGGAAAACATTCTTAAAGCGGCTGATCTAGAGTCACTGCGAGTCGCCTTGTACAGCATCATCAGTCTTGATGCAGTTCTTCTGGTCTGGAGTGTTGATCTCAAGTTGTGCACTGAGGGTCCCAAACTGTTGAAGCATACTCAAGGCCAGACCTCACCATGGAAAAGTAGCTGATTTCTTTCAGGCGTTGAAATCGGGAAAACTAGATGATTTCTATAAAACAAAATATGGTTTCAGTTAGGGATATACCCTCTAAAATGTCAACATGCTCAAATAAAAAAATTGCTCACTTGCGAGCATTATTGACTTCATTATCTGTAATATAGTATACACAGTAATCTGTGGTAGATAGTGGTAGGAGCGGGGCTGGCCTCTTGTTCATGCTGACTTATCCATTTAAAGTGACCATATTATACATGTATCATTAGCCACATATAAATATAAATATGCAAAGGCTTGTAATTTATCATAGTGGTGGTTTGAGATTTCTGCATTTTTAATGTATATTTCATAGTGGATATAGCAATAAACTACTTTCTGTAGCATGCATGTTTGAAGATTGCTGCCAAGAGTCAATGCCCCTGGTATATTGTTCTTACTTCTCTTATTTAAATTAATGTATGACTGTCAAATATTTTTTTCCAGATCATCTTCTGTACTGATGCAGTAATGGCATTATTCTATGTGGTTGCACTTGGTGCAGCCTTTGGCTTCACAGTGTTGGTAACACGTTTGTGTCGCAAGTTAAGACAGCGTCATTACGAAGTGCCAGCAAGAGATATTAGTAAGGGCCACCGTTGGTGCATGACAGACCTTTTTTCAAAACCGACCTATTGCAATGTGAGCGGTTCCCACATCATTCATGGAGCATCATGTGATTCTTGTGGCATTTGTGTAGAAGACAGGTGTGTGAGGGAAGCCAATCGCACCTTGAAATGTAAAGATTTAGCAAACAAAGCTGAGAAGTGTCGACATCATTGGGTGAGAGGAAATTTGCCCCTCTGTTGTACCTGCTGTGTTTGTGAGGAAGAATGTGGACAGTTACCTCATTTATGTGACATAAAGTGCTGCTGGTGTGGCCGCACAGTGCATAGTAGCTGTGTGGAGAGCTTGGGATCAACGTGTGATCTGGGAACTTATGCAGATTACATTGTCCCACCAAACTGTGTCAGACTGAAATTAGTAGGAATCAAAGGTCGCCGTCATCTTGTTGTTGATTCTGTGAAGCAGCCCAGCAGACTCAGCTGGAGCCCTCTCATTGTTATTGCCAATCGTAAGAGTGGAAATGGCGATGGTGACAATATTCTGCAAGCATTCCGTAAACTATTGAACCCAGCACAGGTGAGTTTGGAAACACAAAATTTAAATTCAGTTTAAGATGATTGCAACCTACAAGCAAATAATATTCACATAAATGCTGGCATGGTGAAGATATTGAATAATTATTCTGTAATAATATATCCATCTTTTGGATCAGTGAAGTACATAACAAAATATATTTGTGTTTTGATCCAGTAGTAATCTTGAGCGATTTTCACATTTTCTTTCTAAAACATATACTATATTTTCCTGCTTGTATACTGTAAGTCGCACTGGAGTATAAGACTAGTATCAGGCTCAAACAATAAATAGGTCGCACCAAGAGATAAGACGCACCAAGCTCAAGTGACATGTCTGATGATATATATATAGGTGTCAGTAGCATTAAAAGAGGAGAGAGTCAATGCTAGCTAGTAAATAGCATAGGTGGACTGGTGTGATATTATGTCTATGTTTTACAATATGGAAATGTTCTAAACCAAAAGCGAGTGCTATGTTTAAAAAATAAATCATTTTTAATGTCATTTGGAAAGACTGTGAAAGCTCTACAACTAAAATTGATTCCCATCGATTTTGGTTTTCAAGTAAGATTAAAATGTTAAAAAGCTTCCATAATTATTACCTGTACTGCCAATATTGAAAACAATGAATGGCCCTGAGGAAGTTTGCCCACGGTTGAGAAAAAAATCCCCAAGGTAATTACATGTATCTCCAATTGGAAACATATCATATACGTGACAGCTAGACTTACATGTTAATCTGGACGTCAAGTATATGGTGAGGATCCCAAATCAGAAATATCACCCAGAAGATTAGCATGAGGAGTTTTCCCCTAACACACAAGTATCTGGTAATTCCACGGAAATTTTAAGTGCTATTCAATATGAGCAGTATTGTATGTAAAGGGTGTTGAAAAGTGATTTAAGAATTAATCACATACATTGTACATGTATATAATTATGTTTATTCAACAGCATTCAGAAAAAAAATCTCGTGACCAACCACTTTAAACTATGGGATCTTACCCTCTTGACTGCCAGGCCTATTGTGCTCCCCTACGCCACATAAGGCCAACACAGGGAGTTTTAGGGGAATAATCTTCCATGTGAATTATCTTTGCCCACACCTGGCTACAAACTGACTTTGGTTGGGGTTAGACATCACAGGGTTACTACCCCAAGGTCATGACATGATGTCAAGGTCATGTCAAGGTCATTTAAAGGTTAAACAAGCTAAAATATTGAGAAAAAAATATGTTTTACAGTTTTTTGTTGCAAAGGAGTGTTCCACAAGGCTGCAGCTGACATATTGTGGCTGGGAAGCCTTCCAACACTCATCCTGGGGGTACAGTGAATATTATGTGGCTTGAAGGGGTAATAGACCTCTCTTATATCCAATTGGAGTCTTGTGGAACATGGGCTTGAAGTCACAAAACACCTGAGGCACCCACACCTGCAGGGTACTAAAGGTGACATGGGTTGGGGTTGCCCTTTGCTGGGGTTCTACTTCAGGATCAGGTCAAGGTCATATCAAAGTCATTTCAAAGTCAAACCAGCTATAATATTGAATAAAAACATATTTTTACAGTTTCCATATGTTTTTGTTGCAAAAGAGTGTTCCACAAGGCTGCAGAACTTGACATATTGTGGCTGGAAAGCCTTCCAACAGGCATCCTAGGGGGTACAGTGATTATACGTGGTTTGGAGGGGTATTACCCCACTCTTATATAAGCACCCGTCCCCTCTTATATCACACCCTGTACCAGCACTAACATCAGTGCAAAATGGTATCTTGTAGGACATGGGCTTCAAGTCACAAAACACCTGAATCACTCACACCTGGGTAATAGAGGTGGCATGGTTTGGGGTTGCCCTTTACTGAGGTTTTACTCTAGGGTCAGGACAAGGTCATATAAAGGTCATTTCAGGGGCAGAGCAGATAAATTATTGAATAGGAACACTTTTTACAGTTTCCATGTATTTTGTGGTTATTGGTGGCCATATTGCTTTGAACCTTTAGATGACATTGAAACGTAAAAATAACAATTTCACTGAATTCAGTGTTTTCAAATTAGTCAAAAATGAGATATTACACAAGATTCTAGGGCTATTCTGTCGAAAGTTAAAAATTCAAGATGGCCGCGATGACAACCATCTTGGTTTTGATCTCTAGATGACATTGAATCGTAAATATAACCATACCAATGGAATCAGTGTACTCAAATTAGTAAAAAATGAGGTACATGTATTACATAAGATTCTAGGAATTTTCTGTCAAAAGTTAAATATTCAAGATGGCCGACGGAAGCCATGAATTTATGCAAATAAGCATATCAAGGAGGTAAAAAGTGTATCAAGTGATCGCTGTGTGATCATGTGACCAGTGCAATGATCATGTGACACTAAACACGGAATCCCCGCGAATTCCCCACCCTTTACTCTGAGGCAGACATAAATGAATTAGGGGGTCTACTCGTGCCAGGGGGGCTATTGGTAAATACTTGACAGATGACTACTTAAGTCGTCATTGCGGCACAAGGGAGCGACAAAAGTATGACGACTAAGTCGTCATAGTGGCACTCAAGAGGTTTAGCAAACTTAGGCCTATGCATTTTAAGGCCTGCCCGCCTTGAAGAGCATAATGGCGCTGATGAAGGGCAGCATATGTTAGAAATAGCTAGTTGAGACACTAGTTTTTGAACAGTGTTCTATCCAGAAAAGGGACAGCCTAAACCTCCTATATTTACATGATATAGGTCTACCAACATGAGCAAAGGAATTTTAAAGACATTATTTATTGTTTATCAATTTTTCATTCTAGCCAAGAAAAAGGACAGCCTACATGTAGGTCTACCAACATGACCAAAGGAAGTTTAAAATTCACCATACACAGTGTTGAAAATAAGGGTACAAAATAATATAAGGTTTCCAATCAACTATCAGGTCAATTTCAGGTTGTCCACCAAAATTTCAGGTTGTCCTTAAATATTATTGTAGCTTGTTTCCATACCTTTCAGGCAGCTTTAGTTTCTCAATGCTGTATTGTAGAAGGTAAGCATTGTAGACTCTAAATATATTAGTGAATTCATTTAGTATGAAAAAAACTATTCAAAAGCTGGCTGTCCACTCGGACAATCTCCTGGGAGATATGTATGTAGATTGTCTGCCACAAATTCTGGTCGTCTCAGACAACCTTAAAGGCCTTATTTCGAATGCTGATATCCATTGTCAATTGTTTATTCCAGCCAAACAGGGACAGTCTACATAACATGTAGATCTACCAACATGACCAAAATACTTTTAAAATACACCATTTATTGTTTATTGTAGCGTGTTTTTGTTTTTCTTGTAGGTTATTGATCTCTCTGACCTCCCACCAGAATGTGGTGTAGAGTGGTGTCATTTGTTGCCTCATGTTCCTTGCAGAGTCTTAGTGGCAGGAGGTGATGGCACAATAGGTTGGGTTCTCCAAGCCATAGATAATCTCAAATTAAAGGTATTTAATACGAATGTATTGAAGCTTCTATTTTCATTACTTGTAACTGACTTACTGTATGGATTACATGATTATTTCATAATTCTGTGGCTTGGGACATTAAATTATAATGTCATATATATATATCTTCTATATGATAATTTTAGTTTAATTGTGTTGTATTGTTTCTTTGGCATGGTCTAGTACCATACTTGAAATAATAGTCACACCTGTAACATGTGTAATGGTTAACACAAAGATTTAATTATGGTCAGACCTCTTAAATGTTAACAGAAAGATTAAATTCTGTTCATTTCTGTAAATGTTAACAGAAAGAATAAATTATGGTCAGACCTCTAAAGGTTAACAGAAAGATTAATTAATCATCACACTTGTAAAGGTTAATAGAAAGAATAATTAATCGTCAAACTTGTAAAGGTAAACTGAAAGATTGAATTATGGTCAGACCTGTAAACGTTAACATAAAGATTAAATTATGGTCAGCCCTCTAAAGGTTAACAGAAAGATTAATTAATTGTCACACTTGTAAAGGTTAACAGAAAGATTGAATTTTGGTCAGCCCTCAAGGTTAATGGAAAGATTAAATTATGGTCAGACCTGTAAACGTTAACAAAAAGATCAAATTATGGTCAGCCCTCAAGGTTAACAGAAAGATTAAATTCTCTTCATTTCTGTAAAGGTTAACAGAAAGATCAAATTATGGTCAGCACTTAAGGTTAACAGAAAGATTAAATTCTCTTCATTTCTGTAAAGGTTAACAGAAAGATTAAATTATGGTCAGCCCTCAAGGTTAACAGAAAGATTAAATTAATGTCAGCCCTCAAGGTTAACAGAAAGATTAAATTATGGTCAGCCCTCTAGAGGTTAACAGAAAGATTAAATTATGGTCAGCCCTCTAAAGGTTAACAGAAAGATTAAATCCTCTTCATTTCTGTAAAGTTTAACAGAAAGATTAAATTATGGTCAGCCCTCAAGGTTAACAGAAAGATTAAATTAATGTCAGCCCTCAAGGTTAACAGAAAGATTAAATTATGGTCAGCCCTCTAAAGGTTAACAGAAAGATTAAATTATGGTCAGCCCTCTAAAGGTTAACAGAAAGATTAAATTCTGGTTATTTCTGTAAAGGTTAACAGAAAGATTAAATTATGGTCAGCTGTCAAGGTTAACAGAAAGATTAAATTCTATTCATTCTGTAAAGGTTAACAGAAAGATTCAATTATGGTCAGCCCTCAAGGTTAACAGAAAGATTAAATTATGGTCAGACCTGTAAACGTTAACAGAAAGATAAAATTATGGTCAGCCCTGGAAAGTTTAACAGTTCGATTAAATTATGGTCAGACCTGTAAACGTCAACAGAAAGATTAAAGTATGGTGAGATCATTGAAGGTTAACAGATAAACAGTCATCAAAACAAGGGCACATGTACATGTACATTCAGATGCATTCAGTAGAAAAAAGTTAGGACTCATTATCCTATCCCTTACTATAAACCGAGCGCAGCCTGCTGTCGCCGAGTAAATTCTAAAAAAAAAACTTTTTTTTTTTTTAAATATTTTTTTTCAATGTTTTTTTTACTCTCGTTTTGTGGTGTCTTTCTATTTGCGCTTTAAAGATAGCTAACTGACTGATTTTGTAATATCATGGCTTTTATTATCAATTGTTCATCAGATGTTTTTTTAAGAAAAAACGTGCTAGATATTACTTAGTGGGAAACCACACATGCTGCAAATTGTATGCAGCAGTGTAAGGGTTAAAAGAGTATGAAAAATTCCAGGAAAAAGATAAAAATGTAGTTTTGTAATCGACATAGTAAATGTGTATTTCTTCATATTTTTGCACTCCTCAGTACCCCGTATCCATGATTATCTTATTTCTTCCATTTGAGTGAAACATACTGAGTAACACATTGGCTACTGTAACTCAATATTAATTTTTAGGTGAGTTGAACGCGAAACACACCAACACAATTGCCTCGCTGGCCCACAATTCAAACAACATTGTCCCAAACGTCGTGTGGGCAATTGGGTTGTTGTGTTTCACGCTTTATTGAGCATGTTAACCCTTTCAGTGCAGGGACCGACTATAGACGTCAGATTCTGATGTCTAAAGTCGATCTCTGCGCTGAAAGTTTAAAATATTTACCATTTTTTAGGACCCATAAATAGGTATTCAAATGAAGCAGAAAGAACTAACTAGGACATTTACGATGACTTCAAATTGAAAAGAACCTTTTGGTCTCTTGGTTTATATAAAAATATTACAGCACTTTAAGGGTATTCCTCAGATATTATAGATACATGTCATCTGGTTAAAAAACATCCTAATAAGTAGTATCTTTGTATATGATTGGTTACCAAATCACTCAATTTGTCAAATGATGGTAACTTTACTATTACGAGCTGAATACATCTTTAGCAAAGTTAATTTTTTTTTTAAATTTATTCCTGCAATTTTTCAAAATAATAATAAAATAGGCTTCGAGAAAGCAAAATGGGTGGTAAAAACTGTTTCAGCATTAGATATCCACATTGAACTACATATATATAAAAAAAAGTTATTTAAATGTACCCCTGAAGATCAAAATAAGAACAATAAAATTTTGTACTTAAAATCCATGTTCCTGTAGATTTGTA
Source organism: Flabesymbios commensalis (assembly GCA_964017125.1). Lineage (NCBI taxonomy): Eukaryota > Metazoa > Annelida > Polychaeta > Terebellida > Flabelligeridae > Flabesymbios > Flabesymbios commensalis. The sequence continues at coordinate 47,629,147 of OZ024904.1, forward strand.
CATGAACTATTTTTTGAGAAATACAGTCAATATGACCTAAAATAAAAAAAAATGTTTTTTTTTATTGAGGATCTTAATCATCTACAATGTTTTGTTTGTTCAGCCTTCACCACAATTGTGTATTCTACCACTGGGCACTGGCAATGATTTATCTCGGGTGCTGGGCTGGGGTGAAGGTTATGCAGGTGATGTGGATGTGAGAGAAGTGATGCAGCATATTCAACATGCTCTACCAGCTAAACTTGACAGGTCTGTCTTTTGTATATGAAGCTCCATCATCTGATGGTCCAAGCACATTTTTTATCAGAATTTTTTTTAAACAGTCATGGAGGTGAAATGATTTTGATAAACTGTGCGCACATATTTGTGAATAAACACTTCTGCGTGTTCGAAGTGCCCATCTTTATTCATTACACTCCCCATAATAATAGATTTTCAAAGTCATTTTATAAAATCACAAATAGAAAATTGTATTATTCAAATAAATCATTCTGTTATGGCCAGTGACTTTTTCTACATGATTACAAACTCGCGAATAACTAAAAGATACATGTAGTTAACATAATTTTGTCATGTTTGTGGAAACTGTCTGATTTGGTAATTTATAACCAAATATATGTTAAGCATATCATTAACAATTGTTTATAACGAAATGATCCATTAACAATAATAATTTAATATATTTTCTTAGCATTTATATAGAAACTCATATCTCTAAGAAATTGACTCAAAAAAGGGTAAATGTTGTGCTTTCTTGGTTATTATTTTACACATATTTGTATTCATATTTTTTTTCCATTGCATTCTCTATTTAATAGGTGGAAGCTAGAGATCTCACAAGAAAAACATTTCGGTATTCGCATGCCTAAAAAGGTAATGCCAAAAAAGGTACACAATTTTGTAATTTAGATAATTTATGTTTTATCTAGAGTAGGAAAAATAGTTTTTTCTGTACTGTACTAATAATTGTTTTACTTTTGTATGTACCGGTAAGTGGTAGGAGCCTGTTATTTCATTTACATTATTTCAATAATGTGATTTGTACACCAATTAATTTTCGTGAATAGTTTATTTCTGTATGTACTCATGAATTTATTATTTCCGTAATTGTCCATTTTTCTTCTCCTTTAGGTCAATTATTTATAATTGAAAATATGTGTATGTGTGTGGAGAGGGGGGGGGGGGCTTGAGTAGGCCTATTAGTTTCTTCTCCTTTGATCTGAACTAAAATAAATACTTGACTACCCCTGAACCCAAATTGTAACGTGATGACACTTTTAAAAAGTTAATTCAATTTAACACCTCAACTGCATTTCTTTGGAAAGCAGTTTTTATCAGCCCTAAGACACTAGGCCTAAGTGCTTATACATGTATATAATAAATATAGGGTCATCCCACCTAAAAATCTTAAAATTTAAATTATCTCGCTGCCGTGACCCACAACTTTAGGTGGCTGAAAATTATTTATATTTTGTTTGATTTGGCACCAACCATTAGAAAATCTTGAGGTTTAAACGCTCATTTCATTCCCAATAACTGTGATTTAATTGACTAAAAATAACCAGAATGAAAACGACTTTAGTCGTGATTAGCAGTATGAGGGTTGACATCTCTTATGGGAATAATATAAGTTAATATAATCTTAATCATAAGATTTTCAATAGCATGGGCCCCTGGGGCCTATGCTATTAAAAATCTTATGATTAATAGCAGTGTCATTAATAGAAAGTGCATGCTGGGCTAGCAAAGAAATACAAATTATAATTCAAACAATGCTAGTTTCAAGTTTGCAGGATTTAGAAATTGCAGTAAATAACATACACTGTACATCCTTTTTCAATATCCATGTGTTGTCATTAAATTGTTATCTTTTTATTGTAATAGATAATAAATTATATTGATCTGATGTGTATTAATTTTTTAAAGAATGATATGTGCCAAATAGTTCTGTAATTATATTTTCAAGCTCACTTTCATGTTTTTAATTACGATTTTTTAAAAGCTGTACATTAATTGAAGTTAAATGTTGATGACATCTAGATTTTCTTCCGTGGATCCTCACCCAAGTTCAAAAACCATAAATAAGTCTCTATAGAGTATAAGTTGCACCAGCCTCCAAAAGTTTTATGATACCTGAAAATAAGTTTTAGATATAACAATTCAGCATTTGCTTGCCATTTTCTTCGAAAATATCTTGCTTTACTGCTGATGTTGGTTAGTAATTTGAACGACCTGTTTTCTTTATACTATACATGAGATACATGTACAGTATACTACACTCTTACAGTGCTGATGGTTTGCAAACTAGTGTTGTGTGGAAAAGGTTATATTAACTTAATATTATTAGCTCCCGCCGTCACCGTAGGTGAGACGGAGAGAGCTATGGATTCCGCCTCTGTTTTCTTCTTTCGCCTATAACTTTGCAAGAAAATCAGCTAGGATAACAATTTTTGGTATGTGGGTTACTTCCAGGTGGATAATGGACAGGTTAAAATATTTTCAATCTGAATTCAATACGCAAGGTCGCAGAGGAGAAATGATGATGTTACGGCATTGGGCTGTTGGGCCGCCGTGAACATTTTGTTTCCGGAGCATATCTCTGAAAGTACTTGTTTCCATTAGAGATGTTAAGATGCTCCTAACTTTTGTAATGTTAAGCTAATCTTCATATTTCTGAGCCCCAGATCATAACCCCCTGTATTTGGTAAATTGCATTCCCTAGTGATTGATTTTAAGGAGTTAAGGCACAAGAATTTTGCCTTCTGGAAAGTTCAATTTTGAAAAAGAACATTAACACAAAAAATGGAAATGACCATCCCTGGAATATATATTTGTACATGTATTAAAACTATTGGGAGACTATGTACCGGTATATGTTATAGCAGACCCCTCACAAATAAAATACTTTCTCCACTTCCAAAACTCATTAATGTGATATATTTAAATTTATGTTTTGTCCCATCACATTTTAAAATGGGATAAACCCTCATCATAAATTTATGTGTTCAAACTTTTTCACAATACTCAATGTATGTCCGTATGTCAAGTGTTGTGTTTATTTGAAGCGACAGTTTAATATAATTTTGAGATATCTGATTCAGTAATAGAAAGTGCATGCTGGGCTATCAAAAAAATCCAAATTATAATTCAAACAATGCTAGTTTCAAGTTTGCAGGATTTAGAAATTGCAGTAAAAACATACACTGTACATACTGTTTCAATATCCACATGTTGTCATTAAATTGTTATCTTTTTATTGTAATAGATAATAAATTATATAGATCTGATGTGTATTAATTTTTTAATGAATGATATGTGCCAAATAGTTCTGTAATTATATTTTCAAGCTCACTTTCATGTTTTTAATTTCGTTTTTTTAAAAGCTGTACATTAAAGTTAAATGTTGATGACATCTAGGTTTTCTTCCGTGGATCCTCACCCAAGTTCAAAAACCATAAATAAGTCTCTATAGAGTATAAGTTGCACTAGCCTTCAAAGTTTTACGATACCAGAAAATAAGTTTTTTAGATATAACCATTCAGCATTTGCTTGCCATTTTCTTCGAAAATATCTTGCTTTACTGCTGATATTGGTTAGTAATTTGAACGACCTGTTTTCTTTATACTATACATGAGATACATGTACAGTATACTACACTCTTACAGTGCTGATGGTTTGCAAACTAGTGTTGTGTGGAAAATCACACTCCTTGAATGAGCAAGGAGTGTGAGGAAGGAGTGTGATTTGCAATCCACTAAGTGTTGCCTTTGTATCTGTACATTGTACGAGGTGTGCGGTTTTTCCTACTCCTCACCTTTGTTTTAGGTGTGTGATGGCGTGCACGTGCGATCGCACGCCTGATATCATCAGCACTGCTCTTACTTAACCTCATATCTACATGTATTACAGCATTAAATTAACCTTTCACCCACTTGAAGTTATATCGCTATTATTGTATTGTAGCCCTCTATCAAGAAGTGTCCTTGTTTTTTGATGCTCTAATGCATGTACTTCTTTTAATTTTTAACATCACCATGACATGTGAATTTTGATGGTAATCTCTTTTTAAGAAGAATTGAAATTACTGAATAATGTAAATCATTCCAGTATAATACGTAAAGAGTCTTACATGACGCGACTGGTTTTCGAAAAGTTCTCCTGCACCATCGTCAGAATTTTTAAATTACTGAAAATAAATGCATAAACATTATCATGGCCATTTTTAAGTTACTGCTCACTTAATTTAACCTTTCACAGCCGACTTGTATTTGATGATTATTTTAATAAGCCCTTATTTTATCACACATCACTACTGATATTCACCAGGAACTGGTTGTGTGCATCACAGATCTCTCTCAGATGTGCACAGTTTTATGTTCTGTACACCCCACCAGCTCCAGAACATGAAGAATATATGTTTATTGTTCAGTTGTTTATCATATACTCCTGAGAAGCTAACGGCGAGTACCGATAACTTTTTTACAACACAATTATCAAAAATTATGATTCCCATCCACAGTCACAGAAAAGTTCCCAAAGGTCATGTTTTACCATTGTAGTACATGTAGGTGCCACTTTTAATCACATTGCGCATCCTACCATGCTAAATTTTACAAAACAATTATTACATTTTGAATTATGACTATAATATGTACAAAGTCTGTACAAATGTGGGCATGACACTTGAAATTTGTGCTGGCTGCTGTCATTTATCCAAATTCATGTGGATAAAAATGAAATGGAACGTTAAACATGGTTCTATCATCGATTCATGAACTAATGTCGCCCTAAGTTTGTCATTTTACCCTCTCACTACCAAAATCCACTTTCCTCAGCTGAATGTTGTGGTATTCAGCTCTTACAAAGTGGACTGTGGTGGTGAAAGGGTTAAAGTTGGGTTCCCACACATCCTGGAAAACCTTGAAAATTATTGTTCCCTGAAATGTCCTGGAAAAGTCCTGGAATTTTTTTCAAATTGTCCTGGAACACTGAAATTCTGATTAAAATGTCTTGGAAAAGCCATGGAATTCCCTCGGTCCATGAAATTCAAATTTCTATGGCAGTCTTCCAGTTTGCTATTTTTCCTCATGATGCATGCATTATACAGGTTCTTTATAAAATGTACATAATTATGAGCAGCAGTTAGGTATCTTACTCAAGTGACAATTTTTTCACAGACCCTGATCATGAACAACTACGCGTCTATTGGAGTGGACGCCCTGGTCACTCTCAACTTTCATCGTCACAGAGAAAGTCGCCCTGCGCTGTTCAGCAGCAGGCTCATAAACAAGGTGAGGATAGCAACTGCCTTTATGTTTATTGTAAATTTACACTTTGTTCTGTTTTAAAACATCTATTGTCTTCTTTTGACACTTTAAACCCTCACGATGCATCAAAACATCATTTTACATCTCTAAAGAATTACCTAATTTCCTACACCTAAGTGTTTTAGAAAGAACATTTTCATGGAACTGTTCCAATAATAACATATCCGTATTTCATTTGTCACCTACTTCAAGTCAGCTTCATCCACTACAAGTCGAGAATTGCGACAGCAATTCGCGGCTTGTAGTGGATGAAGATGACAATGGTAAATCCAGGCTTGAAATGGTAGTAATAAGTACTATTAGGGTAGTTTTGATGGTGTGCAATAGAATATATTTAAGATAATTATTGCCTGTTCTTATTCCACACTCCTGTCCAAAATATATTCACATTTACTTTAAATGGAGCAAAAAAAATATTTACGTTCTTATTACTGGTGTACATAATTACTGTCCAATGCATGTAATCATAAAGTAAAATCTCTACAAAATGAACATAGAGTTCACTATGTTCAAAACCAACAGCCCAGCAAACACATACCACAAACACTATGTATGAGCATTGATGATACATTGCTATCTTGTGTTTGCTGGAAGGACACCTAGTGACAACATGTCATGGAAAGTAGCAACAGAGACCTTACACTTAGAGCCACCTGGTGAATGGATTCAAATTTAACAAATATTTTCACCTGCATTGTAACACACAAATTTATATGATGGGCGGTTCTCTTTGGCTACTTCGAACAAGTGGGACATTTGGGTCCGTTTTTGTAATAAAAAAATTATTGATAATTAGTCATACAGTTAAATGTGCAAGCTGGGAATTGACCATAAATGTCAAAAATGTGTTTTTCTCAAATGGTCACATGACCATATTTTCAATCTCTAAAAAGTACCTGTTTCTTTGTAATCCATATTGTTTTGTGTGCAATTATCATAATCACATAAAACCCACGTACACTTGAATGTATATGTACACACAAATTTGAACAGTAAATGGAGATGTATGTTTAATAGAATGATATCAACCCGAAGAGCATGTAGGACACGAACATTTTATGGTCAATGGAAGTACATGTAGTAATTTAATGGTTTTCATTTGTTTGCAAGTATTATTTATTTATTTGCATCATATTCCTTACCTTTGTAGTTTACTTTTCAGGCGACAAGGTGACTATAGCATGGTGTTGAAAATTATGACATGATTTAGTAGTAGTAATGAAGAGGACACAAAATGTTATGACCACCATTGCTCAATATATTTCATAAAAAAAAGGCTTAAATTATTATTATTTTACTCTTGCCCGTGAATTGTTGATAACAAATTTGTTGGTGTCTCATTTATTTGTCACTATCATATATAGATTTGAATGATCTTCCAGCTTCATTAGTTTGTTTAGGATACAAAATTTTTAAATTATTCCCAAGAAAAATATACCCCATTCTTGACGCACCTAATGAGAATCCCCCATATATATTTTTCGATCTTTCACTAAAAGAACATAGGACATAGTTTAATGCGCAGGAATAGGGAAAGAACTATCAGAAATTACCATTTGAAACGTTCATGCTCCACATTAATTTTTTAAAATAATTTTAATCAAACATCGAATGCCAATAAAATAACTATTGTTAACAAATCGTACGTGTAACTGTAATTGATATGGTCAATACAACTCGAAATTGGCGTTTTTATTCCTAAATTGTGAATGTTTATTACCGTATACATTATAACATGTGATTTAGTATAAGACATAATGCTTGTGTTATCAAAGATAAATTTGTCCTGTTTGGGTATATGTTTTTTCACATACTTACTTTAATGTCCATATTTAGCTCCCGCCGTCACCGTAGGTGAGCGAGCTATTGATTTTACCTCCGTTTTTTTTTGGCCTCTTCTTTTGCCTATAACTTTGTGAGAAAATAAGCTAGGATAACAATTTTTGGTATGTGGGTTACTTCCAGGTGGCTAATGGACGGGTTAAAATATTTTTATTTTGAATTCAATACGCAAGGTTGCAAAGGAGAAAATGATGATGTTACGGCGTTGGGCCGTTGGGCTGTCCGTAAACAATTTGTTTCCGGAGCATATCTTTGAAAGTACTTGTCCGATTGTCTTCAAATTTTACACACAACACCCCTAGGGGGTCTAGTTGTGCCTTTTGGGGTATTTGAACTTTGACCTACTTCTGGTTCAGAACTATGACCTATTTAGACGTTTTGACGCGCACTTCGTTTCCGGAGCAGATCTCGAAAAGTACTGGGCCGATGACAGTCATATTGCACATACATGTTCTCTAAGGTCCCTAGTTGTGCCTTTTCAGGTTTTTGGACCTTGACCTTGAAGTTGACCCAGCACTTTGACCTAATTTATAACATCGGTAAATCCTACTGAAAGATTTTGCGGAATATCATGAAAACCGCTCAAGATAGCTACACCATTACTATAAAACAAATTGTGAGGTTTCAGGAGAGGATGCATCTTGAAAAATTTCAAGTCGATAAAATTAAAAATGGCCGCCTATCAGCCATTATTCACCTCGACAGGCCTGAGATTGCGGAATATCATGAAAACCGGTCAAGATAGCTACACCATTAATATCAAATAAATTGTAAGGTTTCAGGAGAGGATGCATCCTGAAAAATTTGAAGTTGATAAAATTCAAAATGGCCGCCTATCAGCCATTATTCACCTCGACAGGCCTGATATTGTGGAATATCATGAAAACCGCTCAAGATATCTACACCATTACTATAAAACAAATTGTAAGGCTTCAGGAGAGGATGTATTTTGAAAAAAATCATTTTGTCAAAGTTCAAAATGGCCGCCAATCGGCCATTATTCACTTTCACATGGCCGTTATTTGGTAAACCGTGCTAGATGGCTAGACCATTACTATAAAACAAAATGTGTGATTTCAGAAGAGGATGCATCTTTAAAAAATTCGACTCGATAAAATTCAAAATGGCCGCTTATCGGCCATTATTCACTTTCACATGGCCGTTATTTGGTCAACCGTGCTAGATGGCTAGACCATTACTGTAAAACGAAATGTGAGATTTCAGATGAGGATGCATCTTGAGAAAAATTGACTTGATCAAATTTAAAATGGCCGCCTTTTCGGCCATTATTCATTTTCACATGGCTGATATTTGGTAAACCGTGCTAGATGGCTAGACCATTACCTGATTACTATAAAACAAAGTGTGAGTTTTCGAGGGAGGATGCACCCTGAAAATTTTTTAACTCACGAATTCAAAATGGCAGACAATCAGCATTATTTACCTCGATAGGCCTGATATCAGGTGAACCGTGCTACATAGCTAGACCATTACTATAAAACAAAATGTGACGTTTCGAGAGAGGATGCCTTTTAAAAACTTTCGACTCAATCGAATTTAAAATGGCCGCCTATCGGCCACTATTTACTTTCACATTGCTGATATTTGATAAACCGTGTTAGATAGCTGGACCATTACTATAAAAAAAAATGTGAGATTACAAGAGAGAATGCATCTTAAAAAAAATTGACACGATCAAATTCAAAATGGCCGCCTATCGGCCATTATTCACTTTCACATAGCCGGTTTTTAGTAACCGTACTAGATGGCTAGACCATTACTATAAAACAAAATGTGAGATTTCAGGAGAGGATGCATCTTGAAAAATTTTGACTTGATCAAATTCAAAATGGCCTCCTATCGGCCATTATTCACTTTCACATGGGCGATATTTGGTAAACCGTGCTAGATGGCTAGACCATTACTATAGAATGAAATGTGAGATTTCAGCTGAGGATGCATCTTGGAAAATTTTGCCTTGATCAAATTCAAAATGGCCGCTTTTAGGCCATTATTCACTTTTACATGGCCGATATTTGGTAAACCGTGCTAGATAGCTAAGCGATTAATATAGAATGAAATGTGAGTTTTCAGCTGAGGATGCATCTTGAAAAATTCTGTCGATCAAATTCAAAATGGCCCCCTATCGGCCATTATTTACTTTCACATGCCCAATATTTTGCAAACTGTGTTAGATGTTAGTCCATTACTATAAAACAAAATTTGAGGTTTCGGGGGAGGATGCACCCTAAGTTTTTAACTAATTTATATCGAAAAATTGCTTAAATCAAATTCTAATTCGGAGCGGGAGCTCCTGGACTTATGTAGTCTTGTTGAATTGGATAACTCTGGTAGTGAAAGGGTTGCCGTGTGACAAGTGACACGTGTGATATACCAGGTCTGAACAACAAACCCTACAGAGTTTAGCCCCTGGGTCTAAACTGTTGAAAGGCATGCCACTACTCAATACTTCTCAAATGCTGGCTCAGCGCTGGGTCACCGTCTGAGACGGTGGCTCAGCACTGAACCAGCATTTGACAGTCACATGATGAGGTTAAGGTACCTACGCTAGGTGCTGGTCACATTTTCCACCGGTTCGTTTTTTATGTAGCACCGCTGACAAAGCGGCTATAAAACGTTTGTTAAGAACCGATTGTAAAAATCAGGTGTGAAATGATGAACTACAGATGACGACAAGGACTGACTTGAATCCTGAGAACTGGGTTTACTGGTAATTGAGTTGTCAAAATTGGATTCAGAATAGAGTTATGTGTAACATTTTAACGTAGCAAAAATATAACAATAGCATACAGATGTACAATGACATTCTTTCTGGCATGAGCGGCAACATGTGAAGCACGCTAAATACCATTTTACTCTGGCTGATTCTATTGTCATTCATTGTTATCTAGTGGTAGGCCCCCAACATGTTTGTTGTGACTTTTGTGCTTGAATTTTTATCGAATTCTGTACAATCTAACATGACCATTCAAAACTTTTTGATTGTCTCCATTCATACAATTCGCGGAATTTATAGTATTTTATTCCCCTTCATTTCTGAAATAGAAAACAATGTATGACAGTGATGTTTGGCAATAACACTTTTATTTAAATATAATATCGTTAAAATTATAATTATAACGAATATCGTTTTAGACTCTATCTTACCAGTAAATTAACCCGCAAAGTCCTACAGTGTATTCAATTTGAACCCTTAACCCACTAAGCTCGACTCCAGTCGTGTTTAGTCCGTTTTATTAGCAGTTAGTGCAGTATTGGGAACGAAATGTGTGTTTAAACATCAAGATTTGCTAGTGTTTGGTCTCAAATCAAACAAATAGGAGTAATTTTTGCCTACTTAAAATTGTGGGTCGCGGTAGCGAGACACAACTTCAAGCTGGTGAAAATTTGAAATTTGTATCGCAATCAAATGTAAATTTGCTCTCATGTAAACAGCTACACTGGATACGCTAATTTATTCACGTTTTGCGCATCAATCCCAGTTTTCACCACCTTCTTGACTCGTTGATAAGGTTCTTTGCTCGTGGCTATAAGGACACCCGCACACCTACTTTTTTCAGCAGTATCAGTTTGCTAACGTGTCTGTGTGAGTGGCTTGGGGAGTATCTGTCAGGGTATCTGTTAACACGCGTTATCACGCCTGGTAACACCGCGTCAAACACGACTCGTTGACCCAGTGCTGGGCTAATGTTGGCCAACATTAGCCCAGAATTGGTTCAAAATGTCATGTTTGCTGAGGGTACCGCGTCAGGTGTTTAACTGCCCGGCGTCAGTCACCACCAGCAGATAGCCGGGCCCTGCAGTCACCTTCCAGGGCAACTACAAAGTACTCGCCTTCTTCTATCCCAGAAAACACGAGGATCTTATCCGATGTTGGGCGAACGTCACAGACGGTGGCCCAACATTGAACCGGCATTGGGACAACGTCTCGTGTTTGTCTGTGATGTTATCTCATCTTGTCTTCTACCGGTGTAAATATATCCGCGCTCAGATAACCTAGCGACCCGCATTGTTGGCACAGCGCTGGATCAGTGTACTGCGACGTTGACCCTACATTAAATCAGCATTGTGCCGATATACCAGCGATCGAAATGTATATACATACCATATATTTAAAGTTACACGATATTTTCTAAAATAGCGCACGTCTCACTGGATTCGTCAATGGTGGCGCAGATACAAATTTTGTTCAGTTTACCGTGTTTACGTTGTCAATCGCTTTGCAGGTCTCCGAGACTGATCCTTTAAGTATACTCGGCCATCCACATAAGTATATTCGGCCGTCCAAATTGTGACTTAGTTTTTTGCACTAACATTCAGAAGAGTATGGACCCATGATTTAAGCTCCCTCGTAACATTTATGCACCACATGGCATATTTTGAATAAAAATCTTTGAGAAAAAAAGGTACAATCCAACACAATAAGCACGTTATGAGCTTTTATTTGAGATATAAAACTTGGGTATTTCGTGAAATCACGCATTTTTATTCACCTTGAGGTGGGAATTGCGGTAGCAATTCACACCTCAAGATGAATAAAAATGAGATTTAATAACTAAGAGCTAGGACGGTTACCGTGGAAAATCCGGTAGTGTATCACGGCGGTCACTGTATCATTTGACAGTGTACGTTTATCATGCGTGGCGCTCGTAAGGTGTGTTTCTGTGGAGACCACGAGACGGGGATGTGGTGAGCAGGCGCTAATGCATCTGTCACCCCCCTGACGGTCACGCCGGATTGTGATGACGCCTGGCACGCCGTGTGACTGGCTGGCGGCGTCTAGAGATGGCGTGACAGGTAGATTCATTAGCCCTGATGTACGTCACACTGACAGGGCACAGGGCTGTCAACGTAAATTAAAGTTTGGTGGACAGTGGAAAAGGCAGCGTATTGAAATACGTTGCTGGATTTTAAATTGTGAAATTATACCTTTAGGAGTTTTATATTGCTTCACCATATTTATATTACATATGGCCAAAAATGTATGATTTCTAATATATGTAGTGTCACTGTACATAGCGTACATGTATTTGTACACGGAATTTCCGATTTATGTTTTCAATTCAGTTATGTTTTAATTGATCAGATTACTAGTATATAATTAATAAAAAATACTGATGGAGATAAATAAGGAAAGTTTCGGCAGTGTTGTTTTATTTTTTTATGTGTAGCCATTTGATAAAGATGTGTGGACTAGGTTGTCCTGCTGTAAGCAAAAGGTCATTTGAGATCTCCTACTTTAACAAGTAACATCATGACCTTTTGCTACCAGTCCCAGCAGCACATAATGACCTGACAGGATTCCCTACGAAACACTATACACAGAGGAGTTTATTATACATCCCTAAAAATACCTTTTCCCAGGAGACAAAAGACGTTGAGTCTATGGCGGTCTAACCGAGATGTTTGATTTATCCAAGGTTAGATACTTTAGATGTAACTCTTCCGTTGTTGAGAATGTGTCTGGCAAGCGGTGACACAGTGACTTATCGGGTGAGCGTGACCAGCCGAGGGCGGTTCAAGTCATCACGTGCGGGGCCATGACTAGCTTCCACCACAATACCCAGCAAACACGAGACGTTGATCCAATGTTGGCTTAATGTCGGCCCAGCGTCGAAGACGATGGGCCAACATTAAGCCAACATTGGTTCAACGTATCATGTTTGCTGGTAAACGAAACATTGTCCCAATGTTAATTTCATGTCGAGCCAGCGACGCACGCGATGCCCAACCCTAAATAAACGTTCAGAGTGGATCAAAGCACAGTGAGCTTTAACATTGACCTCATGACCCCTCGCCGTGCTCATTTCGATGGCGACTGTTAATTTTGTATTTGTATAGATATGTATGTATTTTTACCATTTAATGTTCACATTTCATAATTTATTTGGAGGCTGTTGATACATTGAAAATGTGCAATTTCTACCACTTAACGATTGCAAAGTCCAGGATGCTTGAAATCACTTGAAGTTGTGTCTCGCTACCGCGATACACACCTTCAAATGACTGAAGATGTAATATGATTTGTGAAATTTAAGTCCAAAACATAATATCTGCGTTTCAAGATTTTTCACATTTTTCTTCTCTAAAACTGATTATTTATACAAGTGGTAATAAAAACCATGGACTAAAAATGGTAGTCTGTGATAAAAACACATAATGGCAGTGGAGTCGACATCAGTTCTGTAAGGGTTTATAAGGGGAATTAAGGTGACCTTGACCGGAAGAATAATGTCACAAGAGCTTCTCCTTAGTCCTCACATCTGTCAAATGATAGTACCCCACAGCCGCTTGCCCATCGCTTTCTCGATGCTGGGCCAACGTATATGGAGTTTATTCAACCTTAAGCAGAGACAGATGATATATAGTGAGTGTCTGAGATATGCCTTATGGGAAAACTAACAAACAAGAAATGTCCCCCAATGTTGTGTCACTGGTACTGCAAGTATGTCCGCATACAACCCATTGTCATGATATATATCACTTTTGGTTTAACCCTTTAGGCTCTGTATTGCATTTAGCCCTTTAAGCTCCCCTTCGTATAAATGCATCACATGCCGTATTGTTTATAAAACTCAACAAATAAAAAAGGTAAAAGCCATCACAACAAGGATGTTCTCTGCTTTCATTTTATTACAGTATACTCTGATATCTTATAAAATTGATTTCGTGTTTATTCACCTTGGGGTGAGAATTGAAATGACTTAAAATCAGAGCAAGTACCTTGGTGTCAAGAGGGTTAATTCACACCACACGGCATATTTTGCATCAATTAAGCATTATTCAATAGAGAATTGTATTGTGCATCACACTAGGTACGGTCTGACCTTTCACTTGATATACATGTAATATACAAGTATGTGTATAGAAAAAATGATTACTGCCATTTGGGAAGTGCGGTGGGAATGTACACTACCATGACTACATATGTATGAATATGAGTACACGTGTATGAAAATGAGGTGAAATACCTGGTTGGTAAGAGTGTTACACTGTCAGATAGACACGCAATGAAGCTAAGAGTACAATGATCCCGGATTCATCCCATAGGAACGAAAGGGTCAAACCTGTTGCTTGTATTTAACAATGGTTTTCGCTGTAAGCGATTTTCTTGTTACTTTAATGACAGCGGAGATGGGACAATGATAAGATGACAGCGCCCTCCGCCGTCATCAGCTAACACTTTACCTGAGAGTGAGCTGATCAAGATCTTATCTAAATCGCCTTCAGCGGTGAACAACCAGAGTGTCATCATCTCAACAAGCGACAGACATTGATCCGGTGTTGGAGTAATGTTGAGCCATCGTGACCAACACTAAACTAAAAATTGTCTCGTTCTGACATTCCACTCGCTTTATCTTATTCAAATCTTCACCCACTTGAAGTTGTGGGAGTTGTGGGTCTGCGACCCACAACTTTAAGTGGGTGAAAATTACTCGTATCTGTTTAATTTGAGACTAGACATTTGCAAATCTTGATGTTTACCCCTTCAGGCCCCCCACGGTGCAATAAAGCATCATTTTACATCCCTGAAAACATACTTAATTTTCCTACAACTAAGGGTTTTAGAACGAAAATTTCCATGAAACTGGTTTACCAATACGCGGTAATTTTCTTTAATTTTCAAACCACATCAAGTCATCTTCATCCACTACAGGCTTGTAGTGGATGAAGATGACTATGGTAAATTCAGGCTTGAAAGGGTTAAACACTCATTTCATTCCCAATAACAGTGATTTTCATAATCTTCATAATTTTCATAAATCTCTTCACAATGCTGGTCCGACGTTGGACTGATGTGTACATGTATGTGGTGGTCTAACCCTCCAAACATTACACATAAATCCAATGTTGATTCAGTGTTGAGCCAATGTCTGTGGTGATGGCCCACCTTTGATCCAGCACCGGATCCGTGTCAGTGTTTACACAAAACATTTGCATAACATTTGTACAACGTCGGCACAACGTCTTCGACGTTGGTCCAACATTGTACACATATTATGCAAATGTTTTGCGTTTACAGGGTTTGCGTCAATCAGTTAAGCGGCATCCACAGCGTCAACACAGTGGATACAGGGATTAAGTCCGCCTGGTTTGTTGGCATGGCGACGCCACGCCCCCCGCCTCCTGAGGCGGTCAACCACTGACTGCAGGAGAGGCACGTGACTGCCGCAGGTGGATTACGTCACCATCCGGCCCCTCCATGGTGTTGCACAGCAACCACGAGACGTTCACCCAGTGTTGGAATAAGGCTGGGACTGCGTCGTAAACGCTGGGCCAACCTTATACCATCACTGGGTCAAAGTATCTTGTTTTCGGGGAATCATGGTGGGGTTATTGGGTTCTCTCGTGCCAGTGAAGTAATTTAATTCTATTTTCATCATGCTGGAATGATAATATAGTTCAGTTGTACATACATGTATGAACAAAGGCAAATTAATAATTTTTCAAACAGTCGGAAATGACGTGAATCTTTGTTTCTGATTTCTCTGGAAACAAGAATAGCTCGTTAAATAACAATGTGTTCGTTATAATCAGCGTTAACATTACGCAAATTGATGTTCTTCAGCTGAGATAAATCTATTTAAATTATTTAATGCTGGTACTGAAGGGCTCCAGACTAATTCTACGACTGCTCTCACAGTGTCTGGTAAATGATTCACAAAGCTTGTAGCCCTGTCGACAAATTATTCACGGGGAAATAGTTATAGTATGCTGCTTCAACCTCGTACACGTCATGTGTCAGTGCTGTAATACCCATTTTATATAAGTATCCGAGATATATCTTTCACACTACTTGTTGACATACAATGGACTTGTATTATTGTAAATCGACCCAGAACATAATTTGATGAATGGAGCGCTATTCAGGAAATTTCAATAATAATAACAATAATAAAAATTCCACAGCATGCAATGTCCTGATTTCTGAAGTAAACTTTTTTTCATTTACTATAAAACATGGAGGAAAGTGCTCACACAATTTATGCAAATGACTTTACTTATGCCCGTCAGGACAAGTGCATTTCAAGTTGGTGTCAAACGCTGAACTTTCGATATAAATTTAATATATATAGTGAACGTCCTGTATGAGTTGTGTTAAAGGATGTCATTAGGTACAATCAGCTCGTGAGTTGACATTATCACACCACAGCCACGTGAGATGGTATATACAGCAGACTAAACTGTTAACGTTGAGCCCATGCTGGATTGATGTTAGACCATCATCAAAGCAGCATGTTCATGGTGTTATATCCTGCAAACTAATTCGTTTGAGTTTTCATTTTCGTTCAATTGATCAACTATCTGTGCTTGGTTAAGCTGGTCTAAAACAAACCAAGAAACCTGTATGTATTTATGTATGTCTCGGGCATTGTTTTCTGGCTTATATAATTATCAAGACCATATATCTTGTTTATTTTAATTTTTTCTCGTACTGTCGGTCGTTTAAAAGTACACACACCGTCTTTACTGTACAAGAGGCTCATAAGCAACGTTTAAACCTAAATTTGCGGAACACATAGAGCTCTTACTTACAAGTTTGATTACGGGTGATTTATATTATTATATTTGGCCTCAAATCATACTTCTGTTAGGTTTTATTTTTGTTTGCTTTTAGTTCGTTAGGTTATACATACATGTATTGTTGTTTTGTTGGTGATGAATTATTTTTTAATGTCGATTTCAATAAGAACCCTGGGTGACGCAAAGTGTAGAGCTATCAAATAGCTATCAAGTACACTAGTGAATGACCAGTTGAATGACCAATTAATACTTAGAGCGCCAAATAAACATAAATACAATTTAAATTTTCACCCGCTTTAATTTGTGTCTCGCTACCGCGATCCACAACTTCAAGTGGATGAAAACTGCGCATATTTGTCTAATTTGAGACCAAACATGCAAATTTTGATTCCTAAAGACGCCTTTAATGATATTTCATTCGAATATCAATGATTTTATCAACTAATAAAACGACTATAGTAGTGGTTAGCGGTGAACGGGTTAAATGACGTTCACTGCCGAGCGGTTTGTCTACTCTAGTGTTAGCCCATCATTGGGCCAGATTCCCGTGATGCAGAGAAAGTGGCCACTAATGACACTGCCAGTTACACGATAAGACAACACAACCTCGGTGATTAGCATTTTGATGGATTTGATATCTTAATTGCCTGAACAATACCACCGGTACTTATCTAACAAGTACTATATGTTGACCCTATGTTGGATTATTGTTGGGACGGTCGCCCAACATTAATCCTGCATATGATCAATTGTTCCTGTTTGTTTGCTCCGTTTTCCTGGCAGATCCGGCTCTGTGGCTCTGCACATAAGGATGTTTTGATCAGTGACATTCGCTAGTGACCAGATCCTGATTTGGTGATTGATTGATCCCCCTTTGTGCGTCATTGTACTTGTCTGGTTTTCGAGCTCACAACTTTGTGGTTCTGTGTCTGAATTAAAACAATATGCCCTGATAAATAGATAATTGTAACGATTGTTTTTTATTCTCACTTAAAATTGGCTTGTGTAGTCTAGAACGATGGTCCGTTATGACGTACGTCATTCTTAACTTATAATCTCTTGAAAAGTAGCAAAGCATGTAGTTTACCTCCTGTGCATTGAATGTCCCAACTTCGGTGTTTTATCTGTGGCAACATTGCCTGACCTGTTGTTTCATTCACTCACTTACGCGTCACTCCACACGCCGTTGTCAGTTCCTCATATCACACATGTATGATAAATATATGTGTTCTTTACTACTAGTGTGATAAATGACTTCTCGTCAACACAATAACTGCTTTATCATGTTTATGTTTACATGTAGGCCTACTTTATAAAGACATGACTGATTGAGGTTTTGTTCAGCTCGTTGTGGGGGGGGTGTAGTAGATGAATATAATTCCTGACACCTGACAGCGTCTGTGTGTGATCCCATCATACGCGAGGCATTTAACCCTTAGCACACTGATGTCGACTACAGTTGACTATAGTAATGTTTTTTCATGTTTTAATTGTCTTGTATAACCAGGTTTTAAAAATTAAATATGTCTCAAATCTGTGATAATCACATACATTTCAGCCTGGATTTTACAAATAAAACTAATTTTTAGTCACTTGAAGTTGTGGATCGCGGTAGCGAGACACAACTTCAAGTGGCCAAAAATTTAAATTCTTGCCTCAGTGCTCTAAGGGTTAACCCTTTAACGGCCGGTGCCGCATATATTCGGGCTTTCATTTTTTATTAGCACATTGAGTACCACATTTTAAATATGTTGAAGATAAAATGTGACATCAACCAGCAAGATTTGAAAAGAGTTGACCTCCATTTTGTCAAATCTGAATCATTTCCACTCACTTGAAGTTGTGGATCGCGTCAGCGAGACACAACTTCAAGTGAGTGAAAATTCAAATTGAATAATTTGGCGGTTAAAGGGTTAACCAATCTTCTCGTAGCGTTGGGCCAGCGTCGTAGACGGTGGTTCAACAGCACGCCAGCATTGTTTCAATATCTCGTGTTTTCTGAGATTGTTACATTTTTATTTGTGAATACTAAAGTCTGACATACAATATTGTGGCCTGTGACGTCATGACTCAGAGAGGAATGTTATTTACAGTCCAATCGTGCCTAATAATTGCGTAACATTTTTCGTAATCTGGGGTGAGATTGATGGATATTATCACGGTTATGAGGGCTGGTCCAGGGTAATGTAAAAAAAGCGGTATGCACATGTACCAAATTTGAAAATATAGAGATAAAAATAACCACAGCCGACGTTCTAATTTCTTGAATTAAAATTCAACTGAACGATTGACAATAATTATTAAATATTTTTAATTATAATATGCATTTTTAGTAAAAACATACCGGTATTTTATTTTTCAATCGAAACAAATACAAAATTGTAATACATGTACATGGTTTCTCTTTATAATATGCATATATATCATAAGTGAAAACACTTTTTGTTCATTAAAATAATAACTTTGTATGTTCAGAAAGTTCTCGATTAAAATATATCCCACACTTATGGTATACATAAACGGGATGTTGACAAAGTTTTTAATGAAGGTTATTTTCACACATCTATTCTCTCATAGACCTTTCCGAATTACTGTGTTTTCAGACATGTGATTGTGTGTCTACCACATTTTCTCTTGCAAATGTGACACATGAATAAATCGGAAACTTTACCGAGTAGTTGAACCTATGCATTTGTTGAACCAGGGAGGTGTACTATGGAGCTCCTAGTTGGACTAATATTATCTGACGTTTGCATTCAGATCCAGATTTTCGGATGATACGCACCCAGTGTTTGACATGGTCACTCGCGGTATGGATTGCTGTAAACACAAGCTGGCCTGACACGTTTACAATCAAATCACGCCCACTCACTTCCTGTAACACGTAAAACAGCAGTAGTTTTCACTAAAATATTTGCGAAATTTATCATTTTTCCAAGTAAAGATTTTCCAGAATTTATTCGTCACTTCACTATTAATCCCGTGAATAGCAAACGGCCATTATAACCAAGGAGGTTATATATAGTCCATATATAACCTCCTTGTTATAACACACTCTTTCAGTGAGTGGATCGACTTTAGACGTCAGATTCTGACGTCCATAGACGTCGACATGAAGTCTAAAGTCGATCCCCACGCTGAAAGGGTTAACCGTCTATATATGTTTGGCAGGGAAGAGTTATGTATATAACTACGAAGTATTTCCGTGATTTACGCGAATCTGTGGACAATTTACCGTAAACCCCGTCTCGCCCGGCAGCAGGTGCAAACTGCGAGCAGTGTTTGTGATCCCCGCGGCGCGCGTGACGATCTCGTGGCTACCAGATACGGGACGCGTGGCCACCAGATAGCCACGGGTCCCTGTGTGGTTATTCTGAACCCCCACACACTCCAGATTTTGTTTCTTTGATTGTTAGCGGTCCTGAAGGACTCACATACACGGTTGACTTCTAAACACGGGCCAAAGTTGAGGCGATGACTTTGTTTGTTTGACTGTTGTGAGCTTTCAATGTAGGCCTAACCATAAAGGTAGAAACTCGTTTACTTCTAAGATATAACCAAGAATAGTTTTTATTATTCTTGATATATCTATGGTAGTAAATAATACCCGATTTCATCAACACTAGCATATCCCTCATATATATTACATGTACATTCTCCTTGATATGAAAATGTTCTTTCATTGAAGTATATATTGAAATATTTGTCCCGTCAGCATTTCCGATTCGTGACTGGTAATGTCATATTCAGATTTTTTCCAATGTTCTCTTTTTAGGAATTTTCTCAGAAATACCTATTTGCAAATTTGCATACAGCAGGCCTATTGATCGCACACTTATTCTATTACTGGTAGTCAAAGTATATTTATTGGACGTAAACTTAGGTTTGAACAAAACTTTTTTGAAAGCCAGTTATCTTTCGCCCAAAAAACTACCTAACAATGACAAAATCTAGAATAAAGCAAAGTTCAAATAGACCTCAACAATATCATTTATGCGCGTTAAAACAGGAGGATTTAGCCCTGACTGCAGCCGGAATGCATTAAATAATCACCATAATGAGTGGAAGCGCTTTATTTCCGTCTGGATATCGCTCACCACTTATCAAAATATATAAGGTGAACTATACGTCTCACCGTTATGACCTTAGTGCAGAATCAACGTGTAAGCCCTAACGTCGACACAATGCTAGGCCAACGTTGGCCTAGCATTAGGCCAACGTCTTAGACGTTGGCCTAGCATTGTGGTTGGCCTAGCATTGTGTCGGCGTTGGGCTAATCTCTCAACTAGATAGTTGAATCCAAGGTGGAGGTCGTCAAGCGATCGCAGGTGGAATCCAAGGTGATTGTTGGACGCTGCAGTTCGGTGTGGACTGGACAGTGTTTACCTCAGGGATCATCTGAGCAGGAAATGATGTCGCCCGTGGTGCTGTGCTGTCGGGGGAGGGGGGTGGGGGGGTGGGAGGGGGGGGGATATCATCCTGTCGTACAAAATGTGCACCCTCTTCTCAATGCTTGTCACAATGTAACTGAAATTGATAATATATAGTTTGTAGTTATTGTTAATCGTATTTTGAAAAACATATCAGATATTGTGATAAATAACTATATAGTAGTCCAATTACAGCCCTTTAGTTTTTGCTGTTGGAAAAGTGAACACATATACCCAAAGTGGGTGGAAATTATACTTTTTTTTAACTAAATGTAAGTCCGTGTTTTTTATCTTTAGAAGATTTACTTAATTCGATGTATAACATAACTATTTTAGGTGAATAATGTCCTCACTTTGATAGATATTCATCCGTTCAAGCTGTATCTCGCTACAAGACTTCCACAATTTAAATAATATGTTGATCTTTGCGGAAATAGCAGTCATTTCAGTTTAGAACAAGCAACAACCATGACGCTAAATTACACAATGCTGGATGGATGCTGGCCAGCGTCTAAACAGTAAGCCGTGTTTAAGCCAACGTTGTGTAGATCTGATTCTGTGATGACCCCCGGCTGTTAGTGATGGAAACACGATCGGGCCTACATTGAACCAATGTTGGATCACTATTGGGCCGATGTCGTAGACGGCGGGCCAATATTGATCCAACATTGGCTCAATAAATCATGTTTATTGGGTGGTGATGGAAACCAAGCATAAACTGAGAACCCCCCGAGTAAGAAGATCAATTGTCGGCTACATGTGGTGACACTCAGGCTGGTTAGTTTGCGGTTTTTCTCTGCAGGCAGTTGACGATCTAAGAATAATATCACAAGTTGAATCAAGTACTTGAGCAGGATACTATTCGCTACGTTTATGTCTCTCCTTTTCTTTATGTCTCTCCTTTGCGTCTTGAATTTTCAACTTTTGTGAAAAATGTATCATACGCCAGTGTTAGTCTGGTGAAGGCCCAAAGGAAAGCCATAATTATCACTATAATAATGCTATTTTGAAAATAATTCATTATTTGTCATGAGATTTATTTGAATCGTGGAATGGAGTCTTATTTAATCCAGTTTATTTCACATTAATCACGAACACAGAAACCTATAGCTACTTGATGTATACCTTATCTAAAAGATATCTCCATCGGTATTTCAGGTATATAACCAGAAGGTGTTGTCTGCTCGTTTAGAAAGTGGAGTTTTGACCCTTTGGTTTCAGGAAGATGGTAGACTTGAAAATGAATCTATTTTTCTTAGCTAAGCATTGTTTACGAGTATTTCTCCACACTTTTATCATGTTCATAGTAAGTGAACATATGTGTATATGTGATGTGGACAGGAAATGCTATCACCATAAACCTCCCCTCAGACGGATTGTATGTCCAGATCTCTATTTTAACGGCCTGCAGAATTGATTTAGACGACCGCTAATTACAATTGTTCATTACACCTGTACGGCTAATTAAAGAGTAGACAAAGCGTGTAGTTCATTTGTAAAAGCGTTCATCACCCTATTTGACCCTCAGACCCCATAATTACTGGTTTCCTTGAGACCCTTGTCATATAACACTTCTCTACAGACACTTAGAGTATCACTAAACAAATCACTGTACCTCGTCAACCGAGACCCAAGCAAAATCACTTTAACAATATAAAATGGGTGCGTTTGTTTACATGTGATAAAAGTTATTTGTTTTACATTTAACCAGTTGTAGTCGAATATAGATGATGTTTACAATATGTTCTTTGGCACATTAAGCTTTGTAATTTTTTTACATCTTTGAAGTGTTCTTCAGCGCCAAATTTACGTCTGTTGAGTCATTAAATTTATTTTTCACTTAGATCATAATGTGCGTTTAGCTGCAGAAACATCCTTAACAAATAACTTCTCTTTTTATCACATAACTAGATAGGCCCGAGCTTGTTGTTTATTTGACAACTTTAGCCAATATCTTCAAATGTTCAAATATCTAAAAATTATACTTTTATTTTCAACAATGATCGCTGATGTCTATGGTGGATTTTTGAGTGACTGAAATACGACGCGTAGTCATTAAAATTACTGTCATAAACCTTTCACATAGCGATAAACTGTGAAAAAAAATGAAACTGAACATGCGCCTACTTCACGATCTCGTTCATAAATTATATTTTATTTGACTACTGTAGGCTACTTTAATTTCTTAAAAGTTGCATACCGGTATGTAAGTTATTGTTAACAAACGAAATTAATTAATCTAATATTAATTTAGGTGTTTTTTTAATTTTTTGTTAAGTTTAAGTTTGTAACAATTTAATTACAGGTGTATATATTATCCTATTCTTCTTGTGATAACTTGCGATAACTTGCTGGAATTTGCACCGTACATGTAGGCTTAATGTCTCGTTTTTGCTTGTCTTGGGCAATTTAACAGTCTCAAATCTTGTTTTCTGTAATCGCCTAGCCTTCTAGATCCCGCAGCTCATTTTTACAATAAATGTATTTATTTTCACAATGACCCGGAGGCATGCAAATTATCAAATAAAAATGAAGTATTAATATAGTCCACTTGGTTGCAGAATGTGAGTTTGAGTTTTGGAGTGGGCACTGTGGGCACGTAAATAATCCATGATATACTGCTGCTCAATATGACCTTTCTGATGTACGAGATGTCACCGTGGCCCAATTACGTTCCTGTCGTATATATCATTATATCCAGTAGTATAGTCATCTTCTTATTTCTTGCCCAAAGCACGTCGGCAATAATTACAATGCAGGCACCGCTAATGGATATTTTATATGCCAATCACTCTTGTCTTTCACACTTCTGTTTGCCTAATGAGCCAACCAAACATAAAACTGTTACCCATACACATGGTTGTTTTCGTTTCCATTTGGTTTGCAATATTATACATGTACGTTAAAGAAACTGTGTTGTTGAGGTGAATGTGCTCAGTACATATTATAATCCATTCATTTATTCATCCGCTTCTTTATTCATCCATTCATGCTTTCATTCACTCATTCATTCATGCACTCAGTAAGTCCTTCATTAATTCACTCATTCAATCCGTTGGTCTATCCGTCAGTCAGTCAGTCAGTCAGTCAGTCAGTCAGTCAGTCAGTCAGTCAGTCAGTCAGTCAGTCAGTCAGTCAGTCAGTCAGTCAGTCAGTCAGTCAGTCAGTCAGTCAGTCAGTCAGTCAGTCATAAAAGTGTGTTTTCCAAGATGGCCGCACAAACATTTATGAATGTGTTATCGTCTAAACTTGAATTCTGAAGTTAAATCTGATTATAGAATGATATGTTTTCTCTTTGATAGTTTTGGTATTTCACCTACGGTACCAAGGATGTGCTGGAGAGAGAATGCAAAGATCTACATAAGAAAGTCAAGGTACGTGTTATTAGCTTGTACTGTCTCGTGTTCCTAGCTTGTACTGTCACGTGTGTTACTAGCGTGTACTGTCACGTGTTACTACATGTAGCTTTGACTGTCACGTGTTACTAGCGTTTACTGTCACGTGTTACTAGTGTGTACTTTCACGTGTTACTAGCGTGTACTGTCACGTGTTACTAGCTTGTACTGTCACGTGTTACTAGCGTGTACTGTCACGTGTTACTAGCGTTTACTGTCACGTGTTACTAGCGTGTACTGTCACGTGCTACTAGCGTGTACTGTCACGTGTTACTAGCGTTTGCTGTCACGTGCTACTAGCGTGTACTGTCACGTGTTACTAGCGTGTACTGTCACGTGCTACTAGCGTGTACTGTCACGTGTTACTAGCGTTTGCTGTCACGTGTTACTAGCGTGTACTGTCACGTGTTACCAGCTTGTACTGTCACGTGTTACTAGCGTTTACTGTCACGTGTTACTAGTGTGTACTTTCACGTGTTACTAGCGTGTACTGTCACGTGTTACTAGCGTGTACTGTCACGTGCTACTAGTGTGTACTTTCAGGTGTTACTAGCATGTACTGTCACGTGTTACTAGCGTGTACTGTCACGTGCTACTAGTGTGTACTTTCAGGTGTTACTAGCATGTACTGTCACGTGTTACTAGCTTGTACTGTCACATGTTACTAGAGTGTACTGTCACGTGCTACTAGTGTGTACTGTCACGTGTTACTAGCGTTTACTGTCACGTGTTACTAGCGTGTATTGTCACGTGCTACTAGTGTGTACTTTCAGGTGTTACTAGCATGTACTGTCACGTGTTACTAGCTTGTACTGTCACGTGTTTCTAGCGTTTACTGTCACGTGTTACTAGCGTGTACTGTCACGTGTTACTAGCATTTACTGTTACGTGTTACTAGCATTTACTGTCACGTGTTACTAGCGCTTCTGTCACATGTTAATAGCGTTTACAGTCACGTGTTACTAGCGTGTACTTTCACATGTTACTAGCGTGTACTGTCACGTGTTACTAGCGTGTACTGTCACGTGTTACTAGTGTGTACTGTCACGTGTTATTAGCGTTTACTGTCACGTGTTACTAGTGTGTACTGTCACTTGTTACTAGCATTGATTGTCATGTGTTACTAGGGTTTACTGTCACGTGTTACTGGCATTTACTGTCACGTGTTACTAGCGTTTACTGTCACGTGTTATTAGCGTTTACTGTCACGTGTTACTAGGGTTTACTGTCACGTGTTACTAGCGTGTACTGTCACATGTTACTAGCGTGTACTGTCACGTGTTTTTACCAGCGTGTACTGTCACGTGCTACTAGCGTGTACTGTCACGTGTTACTAGCGTGTACTGTCACGTGTTACAAGCGTGTACTGTCACGTGTTACTAGCGTGTACTGTCACGCGTTACTAGTGTGTACTGTCACGTGTTACTAGCGTTTACTGTCACGTGCTACTAGCGTTTACTATCACGTGTTACTAGCGTGTACTGTCACGCGTTACTAGTGTGTACTGTCACGGGTTACTAGCGTTTACTGTCACGTGGGACTAGCATGTATGTCACGTGCTACTAGCGTTTACTGTCACGTGCTACTAGCGTGTACTGTCACGTGTCACCAGCGTTTACTGTCACGTGTTGTTGCGTTTACTGTCACGTGTTACTAGTGTGTACTGTCACGTGTTACTAGCGTGTACTGTCACGTGTTATTAGTGTGTACTGTCACGTGTTACTAGCGTGTGCTGTCACGTGTTATTAGTGTGTACTGTCACGTGTTACTAGTGTGTACTGTCACGTGTTACTGGCGTGTACTGTCACGTGTTATTAGTGTGTACTGTCACGTGTTACTAGCGTGTACTGTCTTGTGTAACTAGCATTTACTGTCACGTGTTACTAGCGTGTACTGTCACGTGTTACTAGCGTTTACTGTCACGTGTTACTAACATTTACTGTCACGTGTTACTAGCGCTTCTGTCACATGTTACTAGCGTCTACAGTCACGTGTTACTAGCGTTTACTGTCACGTGTTACTAGTGTGTACTGTCACGTGTTACTAGCATTTACTGTCACGTGTTACTAGCGTTTGCTGTCACGTGTTACTAGCGTGTACTTTCACGTGCTACTAGCGTGTACTGTCACGCGTTACTAGTGTGTACTGTCACGGGTTACTAGTGTGTACTGTCACGTGTTATTAGCTTGTACTGTCACGAGTTACTAGTGTGTACTGTCACGCGTTACTAGTGTGTACTGTCACATGTTACCAGCGTTTACTGTCACGTGTTATTACGTTTACTGTCACGTGTTGCTAGTGTGTACTGTCACATGTTACTAGCATTTACTGTCACGTGTTACTAGCGTGTACTGTCACGTGTTACTAGCGTGTACTGTCACATGTTACTAGCATTTACTGTCACGTGTTACTAGCGTGTACTGTCACGTGTTACTAGCGTGTACTGTCACGTGTTACTAGCGTGTACTGTCACCGCGTGTCTTCAACAGATATTTTTCCATCGGGTAAGAATTCCTCATATCCGTCTAATTTGAGACATCTGCAGTTCTCGCTGATACTATATTACTAACCACATATTTCATGGTTGATAGTATTTAGATAATCAGTTGAAATTTTCTTGCACTCTTTGTAGCGAAAATATATGTTGACAAAAGTATTTTGCCTAATGTGTGTGCCACATGCTGCTTTTTGTGTTGAATTATTTAATTTGGTAATGCTTCACACACTTTTGCTCATAAATCTGATCACTACATTAAAGTGCTGCATCAATTACGTTAACGTCCACCGTATACTTTTGTAGTACTTTCTATAGGCCTACGGTTACTATATCAGCAATGTCATTGTTACCGATTCAGACACAATGTGAGCGTCGCCGTGTATGTTTCACGGTGACGGGTGCCTTGGTTGTGAGGACACTGTCTGACAAAACATCCTTTTCGTGGGTATTAGTATATGAAACGCTCGTGTGTTCTAAAGACCGCGCAGCCCCAGCATTTAGTCCGCACGACCGCCGCAGCTTGCACGGCATGCCCGCGTGATGGCAACCAGACACCAGATAGATGTCTGCTCTTTTCAGGACGAGCGCCATTTTGTGTCCTCAAAGCAATCAGATAGCTGGCATCAACCTGTATGCGGCGCAGCTCTGGCTCAATGTTGGGTCAGCGTCTGCGACGCTGGCTCAACATTGAGGCAGAGCTGTGCAACAGGCGCTCGTTTTGGCCAGGTACTGCAGACGACTCTATTCTGTGTGATTGTGTGGGCGATGATAGGTGACTGGGTTGACACACTCCCACTTAACTCTCTAGGCCCAGAGGTTTGAACACGTTGAGCGCGTTCAGCGATCAGCCAATTTTACGCGGCTTCGCAAATACGCTGGTTTTATGATTAAGGACATAATGAATAATAAATAATATTAACCCTTGTCCTGCTATGTGATGTTAATTTATTTAATTTTTTACCCACTTGAAGTTGTGTCGCTACCGCCACCCACAACTTCAAGTGGTTTAAAATTACTCATATTTGTTTTAATTTGAGCACAAATATTTGCAAATCTTGATGTCTAGACACACATTTCATTCCCAATAACATGGATTTGGTCGACTAATAAAACAGATTGAAAACGACAATAGTCGTGATCAGCAAGATAATTTAGGGTTTAAATTGAATCGCTAAGACCCAGTTCAGGTATGGATGTCTGTCGTTGTTTCCCAGATGTTCTGGCTCACCAAGGGTCGAAGAAGATCCACCGTCAAATTCCATTTAGAACCGAGCGTCTCGACAAGAAAATCCGGTAATTGCAGCAGACCTGTTGAATGTTCATCAATGCCAGCAAGAGGGATTTGTAAGGGAAACAGTTTTTACAAGAGTGGTTAAGTGTAAGAGGTTCTCAATTAGTCACCGGACCCACCCTATGGTAATGCGGATCCCTCTTGATTGTGAGCACTCAATAGACTCCCAGACGTGCCTAGATCTACTTACAGAAGGGGGCTCACATACGATTCAAGCAACAGGTGTGGCTTGGCGTCCGAAGATTTACCTACATTATAATACAATAATTATTTATAAAATATAATCCACATTTTGATGCTAAGGTGGTGTATTAATAACGCCGTACTATAATCAGATGATAATGTCGTTACAAAACAAATAAGTTTGCAAATTTGAATTTTTTATGTCGAAATATTTATTATCAAGGTCTTTTCATATTCGAATATTAAGTGCATGTACCTGTTTCCGAAAAACTAGGTGCATCTTCAAATATAAGTGTATGCACGTTTATCCTGTTTATGCGCGGGGATACCGTGAATTGCACATGTTTTGACATTTTCTTAGCTTACTGAACCATGTTTTGCTGGAGACTGGTTTGGTGCTTTGATTTTGTATATACCTCCTAAATATCTAAGCAAAGAATTTACAGCAGTGTGGTGCTATTAAAGAATATTGACTTGTTATTCGTATCATAGAGTGAGTATGGTAATATGATTAAAATTGTCTGGAACAGGCGATCATTAAATAAGCACTTTTACATTTGAATGCAATATTACCAGAGGGATGAATTATGAAATGCATCATTTATAGAATGTGTCTATAGTGTCCACTGTGTCTTTGTAAAATGGTTATTTTTGGAAGACAACTATATACGTCAAGAAACTTGACACACAATACAGATTTGTAAGGTCACAGTCTTAGTGACTATGTGACCTTACAAATCTGTAAAACTAAGTGATTTCTTATTTTCACAATGATTTTAAAAGACAATGGATCGAAGTGCTTTGTTTGATCTGCTTTTGATTTAATTTAAATTGTCGTCCTACAGTTTGTTTGATCACCGATCTGATCTCCACATTTACACATTCATAACCGATACAGAGGATGTACATTATTTAAAGCAAGGAGGTTGAAACTTCCTTGTTTAAATCAAGAATACAATTATTTTAGAGATAAGGATTATACAAATAGATAATGTATATTATTACAAAACTGTCAACAAGCTTTTAGTAATAACAATAGCTGGGTCTAATAATAGAAAAAAATAATAATTTGTAAAGAAATACATTCTCAATTAAACAAAGTTCCTACTTCACATCAGAGTTCGAAAAAATTGGCCACTGAGGTTTTGTTTCAAAAGACATTTTCTATGACGTTGCATCCAGCAAATACGAGACCATGACCCTATGCTGGTTCAATGCCAGGCCACTGTCTGCGATGTCGGCTCAACAATTAACCATTAACCCTTCAACCGCCGAATTGATAAATGGCCATTTTCACCCACGCGATCCACAACTTCAAGTGAGTGAAAATTATTGAGTTTGGGGAAAATGTATTCAACGATTAGGAAATGTTGCTGATGTCACGTTTTAACTTTAACGTGTTTATGAGCTGCTATTTAATGTTCTAATGAAAAATGGAAAATTTAATCGTGTCTATGACACTGGGCCAACATTAGCCCAGCATTGGATCAACGTCTCGTGTTTGCTGGGTTCCTCGTAAAGGACGCGAAGATGGAACCCGTACACAGTGGGGCTGAGGAACCACCCTGGACCAAACACCAACTACATGCCAACGATTCGACGCAGGCCCAACATTGAGCCAACAATGTGCGTTGCGGGCAAGATAAAGGCGCTGGTGACTGAGATTGGTTGTAGTAAGTGTTTGGTACAATGGTGGTTAAGGGATTAGGTGATTAACACGCCAGTCTTTTAACACGTTTCTCGTCGTAACACCCAGCCATGTGAAAGGTGCAAGTGGTCTCGATGTCAACATTTTGAATGATGCTAGACTGACTAACTTGGGTAAGATCTTATCTCTGACACAAAGAGTACCTGTTTTCTACATGTCATGTACTCACTCATTATTGGGGTCAACTCCTCATCTCAGTATTAAAGGGAAGTATCTGACACTGTACAAACTGTCAGATACGCCCCTTCAATTCCGAGGTAACGCTCTACTTTCAAATCATTCATAAGTGTAGTTTATCGTTAGCGCTAACGACAATAGAGCACGCTTATTTTGTCTTCATACGAAGCATTAACATCATTAACCTGACCAAGAAAAATAGAATCAGACTCATTCTAAATTCCCGTTGACCTGACATAAGTTTCGATGCTCGGCCAATGCGGATTTTTTTTATACTTATTTATTTATTTACATATATTGTTTAGTTTGATGAAGTCGGTTTATTATTTAGTCATATCAACCTGTAGATTTTTTTTCCGTTTCCTTTTTTATCCCCCGCCCGTAGGGGAAGGGGGATTTTAGTCGCGCCAGGATTCTGTCCGGCGTCACGTTTTCTTGTGGGCGCAAAAACTACTGTTCAAATCTTTTTGAAATTTTAACATGACATTCGTAGCAACATGGGGATGTGCAATTGATTTTTTAGAGATGCTACCAAAATTCAAAATGGCCGCCAGAGGGCAACTTTTTTGTGGGTGCAAAAACTCAAGACTTAAAGTCAGAAATTATTCAAATTTTACTATCACATTCTCCATGATATGGAAATGTGCGGGTGACTTTTTCAAGGTTTTACTGAAATTCAAAATGGCCGCCACAGATCAACTTTAATTTTTTTTGGGGGGGGGGGGGTGTGAAAACTCATAAAAATTGTAATTGTTTGGTCAATTTTTTTAAAATTTTAACATCACATTTCTAGCAACATGGGGATGTGTAAGTGATTTTTTTAAAGATGCTACCAAATTTCAAAATGGCCGCCAGAGGTCAACTCCAAAATTTGTTGTGGGCGCAAAAACTACAAAACTTAAGGGAAGAAATTATTCAAATTTTACTATCACATTTCCCATGATATGGAGATGGGCAAGTGATTTTTTTAAGGTTTTACTGAAATTCAAAATGGGCGCCATGGATAAACTTCATATTTTCTTGTGGGCGCAAAAACTGAAAAATTGAAATCAGTAATAATACACATTGTACAATCACATTACCCACCATCTGGAAATGTGCATGTGCTTTTACTGAAATTTAAAATGGCCACAACAAATCAACTTTTTAAATATTTGTGACCGCAAAAAGTCTAACCTAATGTATGGCGGTGGATGATATAGGACTTCAGTCCTCTTGTTTTTACAAGATTTTCCTTTTTTTTAAATGTAATTTTCTAGAACTGACATGTGATGTAAACTATACTTCTGTTACATAGGCTACAAGTAATTTTCGCGTTTTATTTGGAAATAATAATAATAATAATAATCATAATAATTATAAAATTTATATAGCGCCGATTCTCATAAAGATTCATAGGC
The DNA here is from genome assembly GCA_964017125.1 of Flabesymbios commensalis. Taxonomy (NCBI): domain Eukaryota; kingdom Metazoa; phylum Annelida; class Polychaeta; order Terebellida; family Flabelligeridae; genus Flabesymbios; species Flabesymbios commensalis. The sequence continues at coordinate 47,660,943 of OZ024904.1, forward strand.
GCTTTAAAATCGGTTGCATAATACTTCACAAGAAACGGCTGAATGCCTTACGGAATAGGTAAGTTTTTAGCTTTCGCTTAAAATTATCCAAGCTCAAAGGCTGCCTCATTGCGGTCGGCAGTTCATTCCACAGTCGAGGAGCGACAACTGAAAAAGCGCGATCGCCAAAAGTCTTTGTGTTTGAAGAAGGTTGAGTGAGCATCACTGAAGTTGAGGATCGTGTTGCACGCTGTGGCAAGCGCTCCTGGATCATGTCGCAAATATAGCGAGGAGCTTTCCCCTGGATAGCCGTGAATGCCAGTATTAATACCTTGTATTCAAAACGTTGACTCACAGGTAGCCAGTGTAATTGCATGAGCACAGGCGAGATATGATCATAGCGGGGGACACATGCTATTACCATGATTATTCTGGCCCCGGCATTCTGTACCCGCTGGAGCCTTACAACCCGGGATGATGGTAGTCCAGCGAGGAGCGAGTTGCAATAGTCAAGACGAGATAGTACCAGTGCTTGAACCAGTTGTTGCGAATGCAGAAAAGCCAATAGTTACAGATTTTACATAACTTTGTTATTTGTTGATTCATGCTCATACTGCTTTCAAAATATACCCCGATATTCCTAGCGCATGGATTTGGCTCTATATCGCAGTCGCCGATTCTAACGCCATCAATGTTCACCTTGGTGATGCGGGATGGAGCAAAAACAACAAATTCAGTTTTGTCATCATTGAGTTTAAGTCTATGTGCGAGCATCCATGCTCGTATTTCAGCGATACAGGCTTTGATCTTAGCCAAGGCAATTTCACAGTCTTGCTCATTCTTAATGTTGAACGACACATAAACTTGAGTATCATCGGCATATATAATTGATAGTTGACGCCATGACGTCGGCATATTGCACCAATGGGTACAGTGTACTGAGTGAAGAGAAAAGGTCCTAACACGGAACCCTGGGGGACACCAAATCTAAGTCGTTGCTTCTTGGATGAAATGCCTTGGATGTTGACAGACTGGTATCGGTTTTCCAAATAAGAGGAGAACCATTTGTGGGCAGTCCCTCTCACACCAATATGGGATAGCCTGTCCAACATGAGAACATGGTCAATCGTGTCGAATGCCGCCGATAGGTCGAGTAAAACCAGCATTGTTCCTTGTTTCTTATCCATTGCCGTCAGAATATCATTCGACACTCTCACCAATGCCGTCTCTGTGCTATGACACGGTCTATATGCTGATTGGTGAGGCTCGTGTTGGTCAGTAGCTTCGCGGTGGTTCATCAATCGTGTTAGAACCACATGTTCCAGTACCTTCGACACAAAAGCCAGGTTTGATACTGGTCTGTAATTTTTTAATGTGTTGTGGTCCAATGGAGGTTTTTTAGCAGTGGGGTGACCAGTGCCCGCTTGAATAATGGGACAGTTCCGGTCGACATAGACAGGTTTACAATACTTGTTATTGTGCTTGCTAATGATTCAATAATTTATTTGAGAATTTGGGTTGGAATGGGGTCGAGACCACATGTCTTAGATGGTGATCGCATTATGACACGTTGGATTTCATTCTCGGACGCCTCGTCGAAATATGTCATATGGTGTTTAAGTGGTGCTGTTTGTAAATTCTCAACCACATAATCACTGGTTTGCAGCGAGTCTATCCAGTCCATCACGAATGGTTTGAACTTCACTGTCGAAAAAAATACTGAAGCTATTGACCACTTTTTTGGTGGAGTCCATTTTAGGCATATGTGAGATATTCCCACGACCAAGCAGACCATACATGGTCCAGAACATCAGCTTGCTATCACGACCACACTCCTCAATCTTGTCACAGAAATGCCTGGATTTTGCTGTGATTAGCATCTGTGTAACTGTTCTTCTCTGGTCTTTGAACTTTGTGTGATCCGATGGAAGCTTTGTGTTCCGCCATTTTCTCTCTCTGCGCCTCCTTTCACGCTTCGCCTCTCTAATCTCATTACCATACCAAGGTACAGCTGGTCGTACTCTAACAGTTTTTGAAAGAATGGGAGCATGTTTATCAAGGATAATAGAAAGGGTTTTGTTGTACTGTTCTGTGAGATCATCAGCATTGTCAGCAGGATGCAAGACTAGCGGTGATGATATAATATCCTGATGCATCTTGTTTCCGCAGATGTTTTTAAGTTTTCTTAAGTTGTCCTTAGTCGGCCAAGATGGCTTTAATACACTGATGCCGAAATGAACTTATGCATCATCAGTGATCATTTTAATAATTTATTCTGATATTTCTCATCATTATCGTCACAAATTGAAAATATTTTTTGTATTTCCATGGTAATTATAAGCAAATTGTTTTGATATTCTGAAAGTAATCCATTAAAAACTGACGGCAGCCATCTTATTTTTCATTTGATTGACTGGCCTTGAAACATCTATCGGGATGTTTTTAATGTTTTCTTGTCGAAAACAGCCACATATATCTCTATCGTAAACGCTCCCAGCTGGGATGCATGTACACACTTTGAGCGATGCGTACCATATATGAAAGATATAAAAAGTTATTGATACAAATTACGATATCTGGTATAAATGTTAAACTTAGGTTACACGGGCACTTAAAGAGACAGGCCCAGGCTAAAATCATCAAAAAATCTGTGATTTTATTTTGGCTTCTTAATATGACCATATGATGTAAACATATCCATAGACTAGAACTGCAAAAGTTTTTTTAATTTTTGTGCAGCGCATTCACCAGTTAGACTAGATATAGAGACGACATTCCCATATTTCTTATTTTTAACATGGTTGTCAATAATTAGAAAATCAGGAATTTCGTCTCTATATCTAGCCTAGCTGGTGAATGCGCGGCACAAAAATTAAAAAAACTTTTGCAGTTCTAGTCTATGGACATGTTTACATCATATGATCATATTAAGAAGCCAAAATAAAATCACCGATTTTTTTATGATTTTAGCCTGGGCCAGTCCCTTTAATCATGCAGGGAAGAACAGAGCACCGCGCTATGTGCCCTGAAGTCTCATTGTCGTGCACCCAACGACCAGGTTGGTCTTGGCTTCGTGATTATCAAACATTTCAACAAACAGTGCTGTCTTTGTGAGGTTTGATCTCAGGAATCCCACGTCGTTTCCTCGTCGCTCTGACATGAGCCACCTGACGTTTTATGTATCCTAGCTTGTGCCGCTAACCCAGTGCTGTATCAGTGTTGGGCCAGCGTCAGAGACGCTAGCCCAACACCGATACAGCAGTGGGTTAGTGTGTCTGTTGTGATAGACCAGCACCCATAACTTGCTGTAGCCACGTGTTCTACATACGTATTCAGCATATATTTACAACATGAGGTGTCGAGTTTTAAAAGATATGGATATTATTCACCTTTTACAATTCAAGATTTATGTACCGGGGTATGCATTATTTCCCAACCGAATAAATTAAAAGCTAATGATATTTAGTTAAATCCAACATGACCAAGAACGCTACAAGCAATTTTGAATCAAATTGGAAGTGTTTAAAGATTTTTTGCTGCAGATAAAAAAGTATTTTACAATAAATGGTTTAATTTGTGTGGGGAAACTTGAAAAAATAGCGTTATTACAATGTATTCTGATATCATGACGTGATATAATAAAAAACAGGTAAAGTTTATGAACATTTTATAAAAATCATTAGCCAGCATACGTTTTACAAAAAGCGTTATTTGAAATTATTAAAATCTAGTTTTTGACTTAGACTCATTATTATAATAATTATTATGTACAATAATTTTTTCATGCATATCTCGCGCCTAGCAATCTCAGATTCTTCATAGTAAGACCCCGGGTAAACCGAATGTCTACATATATTGTACATTGTATTATTTTTATCTGTTTGTCTCTCTGTCTAGTAGAGCGCCACTCACACTAGTTATTATACTGTTATTCTCGAGCGTATTAGCTGCCGTTTAGCGGTTAACCATCAGCCATGAATCGCGTTTTAAACACTACCACCGAGAGTGCGACACGAAGAAGATGCTGGTGCAAACACACTTTAAAAAAAATGCACACTGCACACGAGTTTAAAGATGTGGGGTGTTTGGTCGTTCAACCACGTCAGGCAGATACAAGTACCGTGCGTTTAATGACATGCCAGAGTGGGTGTTTCAGTGTCGATGGAGATAGCGCTGGTCAACTGATAATGCGGCCCAAGAAATGCTGGTTTTATGTAAGAAATAATGGGGATACTAAAACCCGCAGCGACTCTACCTTATCTGCTGAGACTTGGTTTGCTTAGATAACAAAACACCCTGTGATGTCAGTGCTGCTAGATGTATGTGTCCACAACGTCCTGCGACGTTGGCCCAACATTGATTCACCACTGGGTTACCATATGACCCCTACAGGCTAGGTGTCTGTTTAGTCGTGGTGACGTACGTCCTGAGTCCGTCTTCGTTGTTTCATACGTCCCAAACCAGCAAATACTACACATTGATCCACTGTTGTTGCAATGCTGGGTGGCCGCCTGTGACACTGGCTTGTCATTAAAACATTGGATGATAGTGCAAGAGCATTAGTGAAAAAACACAGGAACCTGGAATAAAATTGCAGAATGCTGATTTTTTTAGGAATGATACCAAGACATGTCCCCAGATGAATGCTTTAAGAGTACATAAAAATACCCCTTGTGCCTTTTTTAATTCAAGATGGCCGCCATCATGTAACGACAGTTTATAAAAAAACAGGCGCATACCACAATTCCCCACTTATGCAGTTAGAAAAATAATTCTGGTGTCTCCACCCATGTTTTAAGGCATGAGTTCATCCAGATGATCAGAAATGATACTAGTCTTTTTATTATTACCACAAATCCAAGATGGCCACTATGATGTTAGGCGACCCCCTCAAAAAATGATTCACATATCATAATTATCATGTTGTTGAAACTTAAAATGTTTTCGTTTGATTTACAGAGCCATGACATCTAGAATATTTTTACATCACCAAGATTTTTAACATAATGTGCTTTATATCAACATAAAATCCAACACGGCTGCCATGTTTAACTGTTTCTTTATATAAAATATCGATATAGCTTTACGAGATTTTAAAAATGTCATATGTCAGAAACCATTGATTTCAAATTCGAACAGGTCTATTTTTTAAAGATAGCCCTGGTATTTTTCATTCATTTAAAGCTGAAAAATGCGTAAGAAATTTCAGTTTCAAACCCAGCGACTAATTTCAATGTAGGTATTATGGAGATAGTAGAGATCTGTAATATATCCATGCTTCTATATAGTATATATCAATTTCAGTTAATTTTTAGTTGTGATTTTTCTAGAATATGAATATCAGCTAATTAAATTGGTGTCAATGTTTGAGGATATAACACAATAACAAAGCCAAGTACAATATTACAGCAGCTTGAACACGTGTCCTATGAGTCTGTTGGTTATTTACTACTAAACAAGACAATGTTTTAAATTGTATATTTTTGCGTGCTGGCAGAGTTTTTCTGGACAGGTTGATTGGAATCGGACGCGGCGCTTCATAGACTGTATACACGCTGTATACTATACCGGCACCGGGAACCCGGCAAAGACGAGACGTTGAACCAATGTTGGGTCAATGTTGGGCCGACGTCATAGACGGCTGGCCAGCTTTGACCCAACATTAGTTCAATGTCTCGTGTTTGCTGGGGAAATGCCCTTCTTCTTGTAGTGGTACAACGTTAGCTCATAAAAGTAAACCAAGCTGGTAATAAACGTAGTACGGTGTGTTTGCGTAAGAGCCATGATGAGGTATTAAGTTGACATTAACCGTCTGCGGGTTAGGTCTTATTACATTTGTTAAAATGTCAGGTAGATTGTACATAAAAATGGAAATTCTACTAATATTTTATCATGTCATTTAAACACAGCGATTAGGAATCGACATGTATTTGAATGTAGAAGTTGAACCGTAATATATTTCAGCTTGACATGACTTCGATGATACCACAAATGCATTTCTGATGATTTGTATATATTAGGGCCTAGGAATGTAAAAATGACGATTTTTTACAAAAAAAATCATTGGTAAAATTCGCAATTGAAATTCGCAATTAGAAAGCATTATTGAATAACATTTTGACACAATCATAAATTAATTCAACAATTTATGGGTTGACATAGAATAAATCATATTAAGTTTGCATGCACATTGTCATGTATGTGTAGACGAATGCTAATTTTCCTGACTACTGTGAATTAAATCATGTTAGGCTACTAAGAAATCCGATTCCAATTTTGGTTCCCATAGTATTTAAATGATTGCAGAAAGCAGATGGTTAATTTGCTGTAGTACTCAGACGTAAACTGTGTGGTTTACACATTAGACTGACAAGACGTGTGTGGTGGTGTGAGATTATCCATTCTATCACGAAACATTCACCCAATGCCGGTTCAATAAAGGCCCGACCTCTCAGTATCTCAGCCACAATCCGTCCGCATTTAGATCCTTGTGGATTCTTGGTGTGAGGTTCAGCCTTCAGTCTCTGTGGTCCATAATGTACCATTCACAATCTGAAATGGTGGCACAACGATGGATCAATGCTGGGCCAACGTCGCAGACGTTTGCTCAGCATTGTTCCATTGTTGTTCCATCGTTGTATGTTACACAGAGATGGCATTGACTACCGCCCCATAGGATACACACGCCGAGTGTGAATGATGTCACTAAGTGCGACACGTCTAAACTTTGTCCAGCTGGATTCAAGTGCTTACGGCGATGATGCTGTCAATTTTGCTGGCAGGCGATGCGCAGCCACTCGAGGCAGCGAATTCCTCTGGCAGGGAATGGCTCGTTGAATGCGTATTAAAGGTTTTGATTGAAGTTTTTGAGATGAAGATGTGGTGACGCGCTGTCAGGAAACCACTTGCTGTATCATTATATGACTAACATTCCGAGCCGTCACATATATTCCCTCACATATATACCACTTGGCATATTTTGAGGACAATTCATTGAATAATCAAATGGTATGATCAAGCACAATAGAGCTTTTTGAGCTTTCTTATGCTTGAATGATTAATAAAATCAGATGTTTTAAATTCGCCTTGAGTTGATTGAATTCACTTCCCAAGGGGTGAATAAAAATGAATCAAATAACCGGGTGTTAGGATGGCTATTTCTGACGGTTTTATGGCGTATATAATATTATATTTAACACCATCTTACATCGTGTTTTTTTGTAAGAGATGCATGGTAACTCAATGACTTAACTAAATGAATTAACGGTCAAATGTTTTCTTGCTGGACCGTGTCACATACACTTTTCAAATGATGATTTCGTGGTCTGAATTATTCAATGATCATACATCCTCCATTCCAACTAGGTTGAAAATATAAATGGGGATTTTTTTTTACATTTCATTTATACAACTATTTTTAATAGGCTTGAGAATATGATTCAAACAATGAACTTCTAGAATAGAAATCAACAACTATAAAGGAGAAAATATAGAATTAAATTTGTAGGCAGTATAAAATTCGCGCTCACATTAAATGGTATCATATGACTGATTTGCATTGATGTGTTTTAAATAAGTTTTTATTGCTTCAAAGTGTCATTTGGTGGATCTGAAATGTGCAGTGACCATCACTCATAGTCTGCGTAGCCTGCATAATTAGTATTATCAGGACGTTCCTAAAAATTGTCCTAGCTTTAAATAAAAATCACTATGTTTTATTCTTATTTTGTTAAAACCATCACATTGTTATAGTGTTTAATATACATGTATATCACACATAATATACACAATTTGACAACTTTATATGACATATATATGTAAGTACATTTTAGATTTGAACTTGTCAATATCTATCAATTCATACAGATATAAACAAAAGTCGAATCACTGAAACATTAATATTGAAAATCAGAATTACAATAGTAACACTGAACGTAGAAATTAAGAGCCTGTTATATGTTATTTTGTTTGATCAATGTGTGTTGTTATTATGTTACAGGTTGAGTTGGATGACAAGGTTGTTGAGCTGCCAGAGATTGAGGGCATAGTGATCCTGAACATTGCCAGCTGGGGCGGAGGCTGCAGGCCCTGGGAGATTGGATCCAATGCCACTAACAGTGATATTATACCTCCCACAAGGTGCATATAACACACATACCCGAACAAACACAATACAGTGACCCAATTCTGGTGTAATGTTGACGATGGCCCAACATTAAACTAACATTGTATCACCTTCTCCTGTTTTTTCTGAACTATGTCATATCTTAGCTGGTAATGTGTATTTGACTCCATATTCAAAGATCTGATGATATAACCATACCGTGTGTTGGGTGCAATGTGTGAATTTAAGGCCAATTGTTTTAATTTGAGTCCCACAAATGTCATTTGATTAAATGGTCCTAGTATAGCTAATATTGTACAAGAACGGCCCCATATTAACATTTTGTCCCATCAAATACACGCTGTTACTACTAATATCACAATCTAGTTATTAGTTAAAGAGAAAAATGTCTTAATTCATCAAAATAAACACTTTTTTAGTTTTCATTTTGCCAGTACACTTGACCATCTGTATTTAATAACTATGGGAATTGCGACAGTAATTCATTCATGTCTCATACAAAAGCTGACGTTACAAATGTAATGTGTTTCAAGTTGTATTTATTATAATGTGTGCAGACATGAATGTATAAACTCATGTTGAATCACGTGATTGATAACAGTAGAATATGAATTATGTGAGTCAATTAGATAAATGGCCTATTTAGAGGCTATTATCTGTCGATCACGCAGTTATCCTCGGTAAATTAATTGTAAACAGACACTTAATTCTTCTGAATGGTAAACAACGACTACTTGACCTGGAGACTGGACCCTAATTAATTGACCATTCACCTTCTATTTGAAGTGTCTTCTTGACCATCAGCCAACCTAATGTATCTTTTGGAATTCCTAGCCGAACGTTGACGTCCATTATTTAAGCATATCTGTGTCAACGTCCCCGTGCAAACTTTGGAATTCCATCATTATTGTGAATATTAATTCTGAAAGACACATGAAATTGACAACTTAACACGACGCGCTTCTCGTCCTGAAATAGTTAACCCTTAAGCCTCTAAGCACGACTATAGGCGTTGTTAGTTTGTTTTATCAGCCGACCAAATCACTGTTATTGAGACTGAAATGATTGTTTAAACATGAAGATTTGCAAATATTTGGTCTCAAATTAAATTAATGTGACTAATGTGCATCCAGTTGAAGTTGTGGGTCGTTGTAGCAACAATCAAAGAAATGCGGAAATTTTGACATTAAAAAAAACAGTTGTGTCACTGCGTCAAAATCTGGGAGAGAGCAACAACAAGCTGCAATCACAAACAATAAAAAACGAGAAATTAATATCTGAATTAAAAACACTACGAGGCCAAATCTCAAAGCGCAAAAAAGAATCAGTGAAGCTGTTAAAAGCAAAAGATACATTATTAAAAGATAAAAATAACCTGCGAACAGAGTGAAATAAGACAATTCCTGGATGAGCAAAACAAACAAACCTGCCAAGCTACAACCTTTAATGAAGAGAGTGTAAGTAGTGATAAGGTGGGTGTATGGGAGTATGCCCATCGAAACCGTAAAAACAAACGAAGATGTAGACCCGTGATGTACAGTAGTACTAGTAGTGATGCCAGCAGTATCAGTAGTAGCAATAGTAGCAGTAGTAGTAGTGGTAGCAACAATAGCACTGATAGTAGCTCCGTTAGTAGAAGCCATAGTGGCAGCGATAGTAGCAGAGGTAGTAGACCTAAAACTAGCAGCCATCAGAAAAATGAACGTCCACAAAGAAGAAGTATGATCACCGAAAATCAACCTGACAATAGTCATGATAGTACCACCACCGCAAATAATAGGCGTGACAAATGTACAAAAAAACGCTGCGATAATAGTGATAACAAGAAAGAAACTCAACTTCCCGACGCCACAATCATGCAAGACAGAACTATGAAAAACAAATGTGTAATAGGTGACTCTAACATGCGTGGATTAGCCACACAATTAAAATCAAAACTGACAAGTCCGGAGTCGGTATGTACAAAACTTCGGGTATGAAAATAGCACACTTAACTACCCGACTACCAGGATATTTAAATGAGGATACAGAGACTGTAATAATCCATCTCGGGACAAATGATATTGGTGATCAAGCGAACAAGGCGATGCAGGATATTAACGAACTTACTAAACAAATGACTGCTCTACACAATACACACTTCTATTTCTCGGAAATTCCCCCCAGAAGCCAAAATAAATATAATACCTTAATTCACCGTGTGAACAGCCACATACGAGATATATGCTCAAAATTGAAAAAATATGCCCACACCGGAATACACTTAAACGATAAGGGACAACACAAACTGACTGCGGCTATGCTATGGCTGACGTTTTCAACAACCATGCAGCAACCGGTCAGTCTTTTCATATACCAACCATCATAACAAGGACATAGCAAACGTGAACACTGAGGTTATAAATGCTCACGTCGGTGAAATACGCGTTCTGTCATGGAACATAAATGGCTTAGGTAACAAAATGGCAGATCCTGATCTTTTAGCATTTATTCGTGAATACGATATAATATTTTTCAACAACCATGCAGCAACCGGTCAGTCTTTTCATATACCAACCATCATAACAAGGACATAGCAAACGTGAACACTGAGGTTATAAATGCTCACGTCGGTGAAATACGCGTTCTGTCATGGAACATAAATGGCTTAGGTAACAAAATGGCAGATCCTGATCTTTTAGCATTTATTCGTGAATACGATATAATATTTTTCAACAACCATGCAGCAACCGGTCAGTCTTTTCATATACCAACCATCATAACAAGGACATAGCAAACGTGAACACTGAGGTTATAAATGCTCACGTCGGTGAAATACGCGTTCTGTCATGGAACATAAATGGCTTAGGTAACAAAATGGCAGATCCTGATCTTTTAGCATTTATTCGTGAATACGATATAATATTTGTAACAGAAACAATGAAAAGTAATGATTACACATTGGTATTACCCGGGTATCAGTTCCATCATGTGAGTAGAACATTTAAACATAAAAATGCTTCAAGAGCTTCTGGTGGTATTGGAATACTAGTAGCCAACAAATTTGAAAAACATGCTAGAATAGACTCGACCTATGATCATCTGGTAAGGTTAACTATAACTATAGAATACTATCAGAAAAACATTAAAATCGGCTGTGCCTATATACCACCAGAAAACTCTACATATGTTGGTCTAAGAAATGATTATTTTACTATGTTAGAGGAGGAAGTGGCTAGATATACAGAAAGTCACCATATAATATTATGTGGTGACTTTAATAGTAGAACTGGCCGCGCTCCAGATTACGATAATAATATCAATGTTTTAAGTGAACGCTGTAATGAGGACGGAGTCATTAACAAATATGGACGATTTCTGCTAAATTTTTGTATAAACACAGAGCTTAAAATAGCCAATGGTCAAATGTTTGATGATAAAGGTATCGGCCGCTATACATACTACTCGCCCATGGGAGCAAGTACTATTGATTATATGATACTAAGAGAAGATTATATGATCAGTAAATTTAAAGTTCTACCGAAATTAGTAGAATCTGATCATTGTCCTATAAAATTCCATATTCTCAATTCAAAATTGAAAGAGTTAAGCTCTGCAGAAATTAACATACATGGTAATGACTCATCACCATGTTCCGATGTTTATATAAGATAGAGTACCAAACATCTCTTCGAAATGAACAGACATGTATTGCGTTTGAAGAAATGCTGTGTGCCGAAGCTGAAGGTTGTAGTAGCGATAATCTATGTGATATTTTCAATGGTATGCTAGAAAATGCATTATCCCTGTTATTTCTAAAGAAGCAGCATCAATCAAAGTGTAAGAAAAACATAAAAAATAACTTTCCTTCAAACCCTTGGTATGATAAAGAATGTAAATCTCTAAAACAAGTTTTAAATAATATTGCTAAAGATAAAAAGTTTAACACACGTCAAGGTGGATATAATATAATGTTACGCCAATATAAACAATTTATCCAGAAAAGAAAATACACTACCAAGAAGTCAAACTTAGTCAGCTTGAAAATATGAGAACAGAAGATCCAAATTCCTACTAGAAATTTTGGAAATCTTTAAAAACTAGAAATTCAACCAATGGTCTTACCCTGTCACAATTTCTGAAATATTTTGAAGAACAAGTCTACCCTCCTCATGTTGACTATTTTGACTACGATCACATGAATAATATAATGAAGCTAGTTAAATCATCCCCAAATGATAATAATGAGAAGGTAGAAAAGGGACAATCCGATTTGTTACAATTCTTAAACAGCCCCATAACTATAGACGAAATTCAAAAAGCAATTAGAAAGTTAAAATGCAAAAAAGCGGCAGGCATAGATGGTATTCCTGCGGAATTTTACAAGCATGGTAGTAATGAACTCTTACCAGCACTAGTTTTACTGTTTAATACCATTATTGCCAATGGAGAATATCCATCAAGTTGGGCCACTGGTATAATTCATCCTGTTCACAAAAAAGCTGCCCATAACGTGCCCGATATCTACAGGAAAGTTATAGTAATGCCATGCATTGGGAAAATATTTGAATCTGTACTTAATAACAGACTGTCTTTTAAAAATGATGTATGCTATGATAATGATCCCTTTCAAGCCGGCTTTAGAAGTAACTCCCGGACGACTGATAATATATTTATACCATATGCCATTATAGATAAGCAAAGGTGTCTTTCAAAGCCCCTGTATACATGTTTTGTTGATTTTACAAAAGCATTTGACTATATTGACAGATCAGCACTGTACTATAAATTACTGAGCAGAGGAATAGACGGCATTTTTGTAAATGTAATAAAGAGTATGTTCTCTCAAGCTGAGTGCCGTGTAAAATGGGATTCATGCATCAGCGAGATATTAAAAAGCGAATTTGGTGTCCTGCAAGGTGGTATGCTCAGCCCTCAAATTATTTACAGAATTTCTGCAGGATATATCCAAATCATTTGATCAAGGTGAGGGTATCCCCGTAGACACTTTATTAATTGTATACTTGTTATTTGCAGACGACCTTGTCCTTTTTTCAGATTCTGCAAATGGATTGCAAAAGCAATTAACTGCCCTGTATAAGTATGCTTCTCTGTGGCATATAATAGTCAGCATTCCTAAAACAAAAGTTCTCATATTTAACAAACGTCATACGTCTGTATGTGACAGCTTCTACTATGGTGATGACATAATAGAAAAAAATGAAAAATATAAATACCTTGGGGTTGTATATAGCACTAAATATCCTAAGAATGTATTAAAAGAAACGTTCCTTCATCTCGCTTCTCAAGCTGGTAAAGCAGTTTTTTCTCTACACAAGCAATCTCGTCCCGTAGTCGGTAAATTGTCACCTGTTATTGCATTCAAGGTTTTTAATTGTCAAATACTGCCCATATTAGAGTATGCAAGGGATATATGGTATACCGGTGATAGTGTTAATGATTTGGAAAAAATACATCTAAAATTTATTAAATCAACGCTGGGTGTTAGAAAGCAAACACCTACTCCTGCAATTTATGGTGACACAGGACGGTTTCCATTGATTATCAGGCAACATATTAAAGCTGTAAAATATTGGTGTAGAATTCTAGACCTATCTCAGAACCACCCTGTCAGAAATGCCTACAATATGCTACTAGAGCTAGATGGCACTGGATTCACAAACTGGTGCTCGCGTATTTGGTCTGTCCTTGAACTAACCGGGCTAGACCAAGCTTGGGAGACGCAGCACATTGGCAATACAAATAAATTCATGCTTTCCTTTAAAGATTCAATTGTTAGAATATTTACACAGCGGTGGAGACAAGATATCGAGAGTTCAAGTGAGCTGCGCACATATTCATTAGTGGAAAAATCTTTGTGTGTGGAACCATACATCTTAAACATAAAGGGGAACCACCTCATAACAGCAATGGCGAGATATAGAATGAGCTCTAAAAATAGAGAGAGGACGATTCAATAATCCAATAACTCCAATAAACCAAGGAATATGCACAAGGTGTGAATCAAACGAAATTGACGACGAAATACACCTTCTTCTCCACTGTAATGCCATGAACAATGAACGCGAAATCTTGCTTAATTCTATAGCCGGAATTATCAATATGCAACCAACAAATGATATTTTTCTACGAATTATGACATAACAGTGGTGAAGTCGCTAGCAAAATTGATCTATGGTTGTTTTAAACAAATTAATGGTTAAAAATATGATAAAAGTATGATAAATGTAAATTCATATTCAAGCTGAAATATTTTGTATGTGTGTCGTGACTAGCATGATTAATTATTATCATCATGATCATGATATGTGTCCTTATTATCGTTTTAACGTTACATTTTTATGTAGAACAATCACAAGTCACCTGTCGCTATAATATCCATATTATCATACCTTCATGATCTGACTTGGGTATTACCACATATCAGGACGGCTGTTGCTCTCGGATCTTATTATTTGGCTTTTTAGGGCCGGTTAGGGACGTTTCCGTCGCCTTTGTTATCAGACGAGGTGGGGCCTTATGGAGGATTTCAGAGTTGCTAAGTCAACTGATTTCATAGCGGCTGTGCTTGCATGGTCACATGGCTCGGAGCTACCTGTGTCGCAGATTGTCACATTGATTGTACTTGCATGATATAATATTTGATTTAAAAAAAATATCGTGTAATTTTTAACATTGTCTTAATACATTCTCAAATTACTTTAGCATAATTATGCACTTGTATATATTCTAGGTTTCTACGCTTTCCAGAGTGTCTTTTTTGCTACTATATATATAATTAGCATGTCATACATAGTAGCTATTTTATCTCTGGTTTTGGTGCGGGAAACAAAATGATAGACCTTATGTTACCCTGGCAATGCCTTTCAATCTTATTTTAAGTATATACCCAGTGTTTCTTATGGCAATGCCAGTTAACATGATTTTAGTTATGTATGTCATACTATGTATATTGTCATATGATTTTAACAAATTAACAATGTTGTATATACATGTACATATCTCTAGTTCTATGACACATAAGTCTGGATTGACTTGCTTTCTGTCAATAAAATATCTGTCTGTCTGTCTGTAGCGAGACACAACTTCAAAGTGGGTGAAAATTTAAACTCTTCAATTTCGAGCTTTAAGGGTTAGCCAATAGATAATGATTGTAGACCGTTATGATTCAAACGAACCGCAGCAAGCTAAATAAACCATATGTGATTTAAGTCTGTGATATAAGTAAATAACCGTTTAATCACTCCAAGGATTAATGAATGCTCCTAAAAGTATGCGAAATAGTTTTAAAGAATTCGCTTTTTAACGCCACTTTTAAGAATCAATTAATCTTTCTCTGATTTTACTATTTTCTTCATCCCCATATGTGCAACTATCGTCGTTACTGAATGTTTGTCAAAATGATTTCGGCATTTCTGTGGATTGAAGGGTGGCATTACACTATGCATTGTGTGGCATTACACTATGCAATTAACCACCAAGGTGGTTAATTGTGTGTGAACATCGTAAAACAACATATTGCAGCGGTACTTCATTCGTAATGACATTGTTCACTTGTGAAAACGAATTATTTTCTGTCCAACCAGATCAAATAGCTCTTATTATTGAAACAATGGTAGTAGGTACATGTAGTTAAAAATGCAATCAATGAGTTTTGATGGTGTTTTTTTGAAGTGTTTATTTTCCGTGTATTTGAAGCAGGAATTGATATAACAATTTATTGGATCAAATAAACGCAAAATACCAAATAAAAAACAACATCTCGGAAACTCTGAGGCCTAAAGTGTGTGGAATTCCACTTATTCTGCTGACAATAACATTGTGTCTGTTTGCGTGCAGGTTTGACGACGGCCTGGTGGAAGTGTTCGCGCTGTACTCGTCGTTCCACATCGCCCAGCTACAGGTCGGGCTGGCAGAGCCGCTGAGACTGGGACAGGCGCACAAAGTCAAGGTGGGTGGTCCCCCCGGCCCGCAACAGGTGGCGCTTATTGCCAAACTGATAACGGCGACCCTTCCGGGCTCGAACCTCTTGTCACGTAGTGGCTCCCGGGGTGAATTCTGGTTGGAATTGGTATCTGTATGCCCCGGAGATATGATATAGTGGTCGGTCGTTGGCTCAGTTATGGGCCATCATTGGATACGCAGGTCCAGTATTGATCCAAAGTTAAGACTGTGTCTCTTCTTCGCGGGGTATCACTTTCTAGTTGGACTTTGACACTAGCTGTCTATGATGTCCACGCCCAGATTAAACCAATAACAAAATATCTCAACAAAAGTTACCTACAAAATATGACAAAAAAAACTTTAAAATGTGGGTAAATGTTTGGAGTATCCAAAATGATGGGAATGAATATATATTTTTCCAATATAAAAACACGAGGTATTTTAGTTGAATGAGCTGTGGCAGGCAGTGGGTTGTATATAATTACAGATGTGAAATGTACGAACACGAGTTTGAATGAGTAATTCAGTGGGAGATAACGGTATACACAGACTGACTGTCATGACAGCCTGCCAGTCATATATCACACTGGTAAACAATAACACTGAGTCTCTGCCACCCCTTTGTCTCATCGCTCAAGTATTATATACACCAGGGTGCGAGACAAAAACTTGTAGGCCCATATAAGTTATAGTAGATGTATATATGCAAAGACAAACAGCAGTAACTGCTTACTTTTCAAGTAAGCAGTAACTGCTTACTTTTCAAGTAAGCAGTTACTGCTGTTTGTTTTTCCACTCGTACTTCTCGGGCTTGTCACAGTGCCATCAGTTTTTATGACACAAGCATGACCAGGTGCCTGCTCTTGTTTTAGTTTTTTGTTGATCGATACTGGCACTTCATGTCTTTATAAGACACTGGTTCACCTGTTGTGATATTTCACAAGACATACGCAGAATACGTGGCACTGTAAATCTGAGCTTAATTAGGCTTTATGATGGAGTACAACAGTATGACACAATGATAATACAACAATGTCACACAATGATAATAACATTAAAATATTATGGTTACCTACAATGTAAGTAGGAATAAAATTTAGCTCCTTAGACATTATTTATAAGATATGTAGTGCATTTGACACCAGTACATTGATACAATAAATTGGCAGCTAAGATAATATGTGAACTCTTTTAAGATGAGAACACGGCTCCGGATCTCGCACGACCATCCTCTACTTTTCATTCCTTCAAGTTAAGTCGCGACCGCGTGTCGACTACGTGAAATAATTACATTTTTCAATTGATCGTATTTCTATTCGAATAGAGTGGTAATGGAATATTCTAAAATATTTTGAACGTAAATAAAAAGAAAAATTATTCTAAAAATCAGTTTATACATTGGAGCAATTTTCGTGATATAAATTAGAGCGTAGTGTACCTTTCAATTTACACTAAATTTATCATGCACCGTCAAGAGCGATACAATAATGGTAAATTCATCCACCTACATGTACATCTATTTATAACGGTATCTAGCGCAAGCAAACATCACACATATGATAGAAAACCACCCTGTTTGTTTTTCATGTCAATTACTCATCTGAAAAAAAAGTCTCATATCAGGCACATTGTGGGAAAGTGTTTTTCCTTAATCCTGTCATTGTCAGTTTGTCATATGATGTTATCCTGGCATAGCTAGCTGGTGTGTCGTGTGATACAGTCTCATGGGGCTGTTACTGATGTCCGTGCAGAATGGCATCACCCAGCTATTGTCTCACTCTACATGCAACCAACTAGTGCCGCTCTCAGCTGGAATGAGTGCACATTGTCAACCCAACTTACGGCCGATGTTGGGCCACCGTCACACCGTAACATTGCCTCTAAATTGGTGAAATGTCTCTTACATGCCGGGTACTCATCCGTCCATTGAATGACTTGCCATACCGTTATACATTACATTCACACGCTTTCAGCAAAACGTGTGATTTTTCATGAATGGTTATCCATCGCGTCACATGCTGTAATTAAATGAATGGCCATGTAATAATATATCCCGTGAACTTATCTCCGTTGACCTCTCTCTTGTTTTTAATTATGCGATTTAAAAAAATTGCGACCTTTTTTTTAATTTGAAAAATTGATATGGAGGGGATGCACATTCGTTTTCGCTCTTTAGCGAAAACACATTCCTAGTTTACAACAGTCACAACTGTTTAATGTAATACCTTATATTTTAAAAGATTTTATTTGATATGACCGTAAACTCTAGTTCTAATTATTTTTCTTATACTCTGACCCAGGTTCGCTCCAATTTCTCAAAATAAGTTTTCATAAGTTCAAGTTGGAACCTACTCTCACAAATTTAAAAAAGACAATTAAATTATTTTGTATACTTAGTTTATCTTGCGGTAAAGCTGTTGAGTGTTATGAAATGTTCCCTTTGAATCCCCTTATGTATTCCTGTAAGTTACAGTACAATCACGTACAAGAACACAAGACAGTCGTGTAAAATAATAAGATTTATAAACAACCAATTTCCTGCAAACACTATACGCTGAACCTGTGTTGGTTTAATGATGGGCCAGCGCCGCAGATGGTGGCTCAGCATTGGCCCGGCGTAGGTTCAGCGTCTCTAGTTCGCTAGGTTACACATCGGTGATCGACCATGCATGTACTCTCAGATAATTAAAAGTCACACTGTGAAATGTATTAGAACACAATGCGATGTAGGAAGTGCATTATATTGATTGTTTATTGGTGAGAGCGGTCAGATCGCTCCGTGTATTATATAACAGTGGTCTCCTGCCACAGTGTCTATTGTATCATGTAATGTAGATGTTGTGCGGCATACAAAGTGGAAGATTGTGGTATGTCAAAGGTCACACGTGTAGCTAACACAGTCAGCATGAGGACTTCCTCTTGTCACCTGAAGAGCGCGTCAAGTGCGCCCAACTCTTCTCACCCTTTAAAGTGCAAGGTTTGTTTCATAAAAACGTCAGTTTTGTGCACAAGTTGAACATGCACAAAATCTGAGTCATTATAGGATGTGTCGTTAGAAATATTTTGTTTCGTTAATACAATGACAGCGAATAGAAATCGTGAAGTTCACACAACTGAGTAGTACTATTATCTCGCTATTTTCCAATACTACACGTGCATTAATGCTATCTCAACAACAACAAGATTATAATTGTCAAGGGTTTTTCGGGGGGGGGGGGGGGGGAGGCATGTTGTTAGCTAACGTTTATGGTGAAGTTCAAGATGTGCTACTGTGTCCTAATTGCATGATGCCCATATGTCATTGAATAAGGCAGTTTGTTAACGTCGATACTTCATGAGTACTACACGTCTTGCGGGTAAGATTGAAGTATCTGACGCACATTTTTTATATTATATTTATTATTATTAAACGCGCCATATCTTTTCAAGTGTTTATTTCCATAGTCTATTTATCAGTAGCACCTGTGACTTATCATCTACTGCCTTATCAAATGTTGACTTGTTGAAAACTGTAAATATTTAACCTATTTCGTAATCAATGTATACGCATTTTTTTTGATGAGGTACAGGCAATCAACATTAATACTAACCGTCAACAAGATGAATTTAAATCCACGACAAAGTTAATGAAATCGTAATAACTATGAGTATGTAGTTACTAAGACATGTCTAACAGACAGTTATACCGTCAGTTGGAAATACATTACATGTATAAGGCTCACCTGTATAAATAACAACTGGTCATAGTTCAACTACGTGCTCGGCAACACTAAAAAAACTAGATGCCTCTTATAATAAAACTGACACTAGACATGCATAACTAGTTTCTCATGTAAATATCATATGTTCTTGATAGAGAAAATGTTTGGTTTAGAAGTCTCGTCTGCCAACATTAACTGATATATCCTATTCAAGATAATCTATCCTACAAATTCACGCTCTGAAATCGACCGTAACCGTTAAATACATGTAGATATACTTTATCCATTTTAAATTGCAACAGTCAATCTCGTTTCGATTACGTAGTCATGATTTTTGTCTGGTAGTATCCGAACTGACAAACTTTTCATTATTGATTTGTAAGCACGACATTGCGTAATCCTATTATAATTTAAAATTGGTGTTTGATTTAAGATCGGCACCTACACATTTCACAACTTTCAGGCAATATTTTTTTCCTGAAGAATAAGTTTGAACTCGCTGAAGTCGTTGCCTGTACTGAAGGGTTAATCCGGCTTATCTGTCTGAGTACTGTTTTGACAGTGATCTACTTTACCATGTGTCTGCCAGTGGGGTACAGGGAGTTAGTGCCCTATAAATACAAACAGCAGTAATTGCTTAGTTTTCAAGTAAGCAGTAACTACTGTTTGTCTTTACTCACATATTACCTGATCAGTGTAATGGTTGTCAGACAGGGCATTGACAAGTGTCAGCTAGATGTAGCGTCATGTGCCAGCCACATGATCTCACGCCCCCCCCCCCCTTCCCAGATACTGTCACCATGTAAAGTAGTCCCGTGTTTTATGATATGAAGACTAACTGTGTTTATAATGTGAAGAACTGTCATTTTATATATCAATAATTTTGTAATGCAAATAAGTATTCATACATTAGTATGTTTGTAATGTGAAGAGCTGTCTGTGTTATACATCAGTATGTTGGTGATATGAAGAGCTGTCTGTGTTATACATCAGAATCTTTGTGATGTGAAGAACTGTCTGTGTTATACATCAGTATGGTTGTGATATGAAGAGCTGTCTGTGTTGAACATCAGTATGTTTTAATGTGAAGAGATGTCTGTGTTATACATCACCCGAATCAGGTTCGATACCATGTCAATAAATACTATCGCATTAAAATCTTTACCGGGTGTAAATCTTCATAGGGCAAACTGACTTCCGGCGTACATAAATTGTCACCCAGGTGTAAATATTAACCTGCTTTTTATGGTTAAATTTTCCGTTTATTTTTCATATTATCAGCCTATTTATCATATTTAGCCTTGCCCGAATGCTCAGTAAGTTTAATCAGCTCACAAGGAATACTACAGTAATTGACAAATATTTAAAATCTATGTTTAAAAGGCTGTAGATACGAACTATTTTGTGTCTGTAGACCCCCTGTGTACTGATGACGATATGTTGAAAAATATTTTACAAGGTATAGGTATACAATGTGACCAGGTTATAGCACATACCCGTCCGGTCAATCTCCATTAGTAAAAAGTGGATTGTATGTGTAGTTTTTTTTATAAGTCTTTTTATACAAATATTCGCCATCTTGAAAACGTACACTGGTTGATAGTGCACAGTTGAATGGTAATTCTGAGGTAAGTTACATTTTAAAAGTATTATTAAGAACACAATTTAATGCTTATAAAATAACATTTATTTTTAAGACAATAACATTTCATAATATATCTGAAATGTAGGATATTCTGCACGATCATTATTATAGCTAGATATTGAGTCTAGCAAAGTCAATATTGTTCCTCTGATGCAATATAGATACGCAGTATGATAAATTGTGAATGTACTGCTTCGTTTCTTGTTATCTCTATAATCCCGTTTTTCTTATGGTGTACGTGCATGTACTGAAATGTTGTATGTGCTACAACCTGGCCACATTGTACACCTACATATAGCAGGTAAATATATACATCCGGTGAAAATATTTATACGTTTGCCTATGAAGATTTACATCCGGTAAAGATATCAATGCGATAGTATTTATTGACATGGTATCGAACCTGGTAATGTGAAGAGCTGTCTGTGTTATACATCAGTATGTTTGTAATGTGAAGAGATGTCTGTGTTATACATCAATAGTTTGTTATGTGAAGAGGTGTCTGTGTTATACATCAGTATGGTTATAATGTGAAGAGGTGTCTTTGTTATACATCAGTATGGTTATAATGTGAAGAGGTGTATGTGTTATACAGCAGTATGGTTATAATGTGAGGAGGTGTCTATGTTATACATCAGTATTGTTATAATGCGAAGAGCTGTCTGTGTTATACATCAGTATGTTTGTGATGTGAAGAGGTGTCTGGTGTTATACATCAGTATGTTTGTTATGTAAAGAGGTGTCTGTGTTATACATCAGTATGGGTATAATGTGAAGAGATGTCTGTGTTATACATCAGTATGGTTATAATGTGAAGAGGTGTCTGTGTTATACATCAGTATGTTTGTGATGTGAAGAGGTGTCTGGTGTTATACATCAGTATGTTTGTTATGTAAAGAGGTGTCTGTGTTATACATCAGTATGGTTATAAAGTGAAGAGGTGTCTGTGTTATACAACAGTATGGTTATAATGTGAAAAGGTGTCTGTGTTATACAGCAGTATGGTTATAATGTGAGGAGGTGTCTATGTTATACATGTACATCAGTATGGTTGTAATGTGAAGAGCTGTCTGTGTTGTACATCTGTATCTGTATATTACGTGGCAGTACGCACTATTGTGCTATCGCGCCACAGGAGTGACTTAGCAAGGCATGTTATCATTCATGATATCATTCATGGCCTTATATATGTGCCAAGTACTCCATGTTGTGGATTTTTTGGGGGTCTCGCCGGATGGAAACGGCGCCCACGTCCATTGAGGTTCTTTTACGTCCAACTCAAATTCAGTCAGACGAGCCATCTGATTTACGTGGTTCTCTGAGCCCCACGAGTGTATACAGCACCTGGCAGTGCCAGGCGGTCACCCATCCAATGATGAACCGGGCGCGACGTTGCTTAACTTCAGTGATCGAGCACAAACCGTTGAGCGAACGCCGTATTCCGTATGCAGTATGTTTGTGATGTGAAGAGGTATCTGGTGTTATACATCAGTATGTTTGTTATGTGAAGAGGTGTCTGTGTTATACATCAGTATGGTTATAATGTGAAGAGGTGTCTGTGTTATACATAAGTATGGTTATAATGTGAAGAGGTGTCTGTGTTAAACATCAGTATGGTTATAATGTGAAGAGGTGTCTATGTTATACATCAGTATGTTTGTAATGTGAAGAGGTGTCTGTGTTATACATCAGTATGGTTATAATGTGAAGAGGTGTCTGTGTTATACATCAGTATGGTTATAATGTGAAGAGGTGTCTGTGTTATACATCAGTATGGTTATAATGTGAAGAGGTGTCTGTGTTATACATCAGTATGGTTATAATGTGAAAAGGTGTCTGTGTTATACATCAGTATGGTTATAATGTGAAGAGGTGTCTTTGTTATACATCAGTATGTTTGTTATGTGAAGAGTGTCTGTGTTATACATCAGTATGGTTATAATGTGAAGAGGTGTCTGTGTTATACATCAGTATGGTTATAATGTGAAGAGGTGTCTGTGGTATACATCAGTATGGTTATAATGTGAAGAGCTGTCTGTGTTATACATCAGTATGGTTGTAATGTGAAGAGGTGTCTGTGTTATACATCAGTATGGTTATAATGTGAAGAGGTGTCTTTGTTATACATCAGTATGTTTGTTATGTGAAGAGGTGTCTGTGTTATACATCAGTATGGTTATAATGTGAAGAGCTGTCTGTGTTATACATAAGTATGGTTGTAATGCGAAGAGCTGTCTGTGTTGTACATCTGTATCTGTATATTACGTGGCAGTACGCACTATTGTGCTATCGCGCCACGGGAGTAACTTAGCAAGGCATGTTATCATTCATGATATCATTCATGGCCTTATATATGTGCCAAGTACTCCATGTTGTGGATTTTTTTGGGGTCTCGCCGGATGGAAACTGCGCCTACGTCCATTGAGGTTCTTTTACGTCCAACTCAAATTCAGTCAGACGAGCCATCTGATTTACGTGGTTCTCTGAGCCCCACGAGTGTATACAGCACCTGGCAGTGCCAGGCGGTCACCCATCCAATGATGAACCGGGCGCGACGTTGCTTAACTTCAGTGATCGAGCACAAACCGTTGAGCAAACGTCGTATCCCGTACGGAATACATCAGTATGTTTGTGATGTGAAGAGGTATCTGGTGTTATACATCAGTATGTTTGTTATGTGAAGAGGTGTCTGTGTAATACATCAGTATGGTTATAATGTGAAGAGGTGTCTGTGTTATACATCAGTATGGTTATAATGTGAAGAGGTGTCTGTGCTATACATCAGTATGGTTATAATGTGAAGAGGTGTCTTTGTTATACATCAGTATGTTTGTTATGTGAAGAGGTGTCTGTGTTATACATCAGTATGGTTATAATGTGAAGAGCTGTCTGTGTTATACATCAGTATGGTTGTAATGTGAAGAGCTGTCTGTGTTGTACATCTGTATCTGTATATTACGTGGCAGTACGCACTATTGTGCTATCGCGCCACGGGAGTAACTTAGCAAGGCATGTTATCATTCATGATATCATTCATGGCCTTATATATGTGCCAAGTACTCCATGTTGTGGATTTTTTTGGGGTCTCGCCGGATGGAAACTGCGCCTACGTCCATTGAGGTTCTTTTACGTCCAACTCAAATTCAGTCAGACGAGCCATCTGATTTACGTGGTTCTCTGAGCCCCACGAGTGTATACAGCACCTGGCAGTGCCAGGCGGTCACCCATCCAATGATGAACGTTGCTTAACTTCAGTGATCGAGCACAAACCGTTGAGCGAACGCCGTATCCCGTACGGAATACATCAGTATGTTTGTGATGTGAAGAGGTATCTGGTGTTATATATCAGTATGTTTGTTATGTGAAGAGGTGTCTGTGTTATACATCAGTATGGTTATAATGTGAAGAGGTGTCTGTGTTATACATCAGTATGGTTATAATGTGAAGAGGTATCTGTGCTATACATCAGTATGGTTATAATGTGAAGAGGTGTATGTTTTATACAGCAGTATGGTTATAATGTGAGGAGGTGTCTGTGTTATACATCAGTATGGTTATAATGCGAAGAGCTGTCTGTGTTATACATCGGTATGTTTGTGATGTGAAGAGGTGTCTGGTGTTATACATCAGTATGTTTGTTATGTAAAGAGGTGTCTGTGTTATACATCAGTATGGTTATAATGTGAAGAGATGTCTGTGTTATACATCAGTATGGTTATAATGTGAAGAGGTGTCTGTGTTATACATCAGTATGGTTATAATGTGAAGAGGTGTCTGTGTTATACATCAGTATGTTTGTTATGTGAAGAGATGTCTGTGTTATACATCAGTATGGTTATAATGTGAAGAGGTGTCTGTGTTATACAACAGTATTGTTATAATGTGAAGAGGTGTCTATGTTATACATGTACATCAGTATGGTTATAATGTGAAGAGCTGTCTGTGTTATACATCAGTATGGTTGTAATGTGAAGAGCTGTCTGTGTTGTACATCTGTATCTATCTGTATATTACGTGGCAGTACGCACTATTGTGCTATCGCGCAACGGGAGTGACTTAGCAAGGCATGTTATCATTCATGATATCATTCATGGCCTTATATATGTGCCAAGTACTCCATGTTGTGGATTTTTTGGGGGTCTCGCCGGATGGAAACGGCGCCCACGTCAATTGAGGTTCTTTTACGTCCAACTCAAATTCAGTCAGACGAGCCATCTGATTTACGTGGTTCTCTGAGCCCCACGAGTGTATACAGCACCTGGCAGTGCCAGGCGGTCACCCATCCAATGATGAACCGGGCTCGACGTTGCTTAACTTCAGTGATCGAGCACAAACCGTTGAGCGAACGCTGTATTCCGTATACAGTATGTTTGTGATGTGAAGAGGTATCTGGTGTTATACATCAGTATGTTTGTTATGTGAAGAGGTGTCTGTGTTATACATCAGTATGGTTATAATGTGAAGAGGTGTCTGTGTTATACATCAGTATGGTTATAATGTGAAGAGGTGTCTGTGTTATACATCAGTATGGTTGTAATGTGAAGAGCTGTCTGTGTTGTACATCTGTATCTGTATATTACGTGGCAGTACGCACTATTGTGCTATCGCGCCACGGGAGTAACTTAGCAAGGCATGTTATCATTCATGATATCATTCATGGCCTTATATATGTGCCAAGTACTCCATGTTGTGGATTTTTTTGGGGTCACGCCGGATGGAAACTGCGCCTACGTCCATTGAGGTTCTTTTACGTCCAACTCAAATTCAGTCAGACAAGCCATCTGATTTACGTGGTTCTCTGAGCACCACGAGTGTACATGTATACAGCACCTGGCAGTGCCAGGCGGTCACCCATCCAATGATGAACGTTGCTTAACTTCAGTGATCGAGCACAAACCGTTGAGCGAACGCCGTATCCCGTACGGAATACATCAGTATGTTTGTGATGTGAAGAGGTATCTGGTGTTATACATCAGTATGTTTGTTATGTGAAGAGGTGTCTGTGTTATACATCAGTATGGTTATAATGTGAAGAGGTGTCTGTGTTATACATCAGTATGGTTATAATGTGAAGAGGTGTCTGTGCTATACATCAGTATGGTTATAATGTGAAGAGGTGTATGTTTTATACAGCAGTATGGTTATAATGTGAGGAGGTGTCTGTGTTATACATCAGTATGGTTATAATGCGAAGAGCTGTCTGTGTTATACAGCAGTATGGTTATAATGTGAGGAGGTGTCTGTGTTATACATCAGTATGGTTATAATGCTAAGAGCTGTCTGTGTTATACATCGGTATGTTTGTGATGTGAAGAGGTGTCTGGTGTTATACATCAGTATGTTTGTTATGTAAAGAGGTGTCTGTGTTATACATCAGTATGGTTATAATGTGAAGAGATGTCTGTGTTATACATCAGTATGGTTATAATGTGAAGAGGTGTCTGTGTTATACATCAGTATGGTTATAATGTGAAGAGGTGTCTGTGTTATACATCAGTATGTTTGTTATGTGAAGAGGTGTCTGTGTTATACATCAGTATGGTTATAATGTGAAGAGGTGTCTGTGTTATACAACAGTATGGTTATAATGTGAAGAGGTTTCTATGTTATACATGTACATCAGTATGGTTATAATGTGAAGAGCTGTCTGTGTTATACATCAGTATGGTTGTAATGTGAAGAGCTGTCTGTGTTGTACATCTGTATCTATCTGTATATTACGTGGCAGTACGCACTATTGTGCTATCGCGCAACGGGAGTGACTTAGCAAGGCATGTTATCATTCATGATATCATTCATGGCCTTATATATGTGCCAAGTACTCCATGTTGTGGATTTTTTGGGGGTCTCGCCGGATGGAAACGGCGCCCACGTCAATTGAGGTTCTTTTACGTCCAACTCAAATTCAGTCAGACGAGCCATCTGATTTACGTGGTTCTCTGAGCACCACGAGTGTATACAGCACCTGGCAGTGCCAGGCGGTCACCCATCCAATGATGAACCGGGCGCGACGTTGCTTAACTTCAGTGATCGAGCACAAACCGTTGAGCGAACGCCGTATTCCGTATACAGTATGTTTGTGATGTGAAGAGGTATCTGGTGTTATACATCAGTATGTTTGTTATGTGAAGAGGTGTCTGTGTTATACATCAGTATGGTTATAATGTGAAGAGGTGTCTGTGTTATACATCAGTATGGTTATAATGTGAAGAGGTGTCTGTGTTAAACATCAGTATGGTTATAATGTGAAGAGGTGTCTATGTTATACATCAGTATGGTTATAATGTGAAGAGGTGTCTGTGTTATACATCAGTGTGGTTATAATGTGAAGAGGTGTCTGTGTTATACATCAGTATGGTTATAATGTGAAGAGGTGTCTTTGTTATACATCAGTATGTTTGTTATGTGAAGAGTGTCTGTGTTATACATCAGTATGGTTATAATGTGAAGAGGTGTCTGTGTTATACATCAGTATGGTTATAATGTGAAGAGGTGTCTGTGTTATACATCAGTATGGTTATAATGTGAAGAGGTGTCTGTGTTATACATCAGTATGGTTATAATGTGAAGAGCTGTCTGTGTTATACATCAGTATGGTTATAATGTGAAGAGGTGTCTGTGTTATACATCAGTATGGTTAAAATGTGAAGAGGTGTCTGTGTTATACATCAGTATGGTTATAATGTGAAGAGGTGTCTGTGTTATACATCAGTATGGTTATAATGTGAAGAGGTGTCTGTGTTATACATCAGTATGGTTATAATGTGAAGAGGTGTCTGTGTTATACATCAGTATGGTTATAATGTGAAGAGGTGTCTGTGTTATACATCAGCATGGTTATAATGTGAAGAGGTGTCTGTGTTATACATCAGTATGGTTATAATGTGAAGAGGTGTCTTTGTTATAAATCAGTATGTTTGTGATGTCAAGAGGTGTCTGTGTTATACATCAGTATGTTTGTTATGTGAAGAGATGTCTGTGTTATACATCAGTATGTTTGTAATGTGAAGAGGTGTATGTGTTATACATCAGTATGGTTATTATGTGAAGAGGTGTCTGTGTTATACATCAGTATGTTTGTGATGTCAAGAGGTGTCTGTGCTATACATCAGTATGGTTGTTATGTGAAGAGGTGTCTGTGTTATACATCAGTATGGTTATAATGTTAAGAGGTGTCTGTGGTATACATCAGTATGGTTATAATGTGAAGAGGTGTCTGTGTTATACATCAGTATGTTTGTGATGTGAAGAGGTGTCTGTGTTATACATCAGTATGATTATAATGTGAATAGGTGTCTGTGTTATACATCAGTATGTTTGTGATGTGAAGAGGTGTCTGTGTTATACATCAGTATGGTTATAATGTGAAGAGGTGTCTGTGTTATACATCAGTATGGTTATAATGTGAAGAGCTGTCTGTGTTGTACATCATTATGTTTGTGATGTGAAGAAGTGTCTGTTTTGTACATCAGTATATTGGTAGTATAAATAGCTGTCTGTATTATAGATCAGTATGTCTCTTACTGTCAGCTTGTATGTTGTTAATGAGAAGTGTTGACCAGTTCTCCATCAGTATGTTGTTATGTGTTTACAGATCACGTTGTCTGGAGGTAACGCGCCCATGCAGGTGGACGGGGAGCCGTGGGAGCAGCACCCGGCAGTCATCACACTCACACACCATAACCAGGCTAACATTCTCCTACCGCAACCAAGCTGACCTCACCTCATCCACTCATAACTACTCAACTCTCTACGAGGCTCTAGATTTCCAATGTCGACTTAATGATGGACCAGACTGACTCATCCTGGAGTGGGTCACCACACTGATGTGATCATACACTCTGACCATAATCTGACTAACATTCTGATACATTGTACATGTACCACAGCCGAGCTCACCTACACATCTCATCAAACTACTCACACAATAAGACATCTGTCCATATCCACTAAATATGACACTCCCACCTTGTCTTGGTTTAATGTTGAGCTACCGTCGCAGATGGTATGCCAACATTAAATCAATATAGGGTCGACGTCTTGTGTTTGCGTCAGAAACTGAACTAATGTTTCTACCATATTAGAACACACAATAGACTAGGATGGACCACCAAGCCTTGTAAAACAGTCACAAACACGCATTCACAATATTCAAGCCGAACGACACTGAGCACCAGATGTCTGGTGCGCATTTACAAGGTTTTATCCATAATCCTGGTAACATTCTGCGACGACATCCCGCCTGATTTATTTACGTGACTGTGTTTAAAGCGAAACGAAAACCTACAGTTTCCACCAGAAGATCTAAATAGTCGTTTTATTTATTAGTTTGCTATATGGTATTGTCATTTATGTGACGAATCGAGAGACTGTTTTGTTTAGAAATGGTGCATGGTGTTCACCACTGGGCTTATGATCTGAACTATTTTAGTGCTGCACTATTTCATCACAATTTGTCTTTATTATAAGCTTGCATTGCCACGAAGAAAAAGTAGTCTCACAAAGTTTACCTGTTATAATCTACATTATTGGTGCTTTATTTAAGATATCACACCTGCACTTTTGGTCAGTGTCAGTCAATATTTTTGCTGTGAATTAGAAAGATGTGCTCAAAAGCGTCGCTCACACAGAAAAGTGTCAAATGTGCGCCGTGGAACCACACACTGAGAAGTCTGATAGCTGAGTGTATGTTTTGCGCTTCTGCCAGTCATGTTATATACCATCTCACTTCACCACCACATCCCAGCAAACACGAGACGCTGACACAATGTTGTTTTACGGTTGGGTCAGCGTCGTAAACGGTGGACCAGCAATAAAACAACATTGGGTCAGCGTTTCGTGTTTGCTGAAACCCAGCCAACCACACGCCTAAACCACCTATGTATTGTATTTTTTCTATATCCTAGCTGTATATTCAGGATAGATAGCATTTGTTGCGGCCTCACGGGACTAATATGGTACTATCTGGGATTATTACGCAACGTAACTTTGTTTACGCATTCAGTTTGTTAGTTTAAATACTACTTTAGATAAGTATCTAAATGTCTTTACAATAATATGAAACATTTACATATTTCAATGTTTGATAATCTGCTACTTTGCATTAGCAATTCAGAAGTACAAACAACTGATAATTGATTCCTTATGAAAAGAATTCATATTGTCACATGCGCCACTCTCACCCCTGCTCTCCATTGACCACTACATGTCCATTGTTTAGTATGAATACATTACCGACTTGTACATGCTTCTTGATTTTGCTTAACCCCTTCAGTGCGGCGACCATCTGTAGACGTAAGATTCTGACTTCTAAAGTCGGTCCCCATACTGAAAGAGAAAACTATTTATAATGGCCGTAGTCCCATAACATAGGTATTCAAATGAAGCGGAAAGAGCTAACAAAGACATTTATGCAGTGTTTCCATCCATTCGGCTCTTTCGACTTGACTATGGCCCATTGAGTCGATGTTCTCAATTAGGGCAATCTACTCATTGTTTCCCAAGCGTACACTAATGTATATTATTTATTACTCGTTCTGGATTTATTGTCTGCCCAGCATGTTTTTGTCTGTGTCGGCTGCAGTCGTTTTACATAGTATATTCAAATAATAAACACCACACCTGGCACAATTTATTGAATTTTATTATCCGTTATTTTTGTACTCGATGTAGGCTAGCTGTACACTCAAATAACCCCTTTTCATCATCATCAGATGTTTCAGGCCTTAATCATATTGGTGGGCTCACAACAAAACAAATTCATGTTGATAACGGTGCTTGATTTATTACGATATAGCACAATATACACCATTCATTTATTTGAATACTGTAGTACGTACAACCACATGAACATATGAATCTATCTTGTCTTTTTGGAAATTTAAGACATGATAGATCTTGTTTCTCCACCATAGCATAACGCTGGCGAAGAGTCAAAAGGAGATAAGTCCATTTGACCCCCCCTCCCTTGGATAGTACCGTAGCGGTTCTTCATACACCCAATATATGAAATGACGTTTTGCTTTTATGCTAGAATCCTGGAGGACTTATTTCAATTTGACACCAGATGCTCATACACAAGTGTAGCCTATGGAAGACCGTTAAGTCGTTAACCACCAAAACGTCAAATGTGACTTATCTCACTTTGACTCTTTACTATGGCACCGATTTAAAGTTGCGTTTACTATGCCCAGTTTGAAATAATATTTATAACTTTTTATTTCATTATAATATATGTATTAGCCGCCTTAAGTGATAACTATGTAGGATCGTGCAGCATATAAAGGATGACCGAGTCTTATTTAATAAAACAATATGGTAAAAATTAGCACAACATTTACATCTTTGTATGAAACTGTTTTTTTTCAATTTTTTTCTAGTCTATATGGTTTAAAGGGACTGGCCCAGGGTAAAATCATAAAAAAATCGGTGATTTTATTTCGGGTTCTTAATATGACCATATGATGTAAACATGTCCAAAGACTAGAACTGCAAATTTTTATAATTTTTGTGCTGCGCATTCACCAGTTGGGCTAGATATAGAGACTAAATTCCTGATTTCTTATTATTGACAACCATGTCAAAAATAGGAAATGCGGGAATTTCGTGTCTATATCCAGCCTAACTGGTGAATGTGCAGCACAAAAATTATAAAAATTTGCAGGTCTAGTCTATGTACATGTTTACATCATATGGTCATATTAAGAACCCGAAATAAAATCACCGATTTTTTGATGATTTTAGCCTGGGCCAGTCCCTTCAACTCTTATGAATATTATGGCTTGGGTTTATTATTGGGTTTAGTATTTAACTGTTAGATTTTCCAAACATAATACAGGTAGGACTAGATATAGTTGTAAAGTGGTATGCATTATGTTGTTTATTAACAGCAAACAACATGACATCACTTTTTTTATTTTTCTCATCAGGTTGCGGATTAATTCAATAAATTAATATCTCAATAAACTGTTCAATGTAATCTTGGATAGTCCCATGCCTGAAGTGTTAGACCAGAAATGTGACAGATTTGTGAGCTCTGTGGAGTAGGTGGTCCAGGACCTGTCCACTGTGTCCAGCATACACGTTACGTTCACCCGAGGTGGAGTTTATAGCGCGTCAGCGTTGTAGAAGGTGGACCAACAATAACGTCTTACGTCTTCTGGTTATATATCTTGTCATTTTTCAGCCTATCAAGGTTGTAGCAATTATCATTCTAGTCATTTTGTTGTGTTGTCTATATTGCTACACACTTAAATCAAAGAACTGAAATATCGAGATATATAAACAATATAATGTCAATAATAAAGAAAGAGAATTAGACCCTAGTACTAACATAACCTTTTTTTACTACAGCTTAACCTGTGTGCGAAAAGAAGTAGCCCAAATGCCCATATCTTCACCCAGCTGCTTAATTAAGCCTGTAACTGCGGAATGGTTTACCAAACACTTTTTCCTAAATTACATCGGAACGCTATTATTTAAACCATTGAGATATAATAGTCGCTTAACTACATTTTCAAAAAAATTATGCTAACTAACACATTTATGATTATTTCAAATTGAAAAACCCACCTTTCGTCTCCATGGTTTATACAAGCTGTAAGAGTTAATTCCCACAAACAGACGCACTGGATGAGTAGGCCTATGTTTAGATGGCTGTTTGTAAATATGTTCAAATATTTTCATGACTCGAAGTTTAAAGAAGCCACCCAAGCCGGGCCACGTTAGAGGTATAATATGCTTCAGAAGTTGAGGTCGTTGCCCTCTGGACTGAGTATGAGTCCCGGTCAACATAGAACGCTGGTCAGGGGGTGCCGTGGTGTTTTTTTACATGCACGTTAATTAATGCTAATAATGTGGTGTACATTCAATCTGCCCAGTCACTTGTTGCTATTGGAATGGATCAAAATGTATCATGGTGATATTTATGATCGCATGTATTAATCAGCTAATATATTTACCCAATACTGACTTAATTTTGGTTGAACGTGGCTATTGGTCTATAATCGAGCCAACAGTGACCAAACAAACGTATTGTGTTGAATTGGTACATTGTATGATGGGACTACTTAGTGTTTTGTAATACAAATTCAGCAATCATAATCGTTATAAATACACAGGGTAGATTTGTTTGTTATGATTACAATCATGTGTGTATATTTTGAATGGGTTTTTAGGGGAACCATTTACAGATCCCCAGCAAGTGTGAATTCCGCGACCGCTTTATCTGGGGTCGTGGAAATCACACTGGCTGAAGGGATGATGTATTGTCAGGACTTTTGACGTCAGCTAAGGCTGAACCGTTGTCAACGTAATGTCTTAGTGCCTCATGGGTATAATTAGATTGTGTAAATTATGCTAATTTATTCTATGTTTATTACTTGTGTATATACCCATGCTACCAGATATAGAACATGTAGAAGTATATGTACTGTACATTCTCTGAAGTACGTTGTTGTTGTCACCAGAGACGTCATTATTCTACTAGTGTTATTCTCGTAATTATGTAGAAGCATAAAAGGGTCCAGCTAAACGGTTGTGAATATAAATATATTGATATCGTAATTTTGTGTAAAAAGTTATAGCCCAGGACGCACTAAACTTGGATCTGATGTTGTTTTCATGCTGGACCACTGTCGGCGACGCTGGCCAAGCATAAAAACAACACTGTGTGTTCAATGGGAGGCCGTATTTTAACCCTTGAACCGCTAAGCGCGACTATATTTTAATTACCCCATTAAATCACTGTTTATATTGAGAATGAAATGTGTGTTTAAACATCAAGATTTCCAAATGTTTAGTCTCAAATTAAGCAAATATAAGTAATTTTCGCCCACTTGAAGTTGTGGGTCGCGGTAGCGAGACACAACTTCAAGTGGGTGTAAATTTAAATTATTTAATTAAGCGGTTCAAGGGCTGACACGAGTGTGTAGTATTTTACATATGATTCCGTCACAGTATAAAATACGGTGAATATATATGCAGCCACCGTTGCTTCCCACTACTGGGCGCTTGTTGTTGAGTGTTGTACACGACTGAGTTGATTCGTCCTAGGTGACCACCTGCCTCATTTGCTTTTGACGAATTCTACTTGTTTTGAGCAATCGAAAGAATGCTTTGCATGTCCAGTTTTGTATAAGACACACACTATGCTACAGGGGATAGAGGTCTGATGGGAAGGTTCGGATACTTTCTCCCGAGTTATATTTTTTCTCGTCATTAATCTGATATCACGTACTATTTATTAGCATTGGCTAGATTTCTTACTTTGTTATTATGCTTCAATTAAATGTAGTATTCAGCTATTAATCACCATTTTGTTCATTTCAATGCAATTTGCTATATCAACCCTTACAGTGCGGGGATCGACTTTAGACGTCAGAATCTGACGTCTGTAGACGTTAGAATCTGACGTCTAAAGTCGATCCAGGCACTGTGAGCATGAAAATATTTATAGTAACCGTAGACCCATGACATAGGTATTCAAATGAATCGGAAAGAGCTAAATAAGACATTTATGATGTTTTCAAATTGAATAAAACCCTTTGGTCTATATGGTTATTATAATAAAAAATGCACTTCCACTCCCCCAATCGTGCATGTTATTAAAAAGAATAAGAAAAGCTGACCCTTTGATGTTAGTTTTATCTGCTCATTTGCTCATTCTTTGATTTGAATCATTTTATTTTTTCACCATTTTAATTTATAATATTATATTGTGATTGGATCTGAGAGTCAGACCCGGTCGTAATACAGTGAATATGTTTTGTTAACATCACAGACAGTGGTCCAACATGTAGACAACATAGAGTCGATGTTATAGGATTTTTGTTGGCGTGGTATCTTAAGCTAATTCAAACATATTTAACTTATCTGATCTGATTATGATGACATACTATGATGATATACAGTGTATGTTTAAAACCTACTGATGATTTTGCATTATTATACCAATATTGTTGATATATATCATTTATTCATTTATCTAGTCTTTTGCTCTGCTGCTTGTCGAGATTTTTTGTATTTTCGCGGCATTCCATTTTAAAGGCATCACAACTTTAAGATTTCTAATGAAAAACAGTATTTGTTATCGATCAAATGATTTTCTTTTCTGTCAGGTTTCGATATTTTTCTGCTTAATTACATTATATTAATATATATATATATAATCTGTCGTGGCAGTTTGTTGTTTTTGTCGCATGTTGTTGCGGCTAGTGAATTGTTGAGCTCTCAGATTGTTGTAACTTGGAACTTTGTGAAATAAATAATTGGCCAAGTCCATCCATATAATGTTGTATTGCGCCCACCTCCAACCGATGCTATAATGTTACGATGTTGTAATTACAAATCTTGTAATGTTACGATGTTGTAAGTACAAATCTTGTCCTTGCGTTTCGATTCAATCCTAAGTGAATCTCTTTTTCACACATGTTTAGTTAAGTATGTTTGTTTTTTACTGTAGGAAAGTAATATAACATTGCAATTAACAAAAAAAGTGAAAAAGTTGATCACATAGAATTATTCTGTAACAGAACCTCTGTGCAAAATTGTCCGAGGAATCGATAATGTATCTGGTCTATCTGTGAGATAAGTTGCATTTACTAGCGTGACATGATTTTTATATGTAGTAAATTTTCATTGCCTTTCTGTACACCATCAATAAATGATCATGCTAATAAAAGTGAATAATTTCAATAGTTGTTGATTACCTTAATCTATGTTACATAGTCATTACAATTTAACCCTTTGAGTACCAATCACATATATTGTACTTTCAAATTTATACCATTACATCTAATAACTTGCGAAATAAAAATATGTGTTCAATCAACAAAAATGTGCCTACCTGATATTGGGGATCTAGGAATAGAGACACAACACCAAGGGTGCAAATTGTAATCTCCACACTTAGGTATTATATGGTGGTACACATTTAAGATCGAGCCTTTACGTACCTGCATCGCATAAATGCATCGCATCGTATATTTTGTATAAAATAAATTGAACAGAAAATAGTATAACCTGGCAAAATCAGGACGTTGCGATATTGGTATAAACTTTTTATTTGGATTTCAAAATAGTACATGACCTAATACAAAGGATCTGCGTAGACGGACGTTTTGATATTCCATGTGATGTTACACTTCAGTATTTAATAAATTCGAGTGACTTTCATCCAACTCGACGAGGGAATCGCGAATATAATTGACATCTCGAGGCTCGATCTCGAGATGAATAAAAATTGTGATTGATTATAACCTTGTTGTATGCATACATAACAAGCAAACACGAGACGTTGACCGAATGTTGTTTTAGTGCTGACCCGCCGTCTGCGACGTCGGCCCAACATTAAAACAAAATTCGGTCAACGCTTCGTGTTTGCTGAGTGGGCATGTCGTCTCGATCTGCCATGAGTAGGCCTAAACACAATCCATTCTCATGATTCCATATCACTGTTGAGTCATTGATTAATATTAGACCCACCACCTGACATGCGCACTGGGAACAACTGTTCTCCTTTAATGAAAGCCGTGTGAATTTATTTTTCCGGTCGAGGTAGGCCTACTGCCGCACAGATGGCGACCGTTATAACTGATGACAGGCGAGTGAACACACGACAGTAAACTACAGACCAGTTGTATACGTTGTTTCAATGATGGGCCGGTGTTCATGACGCTGGCCCAACATTAATCCACCTTTTTTTAAATAATTTGCCGTTTTCACCTGGTGACAGCATGGGAAAACATCGGCGTAATGGTGGGTCAACAGATTCGAATGCTGTTCCTACAATTCACGTTATTTTGCTTCCCATTAAAGTCATGCGTTGCTTTATTGTTGGGCCAACGTCTGCGACACTGGTCCCGCAATAAGCCGACATAGGTTCAACAACGTCTATCTGGGTTTTCGGGGTAAGTGACTTTGTGGGTGGAACCCGTGACCAGACCCCCAGCTGAGTGTGGTGACAAGCTTGTCACGAGCCACCACACCCCCCCCCCCCTCTCTCATCACACAACCATATGCAGCATACCGTCAGCCCTGGATAACTGGCCATTTACCTGTCCACCGTGCAGGGTGACACATGACGTCCGGGCTCCCAGCAAACATGAGACGTGGGTTTACTGTTGGGCCAACGTCTTATGTTTGCTAGGGTAAAACCTTGTTTCAGCAGATCAAATCATTACTTTC
This sequence comes from Flabesymbios commensalis, assembly GCA_964017125.1. Classification (NCBI taxonomy): domain Eukaryota; kingdom Metazoa; phylum Annelida; class Polychaeta; order Terebellida; family Flabelligeridae; genus Flabesymbios; species Flabesymbios commensalis. The sequence continues at coordinate 47,698,522 of OZ024904.1, forward strand.
GGGTCACCATGGCGTATTGCTTGATTTAATTAGGATGGTTTTGTTTGATAAATCTGACCTGCACCTTATATGATATATTTAATACTAATCATTGACAATACCGGTACTACGTGCAGGGCCTACTGAAACCCAATAATGCATGGTACCCGCGGGTACCATGCATTATTGGGTTTCCGTCATCCAAGTAGGCCCTGCACGTAGTATTGTCAGGCCGCGGACAAGGGAAAATACAGGGAATTATATAATTCTGTGAAATACAGGTAATTTTATCTGGTGGGGGGGGGGGGGGACTTTTGTCGTTGCAGAACATGTCTTGACTGCGAATGTTATTTCAAAACGTTGTTAGCAATAATTATGAAGTTTGATTGTTACTGGTTGTAATTCCAGGAATCTTCGTATACCTACTCTAAATAACGTTGCGTTGACGAGGGGTTGGTTGGGGACGCTTAGTAATTATTGATATCTCACACAGGGAATTAAAAATACTGACGGGAAATAAGACATTTTACGACTCAATTTATGTGTAATTCTAACGCGATTGAACGTCTATGGCAGAAGCATCACGATAGCTGGTGCAATTATCAGATTATATAGGCCCTAGTCTAGACTTTACATCTGTGATTTGAATTAACAGCATGATGCCACGAACTCCACACCCCTGGATGGCATGAGGTTCACACACACCCCCGGATGGCATGAGGCTCACACACACCCCTGGATGGCATAAGGTTCACACACACACCTGGATGGCATGAGGTTCTCACATATCCCTGGATGGTATGAGGTTCACACATATCCCTAGATGGCATAAGGTTCACACACACCCCTGTATGGTATGAGGTTCACACATAACCATGGATGGCATGAGGTTTAAAAATTGTGCTGGATAGCTTGAGGACTAGACGCCATATGCAAAAATTATTCCCGACAAGGGATTAAATCACACATTTCTACCATAATTAGACTTCAAAATTAGAAAAAAATCAGCTAAACATCACGTATATAGTATGCAGAATTCAAAAACGTGTAATTAAACAACGGATGGAAAACAGAACACAAGATTAAAACGGATTAGGAGACTGTCAGGAAATCAACAAGGAACACTCAATGGACACTCAATGCGGCGACACTCAGTTGGATTAAACGGATACGTCACCATTTCTATTCAAATTATTGCATAATTTTCTAAATAGTATGAAGAAATTAGCATCAGTATCATTATATGTAGAATCGTAGGTGGTCAGAATAATTTATAAACACTAATAAGCCTAGTTATTTTCGCTAACATTGGCCCACCATTGGCCCAACATAATCCGTAGAAAACGTGGATATAGTATGCGGAGACAATTTAAAGTAAATAAATAAACGTGGTGTCATAATATGTAGGACCGTAGGTGACCAGTATAATATTCATAAACAATTATAAGCCTAGTTATCTTCACCGACATTGGCCCAACACTACCGATAAGAATTGTAGATATCGTAGGCGGCCTACAAGCTGCTGACGATCAAACTATAGGCATCATATTGGCCCAACATTACCCATAGAAATCTTAGATATCGTAGGCGGCATACAGGTAGCTGAGGATCAAACTATAGGCATCCTATTGGCCCAACATTACCCATAGGAATCTTAGATATCGTAGGCGGCATACAGGCAGCTGACGATCAAACTATAGGCAATCAATCAGCACATTTTTTTAAACATTGACCCATCTCTAAAATCATGACTTCTTTTTTCATATTCACTCTTTTCATAACAGCAGTGTCATTTATAGATAAGGACGATGAATTGGCCTCCTGTGGCCCAACCATATTTGAAACAAATTGTCACCAACCTTCATCATTAACAAACATCATGTTTTCTAATTTGGTCAAAGCAAAATTACCTCTTTTAAATGTATGTTTAAATCGGAAATTACTTCCACTACCACCTTCTGGACCATCTTTTAAATTGGCTATCTTACTTCTACTGGCAGGAGATGTCAGCCTAAATCCGGTTCCCTCTGGCTCAAATGAAAGAATCAAAATTGCAACAATGAATGTCCGATCTATCAAACCTAAAACTGCCCCCTTCTCCGAATATGTAACATCTAAAAATCTGGACATTGTGGCGGTGACAGAAACATGGTTAAAACATGATCTAACGAAATCAACGATAGCTGATATCTCACCTCCTGGCTATTCATTTTTCACATACCTCGCGCAGATCAGCGGGCAGGAGGAGGTGTAGGCATACTAGTGTCTCTGACCAATTAAAAACTGACATTCATCCTCTGCCATCTTTTAAAACGTTCGAAGCGATCTCTGCACGTATCGGGAACAATTCGTTCAGTGGTTTCGTTGTCTGTCTGTATAGGCTTCAAAACGGTACATGTAAATTTTTTGATAAATTTCAAGATCTACTAGAGAACATAATTTCACTGCATGACAAATTGTATATATTGTGAGATTTCAACTTACATCTAGATAACTCAAATGGAAACACCAACAAATTCAATGAAATCCTCACATGTTTCGATCTGAAGCAGCATGTTAATTTTCCGACTCATGTTCATGGTCATTGGCTAGATCTGCTAATCACCAAACGCATTTCTAATTCTATCAAATCAGTTTTTTTCGGCAGCAGGTATCTCGGACCATCTTGCGGTCATATCAGAAATTGACTGTTGTGAGACGAAATGGAACAAAGAAAAAATATCGTTTCGAAAAATAAACAAAATTGATTATGAATCGTTTCATTCAGATATTTTCAGTTCGGATCTAATAAAGAAACCTGAGAAAGATCTCTCGGCACTTTGTCAACAGTATGATTCTGTTCTTAGCTCTATTTTAGACAAACACGCTCCTATAAGTACAAAGACTCTGCCCAGAAAACCACCAACTCCACGGATGACTCCGGAAATAATGAAGGCTAAGACCCTTCGCCACAATCTCGAACGAACATGGCGCAGATATCGCACACATCTAGATTGTTCTCGTTGCAAACATCAATGCCACCTGTGTAATAGAATGATGACAAAAGCTAAATCGAAATATTTAGCTGATGTTATTTCAGAAAATTCGGACAATCCCCGTCGCCTTTGGAATTCAATAAATAACATTCTGCATAGAATTCCACCTCCTGCTCTGCCAGAATTCACATCAGTAAAATCACTTTGTGATCATTTCTCTAGGTATTTTGTGGCTAAAATTGAAACTATCCGTTCCAAATTTCCAGATAAAGTACAGAATATTCCACAAGTGCGAAAACCAGAAATTAGATCTAAAATGAACGTTTTTGAACGTGCGTCAGAAGATGAAATTAAAAAGCTTATTTTGAGTTCATCGTCAAAATCATGTGATCTGGATCCCATTCCTACAAGCGTGTTGAAAAATTGTCTTGACATATTAATAACTCCCATCACTGACATAATTAACATTTCAATGGAAACTAGTACATTTCCTCAAAATTTCAAAGAAGCTCATGTAAGACCACTACTGAAAAAAACATCTCTTCCTAAAAACGAGCTGAAAAATTACAGGCCTGTATCCAACTTAATTTTCATTTCCGAAATCTTAGAAAGGATAGTAGCCAATAGGCTGCAAGCTCACATAAAAAATAACCATCTATCTAATCCATTACAATCGGCCTACAGGAAACATCATTCTACAGAATTGGCTCTACTGAAAGTACATAACGATATCATCATTAGTATGGACAAGGGTGAAGTTATGGCTCTAACCTTGCTTGACTTGTCGGCCGCTTTCGACACCGTTGACCATGCCTCATTAACAGATAGACTTTCTGATTGGTATGGAATATCTGGCCAGGCTCAAATTTGGTTTTCTTCTTATTTGCAAAATAGGCACCAGTCCGTAAAAAATAAAGAAACTTTTTTCAGATAAAGTCACACTCTCCTATGGAGTTCCACAGGGCTGTGTGCGAGGTCCGGGGCTTTTTACTTTATACACTACACCACTCAGCGCTATTATCTCTAGTTTTGACATAAACCACCACCTTTATGCCGATGATACTCAAATTTACATGTCTCTATCAGTTTCAAACGCGAAGGAATCTCTTGAGAAGTTGCAACATTGTTTAATGGGTGTGTCGGCCTGGATGACAGGATCTAAGCTGAAGCTTAATCCTAGCAAGACAGAATTTCTTCTTATTGGGACCAAACTTCAGCGAGAACAATTCTTGAATAATTTTCCATGCTTACTTCTAGGTCAAGACACAAATCCATCTGCATCAGCTAAAAATCTTGGTGTACTATTCGACAGTAGCCTGAATTTCCGAAAACACATATCCCAAACATGTAGGGCATGCTTCTATCATATCCGTGACCTGCGTCGAATTCGAAAAAGTCTGTCCTTAGATCTTGCCAAGCAAATTGCAGTCGCACTCGTCAGTAGTAAGTTAGATTATTGTAACTTACTTTTCCACAATATGCCGGAAAAGGATATCGCTAGATTACAACACGTTCAAAACTGCCTTGCAAGAGTAGTAACCAAGGCCCCACGATTTAGTCGTTCCGTTCCAATTCTAAAACGATTACATTGGCTTCCTGTCAAGTTTCGCATTCATTTTAAAATATGCGCAATAACTTTCCGAACCCTAAAAGAAAACCAACCTGCATATCTGGCTGATTTACTTGTTCGGCCGAAATGCTCAAAATATCTACGCTCCACTAATTCGAATAGATTTGTTGTTCCTCGTATAAAGACTAAGACTGGGTCAAGAGCTTTCTCTATATCTGGTCCAGCCTTATGGAACGCCCTGCCTGTGCCAATACGTAATGCCAAAACAATCTTAACATTCCGGAAATTACTTAAATCCCACCTATTTGACCTGGCTTTTCCACCCTAGTCCCTCAGCAGCCCGGCTCCCTGTTGACGAGCCTGTTTGGCCTCGATTATGACACGATTATGATTACGCTAGGGATTTGTGCGCCTCTGAGCTCGGTCCGCTGAGGATATAGGCGCTATGGAAGTTTTATGGATTGATTGATTGATTGATATCCCTGGATGGCATGAGGTTCACACACACCCCTGGATGGCATTATATTCCCACATATCCCTGGATGCCATGAGGTTCACACATATCCCTGGATGGCATAAGGTTCCCACACACCCCTGGATGGCATGAGGTTCACACATATCCCTGGATGGCATGAGGTTTACACATATCCCCGGATGGCATAAGGTTCACACACACCCCTGGATTCACACACGCCCTATGGAGGCCTGATTAATGACCATCCACACTGTCAAGCTCTGACAAGTTACTGAGAAGTGTACACACCTGTCCAAGCTGTACCCTTCTTATTGTCACTGATACTTCAATTTCCACACGTATATCCTACTCATTCTCTTTCTAATCAACCTATCAGACCAAGTTATTACAATGAACAACGCTGGGTGTAGGCTGGGGCAGCGCCCTTCGACTCTGGCCCAACCTTCACCCAACGTTTTATGTTTTCATGAGTTGTAATAATTCAATGACCGACGTCGCGTGACAGCTTGTTTTTTTAAATTCCAGCTTACACCAAAAAACACACAACACGGCTACGTCTTGTCTACCAAGCGCAATTTTTAAACTAAGTACGCGTGCGCACTGTTCTACGTACCGCGTGGATAAATTTATTTTGCTCAAGTAGAATTATACATGTAGGCCTACAACATTAACCCAAACTCTTTAACCAGTAAAGTTAGTTTACAATGGAAAAAGGTCATTAGAATAAGAAAAAATAAGACAATGTCCCATTTCGTGCATCTTTTCTTGAAATTCTAAAGTATTTTATGTAACTTCAAAATTACAGTTACTGATTGATGTTTTTTTAATAAACACTTTGTTATCTGATGCAACGTATAACAATATATGAAGATGTGATGCAGGCTATTTCGTCACTGACTCTCCAATGGTTAATACCCTCAATGATATTTTAAATATCATCCACTTTTTTAGTGTTATGTTATTTCATTTTCTGAGGTAAAATATTTTATTTCTGACAATAATTAAATCATATATTTGATGCAATGACAGTTTTTCAGCCAACCTATTAAATTTAATTATAAAAGGTGGGCTATTGCAATTGAAGTTTGTCGGCGTTAACATTTACTTGTGGGCACGATAACTTGAAAAGTGTTTCATGTATCCTTTCCAAATTTGTTGTGCATGTTGCAAATGACCAGTTCTCAGACAAGTTCAATATTAAATGGCCGAAAAAAATTGAAATGACCGATTTATTGCAATTTTACATCAATAATTTGACCTTGTGGTCGCGATAACTTGAAAAGTTGTTCATGTATCCTGTTCGAATGTTATTAATCCTGTTATGCATCTTTCTAATAAGAAGGTCTCGGACAAGTTCGATAATGGTTGAAAAAAACTAAAATTTTTCGATTTATTGCGATTTATTGCATTTTACGTCAATAATTTGACCTTCTGGGTATCTTGTGTATCTTTTCCAAATTTGCTATACATGTTACAAATGACCAGTTCTCGGACAAGTTCAACAATGGCTGAAAAAATGGCTGATTTATTGAGATTTTTCGCATTTTACGTCAATAATTTGACCTTTTGGGCGCGATAACAGTTTTTCATGTATCCTGTTCAAATTTGTTATGCATGTTACTAATAAACAGTTATTGGACAAGCTAGATAACGGCTGAAAAAAAATCAAAATGGCCGATTTATTGAGATTTTTTGCATTTTATGTCAATGATTTGACCTTTAAGTTCAATAATGGCGGCGGGCTATTGTCGAGTGTGTTCTTGTTCCATTTTAGTTTTCTGTATAAACGTTATTCGTTTAGGTTGCCTATTGACGTCAAATTTGATAATTGTCACACAAAAACTTTATTTACTGATGGGCATAATTATGTAGGTCACTATGGTAATATAATTATGCTGTATTAATTTATAACCTGTCTATTCTTTTTTTATTGTCGTATCTACCAGTATGGGAAACACTCGAAATGTTACATAGCTGTGCAAGGCATTCACAACAAATATATAATACATAAGTGATTACTACTCGTTTAATGTTGCTGTCAATGAAATCTATGTAAACGATCTCTGATATTAATTTAAAATACGAACAAGTTATGTACAAAAAATAAAAAAGTAATTTTGTAGGCCTACCCCGTGGAACCTAGAAAAGTGAAATCTCAATTAGGCCACTTTTATGCTGTCACGTTGATTGACGTTCTCAATGAAATTGTCTGCAGTTGACCTTCTCAGCACGAAGCGGCAGCCCCGCGTTGGTTCAATGTTGGGACAGCGTCACAGACACTGGTTCATTATTGTGCCAACGTAAGACAAACATTATGTATGTAAGGTCAGGTGCCCATTGATAACAATATAACTCCAGTTGGGTTGTTGGCAGTCTCGTGGGCCGTCCTGCCAATAATACAAAGGCTTCATGCCTGGTGTGGAAGTTTACATTATGGCAATTTACCAGAGTGTTTCAGAAACTGTCAACTTCAACTCCTGTGACATTCAAGTGAGCGAGCTCTTTTTCTCTATTAACATTTTCACCGCTGATACGAGGGGGTCATCATTTTATTTTTGTCATATTCTGATGCAATGAAGTTTTAAAGGTACGCTTTTATTTTTTCAATGTTAACATTTCTCCCCTTTATTCAGAGATTGATCCACCACCGTGTCAGTTTCGAAACCGACGTCGGGCTACGTCTTTTTAGAATATATATATATATATATATAGGCTTACTTAACCCTTTAACCGCCGGTGCCGCATATATTCGGGTTTTCATTTTTTCTTAGCACATTAAGTACCACATTTTAAATATGTTAAAGATAAAATGTGACATCAACCAGCAAGATTTGAAAAGAGTTGACCTCCATTTTGTCAAATCTGAATAATTTTACCTCACTTGAAGTTGTGGATCGCGTCAGCGAGACACAACTTCAGATTGAATAATTTGGCGGTTAAATTTATGTGATATTTCTATTTATCGATAATATTGAATATTACTAAGCACACATGCCAGATGTGCTATAAATTGAGGTTTTGAAAAGTGATAATGTAGGTTTGGATCTAATAAGGTTTCTCAGATAAATAGGTTTCTCAGAGAATTAGTAAAACTTGAATAAATACATAAAATTATATATGTCATTATATGGCTATTTTGATTGACTGTGATCTGTTCATTGCTACCTCAATTCCCACATCACAGTCAATGTTCAGCTGTAAATAAAAGTTGCGATGAAAACTGAGAAATTATCATCCTTGTAAATAATCATTACTCAGCTTAAGCTTGTAATTGATGCGAGTACAATTTTGCACTAAATAAGAAGGCCTATGGATTCTTCACGAAATACTTTCTAGATCCTAAATTAGCGAATGCCTCCAAATAAATTGTCTAATTTGCCAGCTATAAATCGACTAGGCCTATAGTCATAATCCCCGCGGATTAACGTGGTAAATGGAATTGGTGTGAGGGAGCTGCTTAATATGAAACATGACATTTCTATTTTTCACATAAATTAAGGACAGAATTTCGTTCAATCAGACTGTATCTGGAACTACTGGTGTAATTAACCCTTGTAGTGCTCGGACCGTATTTCTAATGTTTCCAGCATGTTTCAAACCAAATGAAATGTCACTAAAATTGACAACATAGTTTGTTGTAGATGATCAGTTAACCCTTTTCCTGCTAATTTAATTTATTTAAATTGTATGATAAATTTGAGCAATTTTCAATCACTTGAGGTTGTGGAAGTGGTTGGAAACTGCTCATATTTGTTTAATTTGAGACCAAACATTTACAAATCCTGATGTTGTACTGATGCTGATAAAACAGATTAAAAACGACTATTGTCGTCATCAGCAGACAAGGGATTAAGCAAATAACTCCATATCATTTTTGATAAATATAAATATTTTTCATTCATTTAAAGCTGGAAATTGCGTTAGCAATTCCAGCTTCAAATGAATGAAAAATAGAAACAAACAATTCGTCAGTACAAGGGTTGAGTGTCGTTTAAAATAGTGAAGATGGAATTTGGAGAAACCAAGGCCGACAGATCGGTGTCTACCTGGTGTCATTGACAGCATTATCTACTCCTCAATATGGCAATAAAATCAGCCAACTGTCCCATTCTACTCATAAATATATCCTAGTTGAGCCGCAATGGCTCCAGCCAACACCATGAATTACCCTCATCGACTGAATGCCGGGCCAGCATCATCGCCGATTGCTGAATAATCAATCAATGCTGTTAAAATTTCACAAAATATTCTATGGAACAGTATTAAATCTGGTGTAATAGCTGTGTTTAACATTGTTTATAACAGCTCAGATATTGTACTTGTTTCAGACCTGGACATTATTATTGCCCCTGCAGTTGTTGTCATTATACTGTCCTTTCTCTAATAATGACAATTATTGTGTGTTTTATTTGTCTGATGGAGTTTAAAGCAGTGGCATATCTAATTATAGGTCGTTTATCTCTTCAATGCGTGGTGCTTTGTGGCGACTGAACCTGTGAATTGCATATAAGATTAACAACTCGTATCGCTTGGAATTGTCTCGTAAACCGCCGTGCAAATCAGATGCGGATGACTCAACACGTTCTCAAATGCTATCAAATTGACAGTCTTTGTTCTCTGAGACCAGTGGAATGCCATGTGCGTATATAATAGTAACAGTTTTCAAGTTCAACTATCTGGTGATATATTTCATCGACTTAACTAGGAATAAAAAACTCATGGTGATGTATAGTATTCAGAAGTGTGACATTGTATGGTTGTGTGAAATAAGAAAAAGGCCATGCAGTGAGATCGAACCCAGCAAACATGAGACGTTGGCCCAACGCTAGTTTACCGTTGGCCCACCGTCTACAAAGTAGACCAACAGTAAACCAACGTTGAGCCAACGTCTCGTGTTTGTTGGGAATACGACAAACTGCTTGCCTTTACACACGGAAAATAAAGTAAACTAACACTGTTCTCCACAAAAAATTATGCCCTAGCAACCAAAGTGTTGTATGTACCACTCAAATTAGTGGCACATACAACCCTTTCTTTGCTAGATGACTATATTTTCACCCGTGGCAACGATTGTCAGCTCTCGTGCCTGCCAATTGACTTGACCACATTCCTTACTGTCAACGTAATTAGATTGAAATATGTCAGGGCCATCGAATCTGCGTTTCAAATGGGATAGGCCGACATTTAATAGCGCTTTTCATTCCAATCTGTTGATCTTAACTGCGCCAATTTAGATGTGTATAGCTGTCACACAGATGGTACCACTTTACAAAATGTCCCGAGAGATTGATTCAAGGGGGGACGATGTTTTTTCGGCATTGGACCGGTGTTGAATCAATGTTTTTGTTGTCTAGATATGCATGCAGATTTGGGAAAGATAGTTCTCGTCGTTATCATTAATCACAGTGAGAGATGCCATTCAAAATCAGTGCTTGGAAGGCTCATATATTGACTCTGGGCTCGGAAGGATTCACTAACTGTTTTGTATTATTTTACGTGATTAATTTACCGAATATTGAATTTGATTTATGGGTATGATTTTTGGACTCAATTAGTATCACCACTCCGTGTTTATCTATAGTCAAATAAATAATATACAAAGAATAATAAAGAATTGTCTTTACTGTATCCGTGATAATGTATTCATATACATTAGAGCTACTTAAATATAAAACTATATTTTTTTCAGACTTGAAAGGATATGAAATTAATATTGGGTATATTTTCATATGATGATTTTCATTTTTACGATATTTTATGTCCAAATGCTATAAGTACATTTTGTACAATAATAGAGGTGAAAATAGTTTCATAGGTAAATTTTTCAATAACGGTTATTATACTAATATCATATGTATTTTTTAAGAAAATCAGATTTTCCTATACCACACCCATAATGTTTTGCCAATATCGTCGTTTTTACCATCCTATGAGTTAAATCTGACAATTGCATTAGTAATGCCAGATTTGAATCATGGAAATAACGCGAATGATTAATATACATAATGCCAAACAAATGGTTTATGAGTATTTATCTGCTCTTAATATCCTCGTCTGTCATGTCATCGGACTCGAACATGTAAAATAAAGAGTCCCGCACATGGAAGATAACTGGCAAACCCATCGCCAGGCTGGTCTATCTAATCTCTAATCTGCTAAGCTTGGAGTGGCAATGAAGTAGCCCTAATCTATTCGGATCAGGAGCTGAGATGGCCAATAGGGCCTGAACAGCCCTTACCGTCCGGGACACAGGAGATAGACATGTCAGACCCTGAGCTTATGACAGGCGCACGGTCAACATCTCATGATAACAGTCACGAACCCGGGACAAGCGACACGCTGCCCAGCCTTAACTCCAAGTTTAGTCTTAACCACGTTGACTAAATACATGTAAATACATGCAATGTTCAGTGTTTTGTTGAAAAACGTAAAGTCCGTGAAGTGCTCTTTACTCGCGTGGGTGAAAATGACTGATAGATGCTTCGATCAATTTATTTTTAAAACAAGATTGATTGGAGTCGCATCATACTTCACATTTTTTTAAACAGTAATGTTGATTCAAATTGATACCGATGAATTCAATTATTGAATTTTAAATTGTATAGAGACTGGCAATTTAACGGTGTTTTTAGTTTTTGTATATTATTTTTTAGGTGTGTTATTTGTTTTATTATGTGTGGTTTGATATTATTTTCGTGTGGTATATGCCAGTATATATATGTAAATCGTTAGCTGAGATTTATTTTAACCCTGAAACATCCAGTAGAAAGAAAGACGCTCGTTCACCCTATATATTCGATATATGGGGAGGCCTACATGTGTGACTGTATGACCAAGAAATTATGCAGGCACGCATCACTTACTCGGATCCACCTTATCCAGAAAGGACATCATACAGGTGGATGTGGATCATGTTAGACTTGCCTTTCATGTCCCCTCATAACAGATAACAAAGATGTGTCAGTACATTAGCCCTTTAATCGCCGGTCCCGATTATATTCGGGATTTCATTTTTATTATCACATTACGTACCACTACATGTTAAGGATAAAACGTGACTTCAATCAGCAAGATTTGAATACAGCTAACCTCCATTTTGACAAATCTGAATAATTTTCACCCACTTGAAGTTGTGGATCGCGTCAGCGAGCATAACTTCCAGTTGTTGAAAATTTAAATGGAATAATTTGGGGGTTAAAGGGTTGAATAATGCTCAGTGGTTCACCTGATACGTGCCAACATGAAACGTAAGGCCAGCTCAGGTTCAATGCTGGGCCAACATCTGCCACGCTGGCCCAATATTGACCAGCGCTATCTAAGCATGTGTTGTAATACTACACCACTGGACAAGGAAACGATAATGCCTCTCTCTTTTACCAGCGGCTTTCTTACATCCTGTCAAATGTGCCGCAAAATTCGTGCCGCGTCGTTGCGGATCATATGAGTCAGATCGGATCCATATGGATCCAGACCGGTAGTTTGTGACGGACGCAGGAAGTGTCCTGTGAGACAGATGTACATAGAGCTATACGGTCAGTTTGACCTATCATTTTCCACACCATATGACAACAATGCACGCTTTGTGAAATATGCCTTGCAGGCTCAAACATTTAGTCCATCGTGTAAGATCAAAGAAAGGTTGGTATTATTTTAAGTCAGAGCAGTCAAGCAAAATATATGGCTGCCAGTTTTGAAGTGTTATCGGTTCAGCCTAGTTCATCACTATGTACTCTTTCAGGATGAGGGATGTTATCTCATTCTCTAGCTTTCATGCTCTGATGAGTGACTAATTTTCATGTAAATTGCATTTTAGTGCATTCACAAGAAAATACTTCTTGTGTAAATTATTAATACCGCCTTGTATTGAGCAGAATGAATTTGGTGTTGCAATTTGGTGTTGTCTAATACCGGCAATAAATCTGCTTTGGCATTCATAGTTCAAAACTAATTTATATTTCTCTTCTGTCACTGCTGGTATTAGGATGTCTAGCATCGACTGTTCCACCTTCCGCCCACATAATACTAGAAGTGAGTTATTCCCTAACAGGTGGGGGAAATTCCACATTCCCCCAAACTAAACGAACCAGGTAAATGCTTTTCCAGCCCAGTGTCGAGTACTTTTTTTCGAAATTCCCCTGGATTTGATGGATTACCAGACCCAGATTGAAAGCCGTGTGCCAGCAAAAGCTGCCCCAACATTGCCTTAACGCTGGTGCAACGTCTGTGATGCTGAACAAACGCTGCAATCCAGCGATGATCCAGCGACGGTTCAGTACCGCGTGTTAAGTTTGTGGTTACTTATCTGACACCTGGTGGTTGATCAGAGACCACCTTTGCCCTGCGCATGTAACGAAGTCTAGACTGGGGAATATGATATTTGACTACCACACAGACACTGGTGAGATGATGAAATATGTCACGCATCATGTGTGACAAAAGTCTTTCTCGTAATAATTTTATTTAAAAAAATACTTAGAGACCATTTTAAACTGTTTTCATTTTGTGCACTGCATATATAATACGTACATGCATACTTCTCCAAAATAAACGTTTTTATAAAAGTGCTACGGAAAGAAACATATATTTGTTTACTGCTGTGATTTCCGGAAATATGCCACGAATTTTTTCTAGGCATACCAGTCAAATGAGCACTACTGGCTCCTGATTGACTTTCAGCTACTTAAACCGTAATGTAAAAGTTATTGATGCCCATACCAGAGATAGGCCTACTATATTTAACATGTTTAGCACGGTACCGACAAGAAATAATGATCTTAGCATATCAGTTATTTATATTTTACAAGGCAGACACGAGTGATTTCGAACAGTCAGCGAGTTGTGTCACCTAGAAAATACTTTGAACACATGATATTTCTATGAACTGTTGAGTGACGATCTCATCCTATCAAAACATGTAGGTCTACCTTGGAGGAGGTTTTCTTTTTTGATGATACAACTCGTCATTTTGATATTGAACGGTCTTACCTACCACCTTGTGGAGTGGCAGATACTACAGGCCCTAGCTACGCAGCAAACACGAGACGTTGAACCAATGTTGGGTTGATGTTGGGCCAGCGTCGTAGACGATGGTCCAACATCAACACCTGTCGAAGAAGCAGCTGGACATACTGTCCTCACATCTATCATGTATTATAGGATCAGTCCCGTGCCAGCAAACACAAAATATTTGCATAACTTTTGTACAATGTTTGACCAACGTTGAAGACGTTGGGCCGACGTTGTGCAAATGTTATACAAATGTTTGATGTTTGCTGGGATCCCGGCTAAAGCGTAACACGTCGCGTCTGTTGCTCAAACACACTATTGCATCATTGGCACAACATAGCCGCGCGACGATGTAGGCCTACGCGAGCGCGATAGGCAACGCGATCTTTATCAAAACTGTTACATTTATTTTTGTCGCGCGTCGGGCCGGTCGTCGTGCCGGCCGTCGCGCCTAATATAGTGCTTTGGACGTCGCGTCGGTCGTCGCGTTGGTGTGTGGACAGTCACGCGATTGTCGCTAGGAATACGAGAAAATCACCAACGCTGTTTCAATGTTGCGCCAACGTCTTTGACAAAACAGTGGTGCTACTCTTTAAAATAATAAAGCCAGATAGCAGCGGTTATTTTCCATCATACATTTTCAATGTAGCACACAAAGAATAATGATAGGGAAGACTTGCAAAGTTGGTCTCTCTCATCTTCATAACAACCTAATGTATTATTGAGTAGCCGTTGCCATAATTATAATGAATATAAAACATATTACAAGTGACTTAATAAGTCCAGTATTGCTTAAAATTGTTCCATGATCGATGACCTTAATCATGTTAATAGAACACATTTTTAAATCTGACTATTCCCATGCATCTTATCATACTGCAATCCAAAAAAATAATTTCCACATTAATTTATTCATGGTAAAGCAATGGGAAACAGCAGAATGTGTCAAATGGGTGTACAAACGGTGTCAGGATGTAAAAGTGGTCAAAGTCTCAATACTAATCTATAACTATCAAATAATAATATATAGGGCTACTAAATTGAATTTAAAAAAATCAAACAAATTTGTCAGCAAACGACCTCTACCCATTTACCAGTGCTGAATGCAGAAGAGGTTACCATTTTTGACCCGATGATGTTTTAATGTTGAGCCAACGTCATAGACGGTGGATCAACATTAAAACAATTTAGCTTATGAAAAAAACCCGTAACACCCGATGCTGTTTCAATGTTGGTCCACCGTCTTCGACGCTGGCCCAACATTGAAGCAGCAGATCGGGTGTTACGGTTTTTTTTCATAGGCTAAATTGCTGTCCAACAGTGGCGCTAACCCGTGTGGTTACGTCACACTCGGACTGTAAAGGGATACGAAGACCCATTTGCACAATTTGTATCATGCTTAATTGACATGATACAAATTGTGCAAATGCTGGACGATTAGCTAATTACACGCTCTATGCTATTATTCAGTGGTATATGTATCTGTCGGGCCTATATACAAGGCCTTGTGAAGTGATTTCAGTTCAGCAATATGTGTCAAAATGACATCTTCTGTACATTTAAAAAATATTTTAATACGTTAATTATATTTTATTATCACAAATGAAAACTGAAAATGTACACTTTCACTGGTTCAAACACAGCATCTACGCACGATTGATTCTGGCGAAATGATACTTAAGATCGCATGGCAGAAGTTTACGACGCTGCATGGCCTAACATTGAAGTCGTTCAACGTTTTTTCCCTTGCTGGGATTGTAACTTTGGTTAGTATTATGCGCTGCACAACAATATGTCGACCGGTATGTACATCATTGACAACCACTGACGTCGTGATTTGATCAAATATACCATGTACTCCCGGATGTACAAGTTTCTTCAACAAGTTATTTAAAATACAATGAATAATCACTATAACAATTTGCCATAAATTATAACTTGCATATGTTGTACATTTTTGTTGTAGTAGCCTACCTATTATATAGTACTATTATATTTGCGCAACGCTTTCGAGGAGCGTATAATTATATATATTGTATTAGCTACTGCCATTTTACGATTTTCGTGAAATCACTATGCTTTACCAATGAAGAGTTACTTTGTGCAGACTATCTCTGGAGGTTTGATGACGCTATTTTTATATATACTGTGTTTGTCGTATTTTCACTACACATTTAACAGATTTTTAAATCAAATGAGCATTACTGATTGTTTCTTCTCCGAGTATTTTATTCGATACCAGGACGATTATGCGTATGTTGTTTTTTACATAAATTTAATTATCCTCTTGTGTGTCAAAAATTGTCTGAACCAAGACGATTGTGTATTCATACAAACTCCTTGGTCTGAACTGACTTAAGCATAGCATATAGCTGCAAGATGTCTCTTATTGATCGTCGATTTAATAAAGTCTCTCACATTGTGGGTTAATTTACTGATTAATTTTGTTTGGCGTAAATTTGTTAACAAGATTCAGGGTAAACAAGTTCCTGTTCGCCATGCAAATGGCACCCACACCTTTCCATATTTCCATAAAGCCACCAGATGACTCACAATATCTCGCGGCTTACCGCTTTCGTGTAAGGACAGTTTTTGAATCTACATCGGAGCTGCTCCACTGCGGTCGCCATCTTGTGTACAAATGGAGATAGAGTACAGTCATGTCGTGTAAACGCGCACGCGCGCTCACTGAACAATGATTGTTTGTTGTAAGCTGATGTATCCCGGTGCAGAACAGTGTTCATGTTTAACATTGCTGTGAATAATTGCAATTGAAGTTGTGAAATAGTATCTGACATTGATCCCCAAGTTATTATTAGGCCTAACTTATTGTCAGTTGTGCTAGTAGGCCAATAAATCTTGGGATGCCTGGTACAATCACCATACTTTCTATCATCGAGGAATGAATCTGATTTATTTTCACACATATATTTAATAATTTTAGAAAACACGTTTGTTTTGTTTATATACGTGGGGAGTATTCGTGGCCAATAGTACGACTCTTTTCAGCTATGACCGACATTAGCATGGTCAGAACAGTTTCTAACTTTACTTGACGCCTTATCGTTTCAGTAACATATTTCTTCTTCTCTACATCAATTCATTCCATATCAGCCGCATATAATATTAACAGAGTGTTGTGACGACCCTGATCACCAATTTAGATCGTATTGAGACAGAGCGTTTCTCGCCCAATGATAATTTGCTAATAGAATTGCTTAATATATTACATGGATGTCGATAACGTGAAAATAATATTTTGGGTTGATTTAAGTTTTGTTACGTTTAGACAAGTATATCAACAAACACTCGTTAAAATATAATATATTTTATTATTATTTGTTTATTATGATGATGTCAATGACCAATGTTCAACAATGTGAATGTGATAAGATTGATATTAATAACATTTCAATTGATAACATGAGATAATAATTCATAACAAATTGCTGCAATTGATAATTATTAATAGCACTGTTGCTGACCAGCAGTACAGTAATTATAAGGCAGACAACATGAGAAGACCAGCTTCTTGTGAATAATATGTGCGCATAGGGTTTCAAGGGTCGTAAGTAGCTACCATCCTTTCTTTCAGTACGACCCCTTAAACCCTACGTAATGATTGTAATTATTCCAAGTCACAGTTTAGCTTATTCTGTTGAGTTGCCCTCAGCCAGATATCCATGAAGTCCTCAAATCTGGGGGCGCACTTAATATGAGCCCTTTTTAATCTGATCCGGCCCATAAACACAAAACGTCCGTCTCCGTGCCGCACACCGCACCTGTACGGAGCGTGAACCATTCCGGAAAGCGTTCTCACCAGGTCTGAGACACCAGAGACTGGTAAATGTGCAGAGTCTGTCTGACTAGGTGAAGGGGCGGGCATGTGTTGTGGCTGCAACTGGACAGCGTTGAATGAAGATGACGGGGATGCGGTGAATACGGAATGCGTTTGTCGCACCATGCGGTGAATGTTTAAGTGGATCTGTGACTCGTCCTGCTCCGGCTGGTGAACCACGCTGTCAATCTCACCATGGACAACTGAAACATACAAAAAAAGTGGTATAAGTATTAAGTACTGAAAAAACACAAGCTTTGAAATGTTTAACCCTTTAACCGCCAAATTATTCAATCTGAATTTTCACCCACTTGAAGTTGTGTCTCGCTGACGCGATCCACAACTTCAAGTGAGTGAAAATTATTCAGATCTGACAAAATGGAGGTCAGCTGTTTTCAAATATTGCTGATTGATGTCACATATTATCTTTAACATGCTTAAAAGGTGGTACTTAATGTGCTAATAAAAACTGAAAATTCGAATATATGCGGCACCGGCGGTTAAAGGGTTGATGTCGATCCTGATCGTATAACCAGATAGCTATAGGCCTTTTCTGTGAGTTTTAATTTCGTACTGAAACAGGTAAGTTTGCAGGCGATATAATTTATGTTTAAAATAATAATTTAAAAATGAAAATAATATGACAAATTTTAGGCATTGAAGCTGTAGCGACACATAGCTTGCTCGACAAGGATCAGTGCAATGTTACACAGTGCTACAGTAGTTTTTGACACATAAAACTGCGACCTGACATGTATTTGCTGTTATCTGGGTGTACCACTTTGTTTTTGGCACACGTCTCCTGTTAGTTAACACCGAAAGGAAGCAGCTGTGTTTCCTACCAGTGTATTGTCCTGTGTAACATATATATCATACATTGTTTTTCCACAGCAATGGACACGTCGTGTCACAATCATTTGTCTATAGCACAAACAATTATTGATATGCCGGTTTTTTTATCTCATTAACCACAACTCTGAGGTTGTTTTCCTAGTAGCAGCATCGGTTGTAATGCTCTTTCTTGCCATTTAGGACTTGTTGTGTTCAATTTGAAGATATGTACATGTAAGCAATTGTTCTAATTTGTTTGAAACACCTGGATCTCGTGGCTTATGTTATTATTTACCTGTCACATATGAAGCTACAACATGCACAATCACACTAACTTTATTCAAAATTAATTACGGTATTTATTTCAAGTTTGTCTGGGCATTGTTCAACTTGATCAAATGAAAACTGTGCATTTAATTGTCCTTCCTAGTTAAGTAGAGCCATCGACAAAGGTAAAATCCACAAAACAATTAAGATCAATACAAATTATGTTGCTTAAATAACTGAATAAGGGGTCATCTCATTAAAATGCCTGAAGTGGGATGTGATCACGAGGTGTGGCGTTCTAGAATAAACTGTAAACAACCACTCTGGGCTGTGTCTCTTCAGCAGCTAAAGTGCCGCTATTATTACGATAGGTTGTCATCACCATGGGTGCCCACCATCAGTCCCCAGACCTTATCAGCCTTCATCACTTGTGACACCGTATAAACTTACCCGGTCACATGGCAGTCAAACGCTCCAGTGCTAGACTCACCTCTGAACCCAGCACCCTCTACCTGTTCAGTTACTCCTTTTTAAATATTAAGTTAAATACACTTTAAGTCACGGATCGCAACTTTACTTTTGTTAAAAGTCCTCCAATTTAAAATTGCATAACTGAAAGACTGATATTTGCTTTACATGTGGATTTAATGAAAACACTGACGTATTTCCCCGGTGCTTCAGTAGTGTGCAAGGGGTTAATTCTTGGCAGTGTGAGGATTTACTTCACACATGAGCCTGTATTAAATATTTAGATGGAGATACAGACATAACCCCCTTATATGATGTTATTTATTTATGCAAAGTTAATTATGGGCGTTGACTGCGTGTTTCACTTCACTCACTTGGTTTCTTAAATACTTTTATTTGAATCCAGCTTCTATTTTGTCTACAGTGCACATAGGGTTAATTCTTGGCACAGTGTGAGATAGAGGCATTCAGTATAATCTGGTTCAGCTGCCTACCATAACATAACACCAGGACACTCCCAATGTCACTGGCAACAATTTGATTGCGATCGGCTCAATAAAGATGAGTCCGTAAATTCGACCCTGGATACAACGGCTCCGTGTCTGGTTTATATGAAAAGCCACATTCCATTTGTTGCGCAAAAAATAAGTGGTAACGCGATAATACTTGCAAGGCTGAAGCCTTTGTCAGTTAGTCATTATGATTATATCAGAAGATAAAAAGACATGCCAGCTCGTTTATGCAATCATGAATTTACCAAGAGACGATGAAACTGCAATTTGTAGATACTAGATAGTATACATGTACACACATTCCTAACACAAAACCTTATCTTCACAAAAAGGCGTTAATTTTGTTTATATAAAATGATATTAACAATCCTCTTCATGGATGCGTATAAATTGTTTGTGCCAACGTTTAGACATCGAAGGGATTTTTACTTTTTATGTAGAATGTAATGTAAATTCTAAATCACAGTTTTCTTTAAATTATATTTTTTTTAAACATATCTATATAAACAGAAATTCTGGTGATGTGGGTCACTGAAAGAAAGTCATTTTAATGTCTATAAACGTAGTATGTTCACACATAATTATAGTGAGATGAATGCATTAATTAACACGATATAAAGCATGGAATGTTTCCTACGATCAAGGATACTAGAACATATTATAATATCCTTGCTACTATCCACCAAAATTAAGGTTTTATTTGGTGAATATCGCAACACTATAAGCAACACATTGCAACGCTACATTTATTAGCTATCGCATATCACCATGATCACTGCTCAATTTATCGTAAAAATGAGTTATAACCAACAATGATTATTTAAACTGGAGTTGGGTTCACATTTATTTTTTCACTAAAAGCATCAAAGACATTTTGTTATCGCTGGAGCTGAATCGTGAATTATTTTCATGTGTAGAACCAGGGAGATCAGATGTAAAGAACTAAAATGAGGTGCCTTTGTCGAAGTGCAGCAAACAAGGCCCACTAAAAACTGCACTCTGGCCCAGAGCTGGACCAACGTCACTGACGTTTGCCCAACATTGACCCCGAACAGGACCTTCGTATAACATTGTCTGTGATGCAGTCTGGATCTGCGTTATGTCGGGATCACATCCTGGTTAATTGGTGTGGATGGAGACGCCTGCTGACTGGTGCCAATGTTTTCACACGTTACTGAATTAATTCGGGGGGGGGGGGGGGGGGGCTGTAACCCTTTAAATGTGGAAACGAGGACAATTTATAGTCAACAGATTTTATCACCCCTATAAAATTTATTTCATAACAGGCAAGATAAAATGATTTTGAGATGTATGTAGAAATGTTATTTTCTTAGTAATGTCTCCAACATGTCCAAGAGATAGGTCACTATGTCTGAAATGTATTGATTAGCGATTTAGACCGTCAAATTATGAGTTTGATTAGCAAATGAGCAAACTTGCATAATTATCTTTCGATACTAAAAAAAATATTACCCGAGTTACAGTACCGGTATTCAATATTATCCACGATTATCGCAGTATACTTTTACTGTAGAAGATCTTCAGTTCTCTACAATACGGATAATTCCATTCAAGACACACTACTAGAATTAATTGTTTGCGACATCCAGGGTATGAGAGTGTAGTTGAAGATTTATTATTTTGTCAAGTTTTGTTAGGACGGTCTGCCTTCTGGTTTTCTGGTGAACTGGTTTACAGCATCTGTCGGAATGGTCTGCCGTGAAAAGGAAAACAGCAGTATCTGCTTACTTTTCCAGTAGGAAGTGACTACTGCTTGTCTTTGTCTGGCAGTGGTGAGACGCCCAGGCACAGCCTTTGTTGGTGTATGCTCAGCATGTCTGCCAGTGTGTGTGTCTCAGAAACATATCACATGCTGGCTATGCTCTGGCCTAGTGCTGGCAACACTCTGGGCCAATGGCTAAGTAGTTGGCCGAGTGTATAACATGTATAATCAGTTCAGTGTGATTGATCATGTTTGCTGCTGTGCTCACTGTTGAGTTCTCTCAAAGGCATGTGATGATTGACTGGACTTATCGATCTCGATGAGTTGTACTTCAATCTAAACTATTCGCCCCAATACTTCCAAAATTCACCAATTGCTAGACTGTCCGCACCGCATATTATAGTATTGGCCTGATAATTAAAGTGGGGACTGGTTCAGAAAAGGTCCCCCATCCCATGGTTACGTGTCTGACACATAAAACAACTTATACACCTGCCAGGAAATCAGCTGTCTTCACCACCAGTACAATCCTCTGGCTCAGAGTTGGCCGCGCGCCATCAACAATGAGCCAGCGTATCGTGCCAGCTGTTACTGTACCTATCCATCAATCAATCCCAGCGAGCACCAACATTCAGCCCATGTTGTTTTAATGCTGGGCCAGCGTCACAGACGCTGTCCCAGCATTAAAACAACACGGGCTGGGCGACTGATGTCTTTTGAGATACCACTGCACGTGTTACATCACGATACATAGATAATGGCTGGCAAACTACACAGATTACTGCTAATAGGGAATTACTACTATTTGTGTGATACCGACTGGCACTGACGTACATGATTTACTATGTTTGCATCGAGGTTGAACTTGTTTATTCCACTAGATAGTAACCATGGTGAGAACTGACGACAGAGTATATTGTTATTGTGCACACATTGTTTGCAGATTGAATGGCGTTGTAATATATTTACCTTTTTACATTATTGTTCTTTTGGATAAAAGTCATTTCTAATTTGATTATGCACATTGTATCGTATGACAGAAGATTTTTTGTACAATACGCGCTTAAATTATATCAATATGAATACAATATTTAACATGTTTAAATAATTATTGCTAAAATGTTCAAGCACTCATCAAAACACTCACCAAAATCACTAGCACATGCAGCATAAAGGATCTCATCTTCTGTACATGGACGACAATCTAAAAAAGAAAAGGAAAACATACTTATGGAATATTCTTTTTTTATTCTAAATATATTCCGGTGATCGCATGTAAAACCTCTCGCAAGACAATGATCAGAACTTTTCAAAGAGTAAAACATAAAAGTGGAAAATAATGTAAAAAATACGTGGTCCGATCTAGATTTTAATAGAAAATATTGTACCACAACTAAATAAATTTTGATCGAATGACGGTAACTACTTCAGAACGGAAGTTCCTGTGGTTTCTTATTCGCACTACGAACTATTAATCCATAAGATTTTTTTTTATATACAATTTATAAATATATTGTCATTGTACAAATATATGTATATTTACCATCATCAGAGTCGTCTGCTGTATGACTGGAAAACTTAAGTGAAGAGATGGGCATAATTTCCAGATCGTAATCCAGGATGAAATGACCAAACAAAGTGGCCATCATGATGTTTTGCTGGACATCGTCTATACCAGCTTCTGCATAGAGTATCACAGGCTGATCCAGTGAGGGAGAGTCCACACATGTCTCCTGTAACAAGGAGTCCTCCTGAAGACTAGCGTTTAATATGGCCAGAGATTCTAGCGGCTCTGTGTGCACCTGGTATATCTCCTCTCGCTCTAGAGACAACTTGACCACCACCTGGTGACTGGTAGAGGCTGTGAAGCATGCCCTGAAGCCTTGTGGTTGACCTTCACGATGACGAGAAGATGTGTGCCTTGGTTGAAGAAATATCCTGACAGCTCCCCATGGATTACGCCAGTCCACACTGCCCTCAGAACAGCTGCCTTTGGCCTGCCGGACACCACGTCCTAATACCGGCTCATCCCTGGAAACACAAACATAAAGAATCTTTAGTAATTTGATTGAGTCAGATCCCCTATCCAAGGATGTTTTTTTTATTCTGCATAAATCCCGCCCAGTAAACATGGTCAACACAAAACATTTGTAAAACATTTATACAATATCAGACCAACGTTAAAAACATTGGGCCGACGTTGTATAAATGTTATACAAAGGTTTTGTGTTTATCATGTTTACTGTGCGGTAATATTGTTCTTGGGACCATTTGGTGTTGAAAATAGGGCCTAATTCCATAAAAAACGTTAGGATCGCACACCGTGAGATTAGCATAATCGTCGTTTGTAATTTTTATCTGAATTTATTGCAAAACGTGTTGGAATGTTGCTATTTCACTTAAAATGTAATAACGTCCGATAGATCATACCCCTGTATATAGATTATCAACGCCTTCTGCATAATCATGATGATCATGATAATTGTATATAATTAAGGCTCATGATTAGGACACGTATTTTTGCGATGCAGATTGCCAATAAATGTATATTTATTTCGTTAAAAATACCGTACGTTCATGGCATAAGCGCAAATATTAACAAA
Source organism: Flabesymbios commensalis (assembly GCA_964017125.1). Classification (NCBI taxonomy): domain Eukaryota; kingdom Metazoa; phylum Annelida; class Polychaeta; order Terebellida; family Flabelligeridae; genus Flabesymbios; species Flabesymbios commensalis. The sequence goes on from OZ024904.1 coordinate 47,722,769, forward strand.
CAGGCACTGCCAGGACGAGGTTAATATACTACAGTACTCATGATACAAGGGAACTTCATTATTATCTGATATAAAATCAATATATGTCAGATTGTCGAATTGGTACAGAAAGTCCTTGATCGGACCAACACATTGTTGAGAGCTCAGACATTTTGCACAGGTGTAAATTGACTGTGAATGTGGCTAGTGGGAAACCGAGAAATTTAAGCTGCAACACTTATTCACATCACTGCCACCACAATCATTTGGCACAGCGCTGGACCAGTGCCATCCGAAGTTGATCCAACGCTCAACCAACAGCCAGTCTTATCTTGCTGGTGTCAATAATGGAGCCAGGTAGGAGGGATTCCACTAATTAGACTGCTACCAGTAACTGTACACACGTGCATTCCCTCCTGTACCTATCAGTCAAACATCATTGCAAACGCCTGTGGTATGAGGATAAACCACCCCAACATGAGAAGTCCACCTGATGTTGGTTTAATGTTGAGCCACTGTCGTAGACAGTGGACCAATCTTGAACCAGTATTGGGTTCATGCCTCATATTTGCGGATTAAACCACATAATTTAACAACTTCTGGAAGCGCAACTATGGGTCAATGGTGGGCTTGGCTTTCTGTCCCAAATTATTACCAGTGCCTTTTTAAAATGTGCAGGATGAACATGATAAACCTTGAACTGTTGAACGGACAATTGATGACATCCCATCTCTGACAACGGCCAGGTGATACAATTTTTCATTGCTTGTTTGCTAACTCGTCCATTGGGAAGTAATAAACGATGGTTTAACTAAAATTATACATTATCATAAATTAGACACCAATATTGCTCGTAGGTCTGATTAAAACATGTTTTGTCTATAAATAAGTTTAACGTATATGATCGTGCGTACGGTGCAAAAATATTTATTTTTGCTGGGATTTAAATATTTAACTTCCAGAAATATAGGAATAAGGGCAGTTTTTTCAGTCTTTACCTTTTTTTTGTGTCTACCTTTCTATTTTTATACATGCATAACATTTTAGCATGTTTAGCATTATGTTGCTTTCCAGCAAAGACGATCGAGATGTTGAGCCAATGTTTGGTTGCCCAGTGATAAACACGCATTTGGACAACGTCTCGTGTTTTCTAGCATAATCAGTCAGTTAACTCACTCCACACATTTAACTATTACAGTCTAGTCAGAATGGTGTCTGCAACAAATGATTGGAGACAGTATAATAATATACGTCATGAATGCCATATGCATTACGACAGGGTACCTGGTACCATCAGCTTTATTTAAATCACATGTGTCTTCAATCCGAGTGAAAAAAATCAAGACGACTGCTATCACACTTAATTATGTGTTTGTGTTAGCTCGACATCTTGGTTTGCTACAAATATTTGGTGATGAAAGCCTGCCCTTCTTTTCCGCACATGTTTTTCTCGTTATAGTAATTTGTTGTTACTTGTAAGTGTACATAGTCAACATAAGATACGCCGTATGCGTGCGTTATGTTCATGTAAGTATAACAATAAGTCAGCAAGATTGAAGAACTAACGTTAGAACATAGAAAAGACACTACACGGACATCAATGAATAATTTGTCTGGGGTAGAGGTACACAATTTTTCTGCAGAAAATTATTCTCGGATATGCGTAGATATTAAACGGATCCAGAGAATGGTGCGGTATTAAGATATATGGTTTTGAGCCCTATGCCAGAAAATTATAATATTTCGAGTGTCAACTAAATAATTTTCGTTTCAAGAGGGGATGGACGACCAGGTATCCATAACATAAGAAAATCCTTTTGATATCTGGATCAGCTGCTAATCGAAAATCGTTTAAAAGTAGGCCTGCCCATAAAAAAATCGATTTTTCCGTCGTTCAATAAAACCAGCTAGTATAGATCCCATAAAATCAATAGCTCAGAGTTTAGAAGAAAATATTCTAGACTTTAATTATCAACAATCACACGTGACATTAACCATGGAGACACGCGCTGTGTGTTTTTCAGCCTTTCATACTGTCTCATTAGCCCGGGGCAAGTGATAACTAGCGTGGCATGGTGCCAGTGCTCTATTGGCAGTGAGCACAAACCAACACGCACTGAACATTTATCAACAGGGCCATGTGGTCAGTTGGGGAAAAAGCACAGTCGTGTTGAATTGTCCGGCTTGTCGCCGTGACCACCCCGGGCCAGTCATTATAAGTTAACCTTCTGCTTGCGGCGAATTGATTCATGCCTCAAAATTCCTTTATTAAAAAGTAAAAATACCTGATTTCTAAGTGTATTTGTTGAGCAAATGCAACCTTTTTATGAATCGAATCGACTGAAGCATACACAATTTTTGCACACATGACGTCAAGAATCGCAAGCGCGAGAAATTCCAATTGGAATCACCCAGCCTGCAGATCGTTAATGGCACTGGGCAATGATTATCCCGGCGGGGGCTCGCAACTGGTCTCAGTAGTGCTGACTGAAGACAGGCCTCAGGTGCCGGACCCCTTTCTTCGCAGCAACCCACTCGAGAAATCGTTCTGTCCAGGCATTTGTCACGTCAATCAGGGAGCAATGGACAACACGAGTGGATGTTATGGTGATTTTTCCGGATGAAGTGGTTATAAGAGTGAAGTTAGAACTAGAAGGTCGTAAAACGTCAAAGCTAACTGATAGCGTTACCACGGCGCAGATTAAAAGTTTCAAACAGACAAGGTTAATGACTGGATTGTCATTTTGCCAACCAAGTAAGTCGAGTGAAAGGACATAAAATTTAGGTTTTTATACTTGAGTAAACAATTAGGGATGCACCTGGCTTTTTCGCTTATTACCTCGCTTATTACTTTATCAGAAATAATTAGTCACAGACTATTAAATTTAACCTCAAAAGAACAAAACAGACAACGGGTTATTTTGTTTCAACGACAAGTCAACTATTAACATATTGATCAAATCTCACTTTGTTTAAACATGTCAGATGACAGAGTAAATTTTGATATGATTTTCAAGCTCACATCCCATATTATATACTTTATCAACATTGTCACCATTAGTCTCACTCCAAGCATCATCATCATCATTAGCTGTTTATCACCTCATAATCCTTAACCTATATACAGAAAGATGGCCGATTTTTTTTACAAGGATGTAGGCCTATGCACCAACCCAAGTTAGGAAACGAAAAACTAATGTTTACCGAATATTTTATGTTTAACCTTCCCTGGCTTGACCCTTCAGATAAACATGATAAAAGCAGCACAGTCATTCTGTACTTGCGTGTGATGACCCTGGGAGCTGTATGTGCTTTCAAGATAAAGTCGTGACTTTTTTGCTAACTATTTTCCTGGGAAGATGCTGGTAAAAATTGCCAAAGCTAACAAGCAGTTGATGGATTCCGCACCCAGCGGCACATTCGTGAAAAGACAGCTCGCACATGTATATTAAGTTTCAGCTTAGCGTTTCTTCACTCTTCGTTGCCCAACCCAGTGCAACCAGAAAGCCGTTGCCCAGAAACACGCGACGTTTGCTCAATAGGCCTACTGGCTTAATCTTGAATCACCGTCGCAGACAGTGGACCAATATTAAACAAACATTGGGTCAAACCTCGCATGTTGGCTGTGTTGTGCTCATTTTGTTTAATATACCCCTGTATGTATAGTGAACAATTAAATGCTATAGTTTGTGAGTGTTTGAGCCAGAACAGGAATTGACGAGTCAAAAGATACACAATAGCGCAATGGTTTCTTTATCCAGGTTGTTTTTATTCAAATAAACTTTGTTTTAGTAAAATCAAATACTTTACAAAGCACACTATATTTCTAACGATTGTGTAGGCCGACTTCTATATAAAGAGATAGATTCAGACATGATAGGTTAGACTTATCATTGTAAAATATCATTTAACTTTTACATGTTACAGAAAGTGTTTGCTCTTCACTTTCCCAGACGAGTGTATAAGTGGAAAATCGCGGCGGAGTGCTCTTGGCCGAAGAGGGTGTCCCTCCTTCCCAGCGAGCACAACACGCTAGCGAGACGACGAATCCAAATCGGCCAGCAAATGAGAAATTGGACCAGCGTTGTGCTGACGCCTTTATGTGTAGCTTCATACATACTCGTCCGTAATCTCAGATCAGATTCCAATGGTAGAATTTTGAGTGAGGAGCGCCAAACAGTAAAGTGGCTGTTTTATCTGCAGACTGTGTTTACACATCCATAACCATGACTGGCTGACGCTCTGCAGACAAGGTTTTCAACCTTTTAAGCACCCGCGTCGCATATAATCACATTGATAATACGCACCATGCACCAGTGAGAGGGAATATACCAATAGGGCTTATCATACATCTAATTCAGGACGGTTTAAATTGCTACCACAATTGCAACCAAAATTACCTAGGAACTAAAGAGTTCAGTCGTCAAGTCAATCACTTATATCCAGATCTATTGTACAGATCTATATGTAACTTGTCTGTGCGATTACTGAAATATGATCATCTTTTTAACAATTCTATAATGAATAACGGAGCATAATTTATAGGGCCTAAATTTGTGTCCGACAAATAGACGAATAAAAAAACAATGGAAAACAGGCCCACAGCAAATCTAAACAAAGAGGGGGGTGATCAGGTGATCGTTATTTGAAGTTGAGGCGCCGCCGAACGGGGAGGAACATGCACAGAATGCACTTTGTACTCTCGGAGTGCCAGCTACACTATAGATCCATATCTGGAAGGCCGTATCTGGTAAATAAACCAAGTATTTTGATTTTTACCAGCGTCAGAAAATCTGATAATGTGGGTGGTACAGAACTGGTACTCAGTACTGTGCGTTGTCGACGTGGAGTGGTCCAACACTAATAATTCAAAATGCCTGAAGTATTATTATTGTGTAAATGTTCACGATTCAAAGTAAAAACAAGTAAATGGACCTGTGGTGGTAGGTACTAGTGGCCTACTAAAATAGCACATGATGCATGTACTAGAATGCCGAATCTGTTAAACATGAATCTAAACCAGTTAGCATTGTTAGTATAATTATTTATTTAAAAAATTACAAGTGCCAAAATAAAATGCATTGTTCTTAGATTTGATCCTCATATATATCAAACAAATCGTCCCCTTGGATATGAAAGGGTGTATCTGCCGCTTTATACCTTTACATATCCAAGGCGACGAACTATAAGGTAGGCCTATGTATTTAATTTTTAGAGCTTGAAATAATATGACAAAAAAACGTTGGAAACGCTACAACATAAACATGATAAACAAGAAACGCGATTGTATACTTGTAGCAACTAATTATTATTATAATTAGGTAACGCAATCTTCCAATACTTAAAATATGGTCATCTGTCAATTTAGAGATCAGTATATAAACGCTAAAGGTAAAGTTTAAACTTGCACGTTTAATTACTAATTTAAAAAAAATAGATGTGTTAAATATTATTCGGAAAAGTGAACTTGCCACACTGTGAAGTCACACGTATCACTAGAATGTGCCGTGTAATCTCTGATAGGAAATGACTCAACAAGAGTCACCAGCATTACAATCAGCGCAACAGCATATCTGCTAAAGTATTCCATCGTCATCCAAATCAGCTAGCTCATTATCGAGTTCTAGCAAACCACCAAACCAGGTAAAATCCTCAATGGGAAGTCCACCAACTCAATTTGATTTTCTTCATTAACACTGTATTGAGAGGATACTCCTTACTGGTTAGTCTGTATACTTCTCCCTATAAGTTTGAACAGTCAGTGTAATAGTAGATTCACACTTGTGTGGTCGTGGTAAACCATGGTATTGAGGCGTGTATTACTGGGCACACATAGATCTCACTGTAGACAATCATGTCGCTGTGATGGTGTGCTACTCCAAGTCAAGCAGACGACACACAGTCGTGCAGACGTACCCCACGCGCGACCTGCCGGGGATCTACTCAAAGTCAACTGAATACCCACGCCACCTCTACAATTGTCCTATTCACTGTGGACGGCACACACTCGTATCCACGTGCCTGATCCAGGTGTGTTTTGGCTGTCGTTCAAATCCCTCAGTAGTTTTCTATGTGTGGAGTGTGGCGTTCATAGAGGTGCTCACGCTCTCACTGCGCACTGTCGTCTGCTCAAGTAGAAGAATGAGTAGCGCGCATGTCTGGCGGCAGTAGGCGGGGCCTCACACCGCCTCCTCCCTGTGATTGACAGCAGCAGTATGTGCGCCAGAAGCACTCGAGAATGGGGTGCGCACGCGACCTTCACTGTGTAACGGGCACATCACGCACCCTTTTAGCCTTATGGTAGAGTAGTGCATTATTTAAACAAATGTGTTGATTGCTGCTCTTCAAATATCTGACAAATTATTTTATCTATGTAACGTTTGTTTTAATATAGCAAACATTTGAATAAATCACATGTTGATATAAAGTACATGTAGCTGAGTAGGCTTACAAGGATGTTCTACACATATAACGTCCTTGCTCAGGGGGTGGGGTGGACTACTGCTAAAGTTTATTTCGATTAAGTTATATACTTTACATCTAAAGGGATAAAATAAAAAAATAAAATGTATTTGTTTATAACAAAAAACAATATATTAAAAAATATTTTTTAACTACTTAATACTATATTTATCTAATGCATGAACAAGAATGCATAACTGTTAATTACCGACTTGGGTTACTGCTTAATAATATATTTATTATTATATATCTCTGGATATGTGGACGTGTTGCTTAGGAATGTCGAAAAATATTATCTAAAATATTTGTTCTTTTTGTCAGTGCTTTGTTAATACATGCATATAGTTAGATTCGTAGTTAGAATGCCATGTTTGCATTTCACTGTCAATACTTGTGAACATTATAAATACGTTTATTTTCTCAAGGAAACGTTGACAAAATGACGATTTTACTCAAAACACCCATGATTTTAAAAGTGGTTAAATACGAAGGCAGTATGGTACATCATAAAGTATAGGTGGGTGAAAACAAATTAATCCATTCACTGTCACGACCCCCTGAAAGGGTCAGGTGCTAAAATAAAAGACACATATTAGAGCAAATGACGAATGCATTGGTAAAACTTCCCACAATCAACAGCTCCACAATGATGAATTATCCCTGCTGTTCATGCTGTGGCTCCATTCTGGGCCAACGTCACATACGTTGTCCCAGAATGGAGCCATAGCATGGCGAGAGAATCCCCCTCCCCCAACACACACACACTAACCCAGGTAATTATTGAGTACTGTTATTAGCGGTGCTACATGGCACCTCTGATATCGGGGTGTCACTCAGTGATAATGGCATGGTGTGCTGGCAGTGATTTTGATTGAGTTTTTCACCGTTATATGCTTCTCTATTATAGCTATTATGAAGACATCCGCAGGTGAATCACGAGTCCACAGCCCTGTGAAAATGGTACTCGCTGAACTCATTATATATGTCATGTATCTTTTCCAGCTGTGCGATTCGGGGTCTATACAATGTCATCTTTCCCTATACAGCCACGATTTGTCCAGTTATTATAATCACAAACCCCATAATTATTTATTTATATGCTCAGTTTTAATAGACGACATTTGAGAAATGGGCATATATAGCCGCATACAATTATTCAATTTGTGTTGCTTGTATACTGCATAGGCTAAACGAGGCCGACCGATACACAGTTTTCGGAATATTTAGTAGTAGGCCCTATGGTTTGACGTAAACCTCACTAGACTTTCTTTGGTTGATTAGGGTGTTGTAGTCTACTATACAGAATCCTACATAGATTTAGATACATCGGGAGACATTTCCTAAGAAAATATTTAAATTCTCACAATAACGCGCATTCGCTTGATATGAATCAATGAGATTCGACTCTTTAATACCAACATGTCCTATGTGATGCCATGTTGGTTTAACCCTTAAAGCGCTAAGTTTTAGAATTTAAATGTTTACCCACTTGAAGTTGTGTCTCGCCACCGCGACCCACAACTTCAAGTGGGTAAACATTACTCATATTTGTTTAATTTGAGATTTTGCAAATATTGATGTTTAAACATTTATTTCATTCCAACTGACAATGATTTGATCGGCTAACAAAACGAATTACAAACGATTATATTGCTTACTAGCGCTTAAAGGGTTAATGTTGAGCCACCGTCTTCGTCGTTGGCCCAGTATTGAACCAACTTGTAGATTCAATGTATTTTGTTTGCCGAGATTCCACAGACAGTCTGTTTGAGTTACACACCCAGAATGGAATGTTCTAATATGCAGTGGATATTTTGGTTGCCATATTATACAGAAGTCAAAGATCACCTTTGATCAGGAGAACATATCTAATATTAATTCTTATCGCGATGATAACTGCACAACCATTCATGCCAAATTGGAAAATATAGTTCATTTGTTGAAGGTATACGTCTACAAGCCGATAAAGAGCAGGTCAAATATTGATATTCAGCTTAACATTGACTGGTGTCTACCATCAGAAAGATTAAAATCAATCAATCATTTTAATTTTCTACTACAGATAGGCCTACATTTAAAATATTCAACATATATTTACTGAAAACACTCCACTACCTTTCGAATATTTTTTTTAAATATGCCTCTTGATAAATAAGAAACCTTTTATAATCTACAAAAATGCTAATTTGAAATTGGCCTCTTTTTAACTCTTTAGCCGCTAAGTTATCTCACTTAAATTTTCCCCAAATTGAAGTTATATCTCGCTACCGCAATTAACTTGAGACCTTAAAAAATGTAAATGTTGATGTTGAAACACACATTTCATTTCCCATTAATAGTGATTTATTCTGGTGATAAATTGGATTAAAATGATCATAGTCGTGCTTATCATATAGCGCTTATAGAGTGGAAGTGCACTCAATCAATGTTTTTGTTAACCAAACAGTTCGAAAACGCTCACAAGCGGGGCTCGAAATGAGAGTGTTAGCTTCTAAGTTATAACCCTCCTAAGACATGGGAATTTATTCTCATTTTCATTCATCTTAATGTGTGAATTGCTACGCACAATTCCCACCTTAAGATTAGTAAAATACCTTATTTCATAAAATATAGACGATTGCTACATTATATTAAATGAAACCCAGAACGTCTTTGTATAATATATAGTGATGGTCTAAACCATTTTATCTTGACTGACTTGTATTCAAAATACGCCATCTGGTGTATAAATGCAATATGCGAGCTTAGAGGGTTAACTCTTTACCTGCTATGTTATCTTATTTAATTTTTTTCCCAAACTTTAAACAAATATGAGTACTTTTCACCCACTTGAAAATGTGGGTCGCGGTATTGCGAGACACAACTGGTTGAAAATTACTCACATTTGTTTAATTTGAAGCCAAGCATTTGCAAATTTTGATGTTTAAGCACTGATTTCATTCCCATGGCAAAACCAGTGATCGGCTAATAAAACGAGTTAAAAACAAGAATAGTCGTGCGTAGCGCTCAAAGGGTTGAGATACAAACTTTGGCCCTTTCACTCTCGAGCTTTTCTGCCGAAAAAAACAACCTTTTCTGCCGAAAAAAATAAGCAACATCAATACGAATAATATGACATCTATAATATTGAATTAAGGGGACTTGATGTAACGTGTCAATCACAACAATTATTGTCACAATTTCTTCGTTCTATAGCCTGAATAAATACACGCATATTTTGCCACAGATGCCTCGCCTTTGACACTTTTGTCATTGAACATATGCAGGCTTTGATCACCACCGAGACACAGCCGAATTATGCTCATTTCATACAGAGTATAGAATTATATCTGCCCGGTTTATTCAGAGTTTCTTTCGAATTTGCTTTGTTGTTAAATTACATGGTATAATTCCGAGATTGAAAAAAAAGATTGCCGCCCGAACGGCTATGGCAACAAACAAAATCGAACTCTTTGAACGAAAGCTGCATTTCAAGTCTAAACAAACATGACAAACAATTAATATTGTAGCAGCCTGAGCAGTGAAAAGACCCTTCCCTGCCTGATGGTACTCAGGCATGAGGATATTTATTTGAATTTTATTAATCAGTGCATATATATTATATACAATATACATCGAATAACTAAGTTGACCTACAATAGAGTGTGATTGTACCATTTGAAACTAGAGCAAAAAGGAAGCTAGCTGTGCTCCACCAGCCACCCCCCCCCCCCGAAATAACAATCTGCAAGGTGATACTACCAATATATTATATTTGTCATTATTAATAATCAAATCAAATCAACTTTATTGCAAACAATGTAAAATACATCATATTACAACAGCAAACAGTACAGAATAATACAATGTTAAAAATACACCAAAAGTAACAATACATGTTGCATAAGGTATTTATGAAATCCAAGTGTCCCATTGTATGAATCACTGCATACCACATTTGCCTTTCTATTAGCTCTCCAAGAGTCGGGAAAGCTTTCTCGATAAATTGTCATAAAATACATGTATGGTTAGCAATATGGTTTTATTCCGTGATTGAAACAATGCAGAAATCTTTGTTCTGAAGACATAACACGCTATTTGAATCAGCTGACATTAGTTCCTGGCGGATTTCGGTATATACGGGACAGTCCACAATGAAATGCACCTCATCTTCCACCTTATCCTTGCAAAAATAGCAAAAACGTTGCTCCGCCGGTGTAGGTTTTGATCGACATCATCTGCCTTTCTCAATTTTGAGATCGTGTGAACTTGTTTTAAAGTTGGGCTTCATATCGTAGCTTATATTCTTCTAAATGATAACAACACAATGTTTTTGCATACGTTCGTAGCTTGTTTTCAACATTACTAATATCTTTATTTATTCTCCCAGAAAACATTTTTTCATATTGAGTTTTCAATTACATTGTAATATCTTTAATAAGAAAAACATTTTCATTAGGGATGTTTGTCGTTCCGAGTATTGAAGAATATCGCAGCGTTTTAAATATAGAGTTTTAATAAAAGTCTCTAAAGATATTATTATCTTTGATATTAAAAAAATATTTAGAAAAGCAAAGAACCGTCATTGACAGCTGAATCTCATTCAGTACCTTTCACTATATTTAACACAAGGTTTATGTGTAAATTCGCAAAATGCACCATTTATCAAAGAAAATATGTTTTCAATTTTCTGTGGGGAGTATTCTTCTTGATAAAAAGGCGGGAAAACACGGGTGTCCGGCAACAGCGTTCGAGGACATCAAACGGCTGGGCAGGGCGGCGGATTAACACTGCACTCCCCACAGCATTCCATTCATAGCAGTATGCCGCGACCGCTAATCGAGCGCGTGTGGGAGGAGGATTATAATAATTCTCATAAAGTGTGACACAAAAGGCTGAGGAACTCAGCGTTTTGTGTCACACTTTATCAGAATTTAATCATAAATCTGGTGGAAGTGGTGTTTCTATTACAATATAATTCACGATTCTAGCTTCTATAGACTCGACAGGGTGCATGCACGGAGGCTCGGTGTATAGCCTCCGGGGGTCAGTCTCAGTGGCCGTGAGGGCAGGACCCGAGGGTTGAAGGCCACGCCCCCGGATCAGCCGCCAAATGTGCCCCCGGGATCCCGTGGCGTCGGGATCCACAAAGGGGACTCCCCCGCGCGGGGATGGCACCCGGACGCCCGGACACCTCGTGCTAGCGACAGGGATCATCTGGCGTCATCTGTAACCCCCCCCCCCGTCTGTCCCCGGCGCGACGTGGATCCCCGGCTGATCCGTGTGAACTGTAATCATCCGACACGGATCTTACGGCACAGGTGGTGTGCCGGCGTAACCCGATGTACGCCCGCAGGGGTTCGAGTCCACCTCTCCACCGTCTCAAATATTTCATTATCCTTTCAACTGTATTTAAGATGCCGTCTCGCAAATTGAGCGTAAGTGCCTAAAATGGGTAACACATGAGACAAATATTTTCAGCATATTAAACTTCTCAAAATTGTTTTTGATATAAACTGTTTGATATAGTGGCCTAATTATTTTCTCTAAAAATGATGATTTTCAACATTCATATATCAACCTGTCAACTATCAATGTGAGCACATAATGCAAAGATTAGGTGCTTCAAGGAATAGCCAATTATCAAATTGTAAAACCTATATCTATATATACTATCAATAATAACAACAATTCATAATGCACAGTCATAAGGCACTTTAAACATGCTGAAATTCCGGCGTCCTGTATGTATAGTGGAAGTTTATAGCTATATGCATGTACCGGTACGTTGTCTATAAACCAGCCTTTGTCTGATGTATTCCTGTTATTATAATTACGTAAACAGGTGAAGGACTCACATTGCATGGTTCCCATGTTTTATTTCGCAAGGATTGTATTGAATTTATTGCGGCTGTGGAGATGGAAGGGTGAGAACAAGGTTGGATCATTTACCACAAGGCTATTTCTGTGTATTGTGTTACAAAGGGAGGGGAGGGGGGGGGGGGTGGAGCAACGGCCAGCCTGTCCAGCCGGAAGCCATATACACGCACAGGCGGCACTTGTTTCTTTGTGGATTCCAAGATCCTGGCATCAAAGACGTGCTGGACATTGAGATCCTGATAACCTCTGGGGGTCGTCCACATATTTATGTCAGGATCACAGATTCCAAGGAATGCTTAGCATCAAGTCAACACGCGCTAAATGCCCCTCCTTGTTTCAAAATTATCTTGACAAGAAAAACATGACCAAAATCAAAATACAGTGCAGTGCAGTGCAGTGCAGTGCAGTGCAGTGCAGTGCAGTGCAGTGCAGTGCAGTGCAGTGCAGTGCAGTGCAGTGCAGTGCAGTGCAGTGCAGTGCAATTTTAGACAATATCTGCAACACGGCACCTGAGCACAGCACAGCGCACGACATCCATTACACGCACAACACAGCACTGCTTTCAAAATTGTTTCCACATATTTTAGAATACATCGCATCTCAGTGCTTACAGCACGCTATGCAACAACAACTAGAAAAGTCTAGTTTTATTGTAAAAAAACCTGGATATATGGCTCCCCTTCAGCAGCGTAAACATTTAAGGTTGATAGCTATTAGATGTTGTGACAATGGCTTTGTAAATGAAATGAAATAAATCGGACTTTAGGCCACCTTTGTGCACATATAGGCTAAACTGTGCCAGGAGAACCTCTTGAGGATGGTGAGATGAATGAGATGACACTGTCCTCCAGACACAGGATTCGAAACTCGAGCCCTGGCGGTCTGAGACCGAGCACGCTACCTCTCGGTCACGGAAGCTCCCTACATCACTGAGTCAATGGCTTTGTAATTATTGTTACTAAATAGCTCCTCTTGACAGTAGACAGGTAGAGACTATGTATTTTGATGTGGTGGAACCCGTTTTTTATATCTAAAGCATCTTCCACCGCAAGACTCGCTACTCCTGAGCCCTCGCTGTGTCAAGACTAGCTGCTGGGAAGATGATCTACAGTAAATAAATCGTCTTTAGGCTCAATCAGTTGAGCAACAGTTTTGATATCTTCACACCCGGTGATGTGCAAAACACAAATGTGGCCTGTCAACACTCCCAGCAAACACGAGACGTTGACACAATGCTGATCCAATTCTGGTCTACCGTCTGCGACGCTGGCCCAGACTAAAACCAGCACTGGTTCAACGCCTTGTGTTTGCTGGGTTGCGGGTCAGGCAGTGCAAGTCGACACCGACCCAATGTCTGGTAAATGTTGGGCCAGCGTCGCCAATGCTGGCTAGTATCCATTCAACCATAGTCAGTAGGCCTACTTCATGCTGGCTGTAATACCCACACGATGCTTTGAACAAGAGCTGAATTATTGTTGGCCCACCGTCTGCGACGCTGGCCCACATGCAGCGTTGCGTCAAACACGACACGGTAGCCCAATACTGGGCTAATGTTGGCTCAGCGTCGTAGACGGTGGGCCAACAATAGCCTGACATTGGGTCAACGTCTCCTGTTTGACCGCCTGCATGATAGACAAAGAGAACAGAACGCACAAACAACAAAACTAATAGGCCTGGGGCTGTTTCCAAAAAATAGAAATTCGCTGCACCCCCCCTGCGACATAGGTTTCATGTTTTTTTCTTATTCCTGGGCATATAAGCTTTAAATTTCAGAACAGCAACCAAAAATTAAAGTGTCCAAAATATGTCATTTTAACCCTTTTAACACCAGAGCATCAAAAATAACTTGTGACAATTAATATGCGAAAATCGTCTCGCAAAAAAATTCAGGATACAAGAATCGTTTGCAACTTTTGCACTTACAGCAAGGACACTCCAGAACAAGTTTGAGGGCAGGTGTGTTATTCATCTAGTCTATGGAAATGCTGTTTACTTTCACCCTCCAACCATGTCCATGTGGGGTCAAGTAAACTACTGCGCCATATTGCAGCTTGATAGTTAGAACGCATAATATGTTTATAGGAAGCAACTTGACATGGCGGCAGACGTGATGGATCGGTTGTGAGCCATCAAAATAGATAATATATCAATTTGTTGACAGTATGCTGTTGTTTATGTCCATAGGTCTATATGGTACACATAGCTTGCTCTCTTTCTCTTAGCAGCTCGTTGGAAATGTTGAATGTTGTGCCAGGCTGCTGCATTGTTTTTCAAAATGAAAAATAATGCAGGTTAGTTTGAATGCGATATGATATTATTACTTATTGAATTTAATAAGAGCTGTATAAATCGACTTTTTGTTTTCAGAATCATGGATGAACACATTTCAAATGGTTGACCAATTATTTAGCAGATCTTGAACCCTGATCCATCGTTTCCTGGCCCGCATCTTGTAGGCTGTGCAATGCTATGTAGATATCCTACCTGATGTTTATTCTAGTAATATAATCAAGCTGCCGATCAAAGTAAAATTTGCAAATTTATTGAATTTTTCCAGGGACGCTGTTTTTTAAAACCTGTTGTATATTTAAAGAACAGGTTTTGATCGACTTGCGACTATTACAAATTCGCCCAACCAAGTAGGCCTGTATTTGTGGGAAATCCCGTATATATCCGCATGCATTTTTTTTTGTTGTTGTTGAGATCTAATACAACCCCAGAAGCTTTCATCTAACTTTATAATATGGTTAGATGCAGAACTATGACTGCTCTTCGTGTACTTATGTTTCCAATGAAATTGCTGAGGGTGTATTGTAGTTATTCTCATCCTTATATAATATTGCTAGAAGCTGGGACGGAAATTCATGCCTCATATGTTAAGAATTTATATGATCCAAGGTGAATAAAAAATGGTACTACAATCATTGATACTTTAATGCAAGACTTTGGGGAATACCACAAATTATTGTAACCCATGTGTGGCATTGCTTCGTCATTTTGTTTATCTACTTCTCGTCTTCAGTTAACGCCAAGAACAGTACCACAAATATCAGGTAAATGTGTTTGGTGACAGTTTGCTCAAAACAAATCTTGTTTCACCAGATAATAATATTATGTGTACTTAGTAAGTACTAATTATGAATGGGTATAGCTTATTGCAGTGCTTTGAAAATAATGACTGGAGATAGTTGAACATGAATTGCCATCCATAGTGAATATACCTAAGACATGCTGATTCTACAACATCATCTTCGTTAAAACGCAAATAAGTAGACCTATGATCAGCCAGGGCCACTTCTACTTCTAGAAGTATATTAATAAAGTTACGACAATGCCTAAATCGTGGAATTGTTGAATAAGTTTATTAAACCTTCAGTCGTTGATGAGTTAGAGTTGATCAAGCTCATGATGTTTGACTTGTTGCCTTTTCTCAAACAAGTAAATACAATCTTCCTTGTATCAAACATAATAATTAACAGTCCTGCTGTGATGCAAGCTTGGTGTTAATTTGTTGCGTTATATCAGAACATTTTCAGAATCATAATCACAGAAATTTTAAACAAAATATGATAGACACCAACTGAAGAAGTAAACCCCAAAAATACATCCTTGCAAATTATTTATGTAGCTTTTGCTGGAGGGAGTGCATCATCAGGTTTTGTGACATATATCAGGCCTTTTAGAGACAATGTGCTAACTTTACATTTTGCAGTTTATTTTACCTTTGTGTGAATTACACCTTCCGGCTTTGTAATAAAGATAGAAGCTTTAAATTTAAAGAAATAATTTTGTTTTAAATTATAACATTATGTTTGTATATAAAACATATTAAAAAAAATATATTTAAAACTTTAATGCACACAACGGTACAAATTCAATTCAAAATCATTTCAATTAAATTACTTATATAGGGCCTAACCCTTCGGAGGAACGAGCTTGGAGGTGCGGTTATCCCTATCAGTGTCAGAGGAAGTGTTCATGTCAGTGTTTATGGTATTATAGCTAAGAGTTCAATCCGAAGGCATCATCATACTTCAATGTATTTCAGGGTTTTTGATAAAATGTTATTTCATTTTCATATTTAAATTGTAATCATTTTATTATTTTTTTTATTATTATCAGGTGCTAAATATTACAAAAAAATATATGTAAGATGCTTCACGGCTCACGTTTTGACTGAAGTAATTATATTGTCAGAAAGTGATAGGACATGCTGAAATGAACGACAGCCAGTTTTGAGCTAACATTAATTAAATAAACAGTGTTTTTTACGTTTTATGTGGTCTTTTTCTTTCAAATAACTTACAGCAGTAAATGATATGTATTAGGAAGGTTTCTTAGGTTTATATTAAGGTATATTATGAAGAAAATAATGTTCATCTACAGGGAAATGCGACGAAAAATATTTACAGTTTGGTGGCCATTTTGGATTTTCTGAAAAAGCAGAGCCAAAAATAGAAAGCTTAACGACTAAATTACATCATTTGCCCCTTCAGAAACTGTGTATCAAATTTGGTGCTTTTGTCCGCCCGATAAATATGATGCTAAAAAATGACGCTAAAAAACTAATAAAATATCCATTCGGGTATGGTTACAAAACTCTTAATATGACACATTTCGGGATTTTTTATTTTGTGTTTATGCTATCAATTTTACTAAGTAATCATATATGTATAATACATATTCGTATAAAACTGTACTATGAGTGAGAATTCAGCGAAATCAAACTTACAAAAAAATAAAATTAAAATTAAAAAAATAAACAAAAAAATTGATCAAAATGAAGTTTTTACAGCTTTTACAAATGTTTTATTTTTATTTTATTTATGGTAGCGTATTGATACATTTGTTCAGCGTATTTTAGCTGCATGTTTAATGAAATAGTATAATTCAGATAAAAAATGATGACTGAATAATATTATTTTTAGTTTTATGACTTTTCTTAGGGTATGTTGATTAAAGTGTCTCAATTGTGGTTTTTGGACACCGGAATTTTTGGTTACTGTTTCGAATATTAAAGCTGATATATTTTCCTACAATAATAAACCAAGAAACTTATGTTGCAGGGGGGGGGGGGGGGGTGCAGCGAAATCGTGTTTTTAGCAGGCTTTCGCAAATCAGCCCCAGGCCTATAATGTGACATAAAAATGAGCGGTGTGAAGTAAACCTATATGTCTCCCCTTCAGTGTACAGATGGGAGACATAATTAGAGCAGTACAAATCAACACACCATAGCGGAACCCAACTCATTATTAAAACATAAAGTAGACATGATACACAATGCATTCACAACACAACACAACACAACATAACACAACACAACACAACACAACACAACACAACACAACACAACACAACACAACACAACACAACACAACACAACACAACACAACACAACACAATACAACACAACACAACACAACACAACACAACAACACATTAATCATACAGCACATACAATCTGTATATTTATGTGATACATCTGGCATAATAACTGGACTAAGCGTGAGGCCATTCTTGACGGAGCATGTACTAGTGTTTGTAAACACTAAGCTTGTAGTACTTACCTTTATTTTAACATTAAAAGCTGAAATAATACAGCAGCTTTCTTAATCACGCGTTTGAATGTTGTTTTCACAACGTACACCAAGTACCATGTCTTCAATCATCTGAAGAGGACAAATATACAGTAGTACTGTATTATGTGTATGGGCAGCGCAAGGTCAGTCTCGTGGTCAATGACTCGTGAGACTGTCAGGTCGCCCAGGCACTTACAGGACAGCTGTCCAGTCCATATTGACCAGCGCCGCTATAAAAGACAAACAGCAGTGACTGCTCACTTCAACAGTAAGTAGTTACTGTTGTTTGTATTAGCAAAGATATATAAATTCACTATTTTTTTTTTTATTTTTTAGTCGGTTTGATAACCATATCCTTCCTGTTTTATTAACTGAAAAAACCCCTAAATTTCAGAAGCAAATTAATACAGAAAATGAAAAAGTTGAATTATCTTTATTACTTTTGATTTTATGAAATTTCAAGTGTTTTAATTTAGTTCTGGCACCATTATTATTATTTATTTTAAATATGGTAACAATGCAGCCTGAACGTATTTTTTCTGTACAATGGATCACATATTTAAATAAACCAATAAAATCGACAAATGAACCTAATTAATTTAATCATTATCCTTGAGCATAATTATCAACTTGTTCTTTATAACTATAAAGCTCTGTTAATGCTATTACAACACAGGCATTTAATTCAAACAATATAAGATCATTTTTTGTTAAATTCTGAGGCGCACATTTTGTTGCGTGATATTTTCGATGACTGGGTAGGCATACTCCGCACTACAAAACCAAAAAACAGTATCTGCTTTATACTTGTAAAGTATAAGCAGATACTGCCTTTAGGCTTTGCACGGCAGTACTCATCTGCCGTGGGTGACAACAGTCCGGATCCGTGTTTGTGTTGGGGACTCCAATACCCTGCAAAGCCAAAGTATATTCTTACTTGTCAAGTTTGGGTTTGCACGGTAGTATAGGTGAATCTGTTTATGTAAGGAAAGTGCGGGGATTCCGGGATCCTTACCGTCCGTGTCCGTGTGTGAAGGACTCTGTCAAGAGATCCCTTGTACTGCAGTCCTCCAGGATAGATCCATGGTGTACGGGATGTGCTAATGATCAAAGGCAGAATTCTACTAGATAAACCTCTAAAGCACCAAGTCAGCAAACACAAAACATTTGTGTAACATTTGTACAATGTTGGACCAACGTCGAAGACGTTCGGCCGACGTTGTACAACTGTTGTACAATGTTTCGGGTTTGCTGGGAAGTCAGATATTTTCAATTTTGCAAGTTTCGTCTCGCTACCGCGACACAAAGCTTCAAACAAGTAAACATTCAAGTGTGTAAACATAGCTAAAGTGATCAAATAATTCTATCAAACTAAAAAAAGTAATTTAATTGTGCTTTTACGTAATGATACAATATTTTGTAGGTCAAGCACACATTTCATCCCCTTGAATCGTTATCTAATATGCGAATAAAATTTACAGGCGAGATCACAATTGCACTTACAGTTCACCCCCAGGGCATATCTCTTGGTTTTGATCGATAAAACAAACCCTGCTCTCTTTATATAGCTACCTGAGCTGAATCGTTTGTTTAATTCTTTAAGAGCCAAGTTATCTGTTTTAATTTTCCAAAACATGACGTTGAAGGACTGTACACTCTTATTTTAAAATATTTGTTTATAAACATAGTCATGTCATTGACATCGGATTATATACATTATAACCATTATTATGTTAGGACATCGAAAATCGTGTTTTTAGCAGGCTTTCGCAAATCAGCCCCAGGCCTATAATGTGACATAAAAATGAGCGGTGTGAAGTAAACCTATATGTCTCCCCTTCAGTGTACAGATGGGAGACATAATTAGAGCAGTACAAATCAACACACCATAGCGGAACCCAACTCATTATTAAAACATAAAGTAGACATGATACACAATGCATTCACAACACAACACAACACAACATAACACAACACAACACAACACAACACAACACAACACAACACAACACAACACAACACAACACAACACAATACAACACAACACAACACAACACAACACAACACAACACAACAACACATTAATCATACAGCACATACAATCTGTATATTTATGTGATACATCTGGCATAATAACTGGACTAAGCGTGAGGCCATTCTTGGCGGAGCATGTACTAGTGTTTGTAAACACTAAGCTTGTAGTACTTACCTTTATTTTAACATTAAAAGCTGAAATAATACAGCAGCTTTCTTAATCACGCGTTTGAATGTTGTTTTCACAACGTACACCAAGTACCATGTCTTCAATCATCTGAAGAGGACAAATATACAGTAGTACTGTATTATGTGTATGGGCAGCGCAAGGTCAGTCTCGTGGTCAATGACTCGTGAGACTGTCAGGTCGCCCAGGCACTTTTCACACATTTCATCCCCTTGAATCGTTATCTAATATGCGAATAAAATTTACAGGCGAGATCACAATTGCACTTACAGTTCACCCCCGGGGCATATCTCTTGGTTTTGATCGATAAAACAAACCCTGCTCTCTTTATATAGCTACCTGAGCTGAATCGTTTGTTTAATTCTTTAAGAGCCAAGTTATCTGTTTTAATTTTCCAAAACATGACGTTGAAGGACTGTACACTCTTATTTTAAAATATTTGTTTATAAACATAGTCATGTCATTGACATCGGATTATATACATTATAACCATTATTATGTTAGGACATTTTTTTTTTAATTTACGTTTCATTTACAAAGTTTATTTGGAAAGCGATCCGAGAGACAATGATACTGACTGATGATCTATCAAAATAAATAAATTGCGCCAACATTGTGCCAATTTTGTGTCAACGGTGATTGCGTCGGCACAACAATAGCCCAGTGCTAGGCCAATCATTGGATTGTGCCGGCAACGTAACCGACAAAGCCAATTCTCCTTTCCATCCTTCTTGAACTGATCAATCATTTGAGAACAGTCGGAGACGTAGAGAACAGCCACAGGTTTGTGCGAAATCTGCTGGCTAAGTTAGCCGAAACCTAATCTAAGTGGCATACTGGACTACTCACATCTGTGCCATGCACGGCCACTTATGGTTAAACGACAAAAAAGTGGTTCAAATGATGCATCACTTGGTAAGCGAATGGTTGAACAATTCACATGGAGGATTGTCACGAGAAATAGAGATCACTTCAAATACTAATTGAAGGCATGTGTTCATTTTAAATGCTTAAACTTGTATGATTAAATTGCGAGGACATCAAAATCAGATGGTGTTTTACTGACAATGCATAGCTACACATATCTGCGTGGAAGGAGTGTGCATTGTGACTCGACATAACCTTCTACAGCTAGTGCTCTAAAATATTCATGTGTTGGGGTGTATATCTGGTCCATTGCATTATAATAATGACTGTACTGTACATCTCAGAGAACCATTCAAGTCATCCAGAAGAGTATGTGGCTTTAATTGCTTTTTTCGTGCATTGCACCAGAGCTATAACTCAAACACTAGACGTTGATCATATGCTGTTAATGTTGCGCCAACGTTGTATACGAAGTTAAGGGCCAACATCAAAACAGCATTAGATCAACTTCTTGTGTTTGCTGGGATGCGCATATAGCCCAATCCGTCATTAATTTCTAACGGTTATAACGTCAGTCCTGAAATGTTTTTTGTACAATTATAGGAATGACTTTATAACTAAGAGGACTGAGAGGACTGGTAAATTTACTCCACACAAACACAATCTAATTATTCCTAATTATTTTTAATTATCGGAAACTTTAAACGTACTTTGTATTTGCCATTATAACCCATTGTTTGCCCCAGGGGAATTTAAACATATAATATATATAATATACTCAATAATATATAAGACTTGTGGATCATTGTTATGATGACAAAGAATGCACAATAATTATGTTTGAGATGCAGTATTGTTTGAATAATACCGCAACATTGGTTGACTAATTTGACAACAAATTATAAACGTTTATCACGTTAGAAATTTAAATATATTAAATGACTCGGGATGCAGTGTGTCAACCCTTGTTCTGAAATGTCAGTTAGTCTATTTGATTTATCTGAATCTGGAACGTAATTTACAGTTTCAAACAACTAGAAGGTGTTGTATTTAGGACAAATAGAGAACTGATAAGTGCGATTATTTGATTGACTGACCATCTGCCACGAACATTTTAATACATTTCAGTGGCATTTATTTTAGATGAAATTTGCTTAACACCTTAACCGCCGGTGCCGCATATATTCGGGTTTTCATTTAAAGATAAAATGTGACATCAACCAGCAAGATTTGAAAAGAGTTGACCCCACTCACTTGAAGCTGTGGATCGCGCCAGCGAGACACAACTTCAAGTGGGTGAAAATTTAAATTGAATAATTTGGCGGTTAAAGGGTTAAACCCGTGTCTATGTGGACCTAGCATGACAAGGGTTAATAAAATGCGCCTGCAGTACTTCTACACCTGTAATTAGTGTCATCATAATTATGATCACCTCGGACACCGCGACCTCAGTGTTGTCAATTTAAGACAACGTAATTACAAAACTTGAAAGTTCAAATCACTGCCACGAGTACGCGATATTCGTGACGCGAACATGTATAATTAAAGTTCAATAATAATAGGCTTCCGTATATAACGTTTTTTTTTACAACATCTATACTGGAATCTAGCACAGCTCTTTCTGATATTTCAAAGGGGGGGGACGTTTTCTTACACTGCCAATTATATAACGGTTAAAATATAACTGAATGCTCGCGCGACTAAAACGTTGTACTGAATTACATACCCTTAAATGCCTCATTCAAAGTTGATTCAGGTTATAATTTGTCAACGTTGAATCAAAGCCTTGTATAATATGTTTTATAATATTGATTGTATTCGTTTTGCATTAAGTAAACATTCCCTTATATTACTTTTTATAGTCCTCGCAGATGATTTTATGTTAAATTAATTTTTTTAAAACGGCTGTAAAACAGGGTGAACTGAATTCAATTTGGAAATAATGTTTCTATTTGTTATGATCTTATCGAACCATTACAGTGATAAATTGATATAGAGCATCATTATGAAATTGCCAGAATTGCAAACAATAGGCCTACTTCATCAAATATCCTTGAAAAAGTGAACACACACAGCTTTAAAGGATATGTTTCATATATTAAAAACCGTATGTTAAAAATGTATCCCGATTTTCATCTGGAATATTGTTATATCTGTAGTCGGGAATAGTATGTATGTCTGTAACGCCTTCATTATATTTTACAAAAGTAGTTATCATTTATATAAGTGTTATTTTTATGTTACTTTAAATTAATCCACAATATAATTTATATACGTCTATTCATTGATACATGTTTTCTATGTAAACTATAGTTTTAAATATTTTATATCATCGTCATTGTTGTTGATTTTTCCAGTGATATGTTTTTTTATGTAATAATAATATGTACATTACAAGGTGGTCTCCATGTCAGCGATTGTATCAATTTTAATGGAGATCTCCTGCCTTTTCACCGTTTCATTAATAATCATCATGTTTGTAATTGTTATGGCGAATAAAACATTCTGTCTGTCTGTCTGTCTGTTTTTGATAATAATATGAAATAATTCTAAGTTAATTTCACGCGAGATAAATAGGACTAAAGGACATTCAATTAAGATAATAGGAAATGATAAAGACTTAAACATACCATTTTTCTGATCAGAGAAGGTATATTTTTAATTAATTATCAACCGGTGCGATAATTAATAGCATGATTGTGTGAGCTCATGTGAGCTTGTGCTGACAGATTGATTTACAGGTTATTTTAAACCAGTATTTCTCAATGTCTGTCAATGACAAAAACAGATAGTGCTGCATAACAATACGTCAGCCCAACATCAAACTCTCTGGACTGATCCTGAACCAACGCTACGCCAATGTCTGCATGTTTATAGGGCTCCTTACTGCAGCAGACGTAGCCGGGACATCTGGAGAAGACAAACCGGGATCTGTTAGGGATCTGGACCCTGGATACGCACAGGCACGCACACACATCACGCACACGCACTACACACACACATCACATACGAGCACGTACGCATTCTGCCAAATTTCCCAGGCTGTTTTTTCCCGGCACTGAACGTACGCCAAACGTTTGATCAATGTCGAGTCAACGTCGCACACGTCGGCTCGACATTGATCCAGCGTTGAGGTGCGGACGTGCTCGTTTTTTGCGCTGTTGACATCAAGTGTCCGCGCCCCGCCCCTCCTGTTTTCAGATTATTTTCAGCCAATGCTGCCCCAACACTGAAACCGCACCATGGCACACTGCTGAGTTATTAATCATTGTTTTTCGCGTGTTGGTGAATTCTTTCACGAGATAGGAATTCGTGTAGCAGAGATGCTGGTGTCAGTGGGGTTTGTGCATGCAAGAATCTCACAATCTGCTGCATGTGAACACTAGTTTTTGCAGACTCCACCTCCCGCTGTTTCCCCTGGGCTACATAATAATTTTAGGCCCTCAATCGTTTGAGCTCAAAGTCTATTTTTTTATCAATTAATTTGTTTCATCTCAAATTTTAACTCAAGTTAATCAAGCGATAAATTTACCAACCGACTCTTTGTGTTTTGTGCTACCAAGGAATCATCGGGTCATAGGTCAGTTGACCTACCAAGTCACTACATCTTGTGACTTCACCGAGTATATAGGAGCTCTTAGAGCTCGGTGTCAACAATTTGTATACCTTGACCATTCGATGAAGCATGTCCCTGATTTTATCAGCCAAGTTATTCAAGCCATTATGCTATTATTATTGTGAAAGAAAAAACTAAATCAAAACGAAAACGTTTTTACCTTATTTTGTAGTGATCCATACTCATAGACGTCAGCCACACCATTCATTAATATGTGTTTATATATATATGCCATGTATGCTATGTATTTTATTTTATTATTATATTATTGTACACTAAAATGATTATATTATTGTACACTAAAATGATGTACTGTATTTTATGGAATAAATCGATTGATTGATTGATTGATTGATTGATTGATTGATTGATTGATTGATTGATTGATTGATTGATTGATTGATTGATTGATTGATTGATTGATTGATTGATTGATTGATTGATTGATTGATTGATGAATTGATTGATTGATTGATTGATTGATTGATTGATTGATTGATTGATTGATTGATTGATTGATTGATTGAAGACATCATACAGCAATGGATAATGTTGGACCACCATCTGCGACGTTGGTACAACATTAAACCAACGACATACTAAAATACCCCTTGAGCACGTGTGTTACATGCCATACCCCTAGTGCCATACCATTACTGTCCCGGCTGGCTCGTGCAGGCCTACGTGCCTTCCCCCGGTACACCTGCAGTCCTGACCCCGCGGGCCATCACGCTCGACCCCCGGGGCGTGAAGGAACACGCGCGCCTGTCACGCTGTCATCCAGGGGTACGTGACAGCGGGCATTGACGGATGTGAGGGATGCGACGAGTGTGACACACGTAGTCCGTCTGGCTCCCATCCCAGGATCTCATCCACGTCGGCACAGCGCTGGTCCAACGTCTGGCACAACTTTCAGACAGAGCTGGATCACTAGGCCTACGTCCCATATGGATACTGGATTCTGTACATTCCCATAGTCCAATGTCGGAGTCCACATTGCAACAAGTAGGGCATGTAGGCTTAGAATGAGAGAGGCGGAGTACTCCGAATATAATAGTCAAGAAATAATCATAGCATATCTGAGCGGTGACAGTATAACTGAATACAGGCGATAATACCACGCCTAACATTTTTTTTAATAGCCTTGCGTAGGCCAATTGATGCATATGATATATAATTTTTAATAACATATTTTCTGTTGTTTAAACTTATCAGAGTTAAAGTTTTTAACCCCTACAAAGCCGGGAAACAAAATAGTTGTTTCACTGACGTAAACCTCTAAAACAAAATTTAAAAAGTGATACATTTTACCTCTTAACATTATGATTTTTCACTTATTTCAAATGATAACAAATAACACGTCTATCTCAGTGCTCAATGTGTTATCCCTTTAACCGCCATCTTGTTGATTGATGTCACGTTTTATCTTTTTATCTTTAGAAGCTGGTATATTATTTGCTAATAAAAAATAAAAAAACGAATATAATCAGGACCGGTGGTTAAAGTGTTAATGGAGCTCGCAGCAGAGAATGATGCGGGGTAAAGCGATTGACATCCCCTCTGCGGGATTTCGCTGAATCATTGCCCAAGTCCCCAGTGCCTGGATCTGATGGGCTGAGAAAACTTACAGATAGCTTGGTAAATATCCTCTAATCTCTACCAGATTCCACTGGAGAAGATGCTGGGCGCGGCCTGCAGGATGCTCTTTAATCCCCAGAGACACCGGGAATTAATACACTGGCGTTCATGTTTATTGACACCAAAGGGAAATGGATCAAAATTGTTTAAAAATAATTATGATTTGTTTTAATTTTTGGCCTACTCATCCATCTTATTTCCATCTAATGAGAAGCGTAACTGCATGGCGTACAACATTAGATGTATTGCACCGCGCTCTTGTAATGAAAGGGTTCAGCGCCCATAGTGTCATTTCCTGATGTGGATTATGTGTGATATCCAAGCAAACACAAAACATTTGTATAACATTTATACAACGTCGGTCTTCGACGTTGGTTCAACATTGTATAAATGTTATACAAATGTCTTGTGTTTAGCCTACTGGGATGTAGGGCCTACATGCGTGACGCTGTCAGATTAAGGGCAGGGCACATAATTATGAAAAATAGCCTTACTGCTTATAATGTCCACCCTGTATAAATAATGTCTTAATAAATACAAATAAAATAAAATAATAGGGCCTAAATAAGATTTTAGGTCCTTGTTCTCCCCTCTGACGTAGGCCTATATTATTGTGTGAGAGTAGGACCTACATGTCCGATGACCGACGTCATCTGGGTTTAAAAGCTAACCAGAGCTCTAAAATGGTGTGTAGTTATTTGCTGGTGAAGGATTTAGCGGATGATGTATGGATCACTCCAGGATGACGGCCTTGGCCTTGGGCCACTGACACTGCGCGTGTGTCAGCGACCATCGTGACCGGTGGCGACAGCAGACGCCATGTTGATGCCATGTCCAATCAGAGGACAGCTTCGTTGACATTACCGAGCCAATATGGCGGCCAAGCAGACGACTGACGGCGCCAAGTGGCTGGACCACCGATTCCTGGTGGAGAAATGGAGACGCTTGAAGTTTGGGCGTCTGGATCGACCTCGAATACTCGCCCCCTAGCCTGGAGCACTTTATGTCCAACCGGTGACGATACCGGATCAGTTATCATTGGACCGACAACTCTGTATCTGGCGGCCATCACCAGTATGAAATGCTAACACTGATAAATAATATGCCAAGTACCCAGCCTTGAGCGAGCTATCCATCTAATGTAGTCGCATTTCTGCACTCGGACCTTGCTAGAATTATATAGACAATCTGTCATTAGTTACTACTTATTAAAAGTACATAGACAGCAGTAAGCATCGGGAATAATTTGCAGTTTGCTAGAACAGCATAGCATACAGGCCTACACGTATAAGCCTACATTATCATTTGCAACTTCAATATTGAAAATAATATTTTATTATCCTCACATAGGGTTACTCGATTAATGTTCTTAGGTCACAAAAATATCTTAACGAAATTTGATTTAGTAGGCCTACTCATTGACACTAGAAATGCATGCATGAGCTTATATTAAAGATTACAACAGTTTTTGCTGCAGCTGCATGTGTCTGTTGTAATTACGAGCACAACAACAACGACTAAGCATGCAGATGCATTGGAGTCCAGGTCAGATCATTATACTATTAGTTCATTTGAGAGCCGATGAGAGGTGTTGACCAACAGGAGGTTGTATAAATGAATGGGATTTCAGATCACTTTATGAGAACTTTCTAAAGATGGTGAGATGATTCAGGAGAATTGTGATTTTGCTAAATCTCTCAATAACAACAAACTGTTAATTTGAGTATAATATGAAACAATCGCGCCAGGAAATGTCAGTTCTTTGGGGCGGCAGCTATAAGCCTAATATATGAACTGAATAAAGATAATACGCCTAGGAGGGAAGACTACGACATAGGCTGTGATAAACCTCAGTACAGAAAATGTTACGTAGTGGGATACCACTCCAGTTGTTTCTGATCACAGTGTTCGCATGGGACGTTGCACCAGTGCTGACGCAATGTTAGGCCACTGGTGGCCCACCATTGCGTCAGCATTGGCTCAAGCTAACCACAGACGGGGATCTGTCATCAGATTTTTCAGGATGATAGGACGCGATGAGCGAAACGGTGAAATTAGCTGACGATTCACTCGGCTACTTCCGTCTTCACGTACCGGTAGTAAAAAACAGCCTCGACAGATACCTCACAATATGAAATATGAAGTTTGAGCGATAACGCTGGCTGGGTGGCCTTATTATGTGGTGCCTCTGCCACTTTTGTTAATCATTTCAATCTGGTTAAAGTCCATTAAGTATGGAGTGATTGCATTATGTACATAGACAGCTTAAACCTCACGTAAAACAATCATTTTAACGTTTGAAGTAAAAACAATCAACAAACGATTTTTTCACGTATATAACTATAGGGCCTAAGCATGACTATACTAGGCCTATGTGTAAATACACATATGATTGAAATTTCCTGTAAATTTCAATATTTATTGTTATTTGATTAATGCTCCTAATCATTATTACGATTTATATTTTACAATTCTCTGGCATATAAAATCAAGCAGTACAGCCTGGCCACTGTCCGTATAGCTAGAAATGTAAATTTACCCATCCAGTTAAAATCAAAACTTCATATCTACGATTTTTAAAAGTAGCATAAGAACGCTGTACTTACAAAGGCGCGAATTATTTACCATGACGGTTTACAGGTGTTGTCATGGAAGCATAACGAAAGTGCGGATATCAATTACCATTATTCTGTGAAGAAGATTTGAATTTCGTATCCGTGGTGTAAGTAGATCAGGGGTGGTGATACTGGGGGTCATCTTAAATGTCCCCCCACACACCTCAGTCACGTAACCTCTCAGCAAACACGACACATAGAACCAATGTTGGTTCAATGTTGGCACGACGTCGTAGACGGCGGGCCAGCATTGAACCAACATTGGCTCAATGTGTCGTGTTTGCTGTCTATAAGAATCTCCTCTCTCTCCCACGCTATCTCAAGCATTGCGAGACAGTGGCCAGACGCTGGCCCTGTGCTGGCATAACCACATAGTCGTTGCCCTAGTACCGGGCCTCCGTTGTACCAGCTTCCTCACTGGGATCCCGCCCATGTACATCCATCACTCGCGGCTTCTGGATCAAAAACATGGGATCACACTCGTTTTAAACTACAACAAAAAGGCCGATGCTGGGCCAACCTTACTCGTGAGTATACCATAGATCGTGGGAGGGCTGGGCGTGCTTTTTCACACCTTGTCATAACAATTTTCAAAATGTCAAGGGGGTGTATATTTGTTGTATAAATAGGAAAATTCTTGCATTCGTTGGTGAATATTTTTCATCATATAAAAAGTCTATTAAATAAATCTTTACTAATATTATGTTACATTATTCCTCCTGATCTCAAATGTATGCCTTTATTTGTATAATTATGTGTATGGGTTCAACAGTACTAGAGTATTATTCGTCAAAAAAATAAATTCACCAGGACAGAAAATTCTGTCTAAATGAATGCATCAGATATTTAAAGTCATATTTTACCACAGACCACGACTCCAAACAATCAGTCTCCCAACAAACACAGAGTGCTGGTTGAATAGAGGACAATCATCGTGGACGGTTGTCCTACATTAATACAACATTGGGTGAAGATCTCCCGTTTTGTCTGCATCACAGATCCACGTTTTTCAGGGACATATATTTCACAAGGGGACTCAGTGATCCCTATTATCCCGCGTCCCAGCCCCTTTTCTAGCTAACACGAGACGCTCAGCCAATGTTGGTTTAATGTTGGGCCAGCGTCGCAGACGCGGGCCAACATCAAACCAACATTGGCTGAACGTCTCGTGTTTGCTGGGGTATCCACCTGTGCGTCCCTCCAGATTAGCCGGTCTTACATCACGGATGATGCGGATCAGGGAGGAAGGGACTGCCAGCATAAGAGGTTCTCATGGATCAGCTTTCAACCTCGTGACGACCAAGGTGACAGCTGACGCGCGGAGGGGGATTCCAGGGGTCCAGGGTTCGAGCAGGTGTGTCAACAATCACTTCTGTCCTCCATGAACCCAGCAGACATGGGGTGTTCACCCTGCGCTAGTCTGATGCTGGGCCAACATTAAACCAACGCTGGCGTCTGCCCAAGACTAAAATCAACATGGAGTTCAAGTCTGCTATTTACTGAGAGCGCTCCTTACACACGTTGACCTGACACTGGGACAATGTCGGTCTAGTGTTTAAAACATTACCTAACACAGGATAAGGATTGGGTGAACCTATCCAATATTAAATGTTGTAACAGTTTACAGACACAACATGATACAGACATATATAAAGCCTGTAATGCCGCACAAAGTCAAAATTCTGTAGGCCTATATGCTTACTTTACAAGTAAGCAGATACTACCTTTTAGCTTTGCTCAGTCGTATACGCCGGCTCAATGTTGGTTCATTATTGCCTATGAGCAGAAATACATAATACAGAGAAATAAACAACTCTAACCTCACCATTCCACAGTGAGCTGATGCGTTTTCCCTTATAACTCTATAACCATTCGACCGATCATCACATGTAAGGCATCGTTGGAAAGGTCATAATCTTAACTTTATTACGATATTTTCATCTTTTTTCTGCTTTTAAAACTCGATCCGCTAGCTGTCGCGATGTGTACTAAGAAATACAAGATCGTGCAAAATGCATCCATGAGCCGGTTACTCGCTTCCTCTCTCCACCACTACTGCATATATTATGCGGAAATCTATATTTAGCAGAGAGAGGGGGAGGCCGGGGTCAAGAGCACGTGGGATTTGTACAACGTCCACGTGGGCCAAGTCGTGGTATTCTGGGGTTGAGACGGCGGTTTTATGATCCCTGTATGTCGATGGTACGTTTAGCGATTCACCACGGCAATACATGGTCAGATGGGACATTAATGAAGTTAGCGTAGTAGTGGTGGCTTAAATGTTGTCCCAAGCAAACAGAACTGATGATCGCTTAAGTAGGCCTAATTAGGCTATAACTCACCGTATTTTAATTTACGCGCTTTTTTTAGCATTGCTATTATAAAGTCATGTTATATCCTGTTGTTATCCGATGTGTTCATGCTTGAAGGAAAAAAAAGGAAATATTAGTTTCAATGTCGAGATGTTATTTACTTTATTTTGTTTGTATTCTAACGTTATGCATTTCTCACATCAACTGTGAGAAAGAGGTTCCACCTCGTGTTTATATATACTATGTCTGCCAAATTAATTCATTTTTAAATAGTCAGTAATTTATCATTAATTCTGGTGAGTAAGCCGACCAGCAGATCACTTTCAAACCATCTAACATATTTTGATATTAAACTAATTATAGACCCATACAACGTAAGCCTCTCTGTGGTATTCTGTGAAACTCAATGACCTCGACCTCCTTTGTTTTCACCGAGTGACGTCACTGCGTTTCACAGAATGAAGTATGGGGGAGGGGTGTTATATAACCTTGTTTTCACCGACTGACGTCACTGCGTTTCATAGAATTGTATTCTTTAAACATGTAACAAAATCGTTACATTTCTTTATTGACCCTCTAAAAGCAAATAGATATTTCATTTGCAATCACCTGCCACACTTATTAAAGTGAATAGAATTGTTTGTTTTGATTTAATAATATAAATACGTACAATATATCAGATCAAGGCTCATCCAGCACACAAAACATTCGTATAACATATATGCAACGTCTTCGACGTTGGTCCAACGTTGTATAAATGTTATACAAATGTTTTGTGTTTGCTGGGCAAGTCGTCCTTATGTCGATGAATTATGTCATTTAAATCAATTTATATCATTGTTATATCATTGAATATATTGTGATCAAAATATTCTATACGATGCATAGATCTATGCGACGAGGGACTGAAAGGGTTAACGTTTCTTGTTAGACCAAGTTAATTAAAGCGACATAATCAGTCTGAAATCATCAAACAATCTGTATTTTTATTTTCGCTTTTTTAATATGGCCATATGATGTGTGAACAATTGTCCATAGACTAGAATTACGTATTTTTTTTTTAATTTTTGTGTTGCGCATTTACCAGGTAAGCGAGATATAAAGACGAAATTCCAGATTTCTTACTTCGGACATGCATGTCCAAAATAAGAAACACGCGAATTTTGTCTGATTAATTGAATTTAATTGTTGAATTCAGTCTGCAACAACCAAGCTGTTCAGAATTCGGCCTTGTTCCGACAAACATAATATTATTACATGGAGATATACCTCCACTGACAGCATCCCCCCTCCCGGCAAACTGGAGACGCCGAAACAATGATGGTTTTATGTTGGTCCACGGCTCATAATGTAGGCCCGCTGTTATTGAGCCGTTTTCAGGTCAACGTTTGTTGCACAAGAGGGGCCAAAACCCAATTCAATTATTGCATTTTCAAGTCTGTTGGGTCACTATTAATCTGAAACATCTTTCACCTGGACAGTAGGCCTAGTAAATTCTAATATAAAAAATGTTCTACACATTCTAAATGAGGATAAGACTATTGGCTCAAAGTTAGTCCACCGTCTACGAGTGTTTGTTTGGCATTATCCAGAAATAAGCTGCTGATCACACATTCTCTGGAACCTAAGATATTGACGTATGGTCCTAAAACTAAAGGGTTAACTTCGATTATATTAGTTGCATACCGGGATGCAACAAACACGAGCCAGCAAACACGAGACGTTGGCCCAATGTTGGGTTAATGACAGCCCATCGTCTTCGACGGGCCAACGTCTCGTGTTTGCTGGGTCCGCGTAATAATAAGCCAGCATAGCGGTCACTTAGCTCGTATGTTCCGAAGAAAGCAATGTATTACAAACTTAATTTGCTTCAATTGGTTCATAAAATAATGTTTATACCACCATCTCGTATTAGCTGGAAATTGTAACTTATGAAATGGCAACTTATTGATAAATTATTCTGTGTGATGCTTGGATGCGACGAGGGGCTGAAAGGGTTAACGTTTCTTATCAGACCCAAGTTAATTCAATTAGATGTAGTTTAAAGCCTTTCTTTAGCTTTGTAAAGATGGTAATGTGGCTGCTTGGAAATGTGTAGGTCGTAAATGCACATATCACTTGGATAGGCAAATAACATTTATATCGGGGTCTTGGTTGAATAACCTGGCCGGAATTTGATTTCCGGGGCCCCTAGAAGTAACCAATCCTCCCTGAGCCAGCGTCGCAGATGTTGGCCCAACTTTATGCCAACATCTAGACGCTCATGCGTTAGGACTGAATGGCCCTCAGCTGACGCTTGGATAACCTGGTGCAGTGGTTAAAGGGACTGGCCCACGCTAAAATCATCAAAAAATCGGTGGTTTTATTTCGAGTTCTTAATATGACCATATGATGTAAACATGTCCAAAGACTAGAACTGCAATTTTTTAAATTTTTTCTGCTGCGCATTCACCAGTTAGGCTAGATATAGAGACGAAATTCCCGATTTCTAATTATTGACAACCATGTCAAAAATAGGAAATGCGGGAATTTCGTCTCTATATCTAGCCTAACTGGTGAATGCGCAGCACAAAAATTATAAAAATTTGTAGTTCTAGTCTATGTACATGTTTACATCATATGGTCATATTAAGAACCCGAAATAAAATCACCGATTTTTTAATGATTTTAGCCTGGGCCAGTCCCTTTAAACAATTAAAGTTTCAGGTTGTATTATGCACTTTTGGTGTTGGGAAATGTGTAGGTCGTAAATGCACATTTCATTGGATAAGCAAATAACATCAGGATCTTGGTTGAATCCACCTGTTAAGGTTTCCAGGGCTGCTAAAAGTAATAATCCCCCCCCCCCCCCTCCTCCCCAACCACGAGGCACTGGCTCAAGTCTGGCTTAATAATGAAACAGCGTCGCCGACGCTGGCCCAATATGAAACCCACTATTAAGCCAAAATTGGGTTAATTTATGGTACTTGTTGTGCTGTTGCTACTTTTCATAATTTAATCATCGAATAGTCAAAGGCATGTTTGCCTAATGTTTGCAATACAGCATACATATCCGGTTCTTTTGCAAATCCTAATTTTGATGGTAATGTGTTTAACATACTGGTCCACTCCATGTACAGTCTGATTTCTTCATCGCATCTATGATTATCAGAGGCCCATTTTGTCTGACTGTCAGAAGGATACAAACTAGTGACTGCAGAGTTTCATTATCTTCTTTTAGTGCAGTCCACAGACGAGCTCGATCCTCAAAATATTTGAAATGGCCTTCTTGTTCACTATTTCTCACAATATATTCTACAAATAATTTTTTTTTCCATTCTCAGCCAAAATATAATAGTATGCGCTGCCAATCGATGTGTCTTATGTGACTTAGAAGCTAATCGTTATAGAACTGGCAAAGAGGTTCTTATTACATAGATATATAACTTTGGGTGAAGCAATCCCAGGAAGTGATCACCCCAAGTCATCTACCCGTCCGCATATCTGTCCAGCTGTGAGGAGAGAAAGCACCGCTGAACTTCTGAATTTGTCTCGTTGTTCATTAATATCCCCCGTAATTCCAATGTATAGCCTACTCTCTGTAATGCAAAACTATTCTAGGTCTATACTATGTGACTTAGGCTACCTAGATTTGTCATATCCTATATATCGAATTCTGACGTGATCCACCGACAGAAAACAATTGAACGCAACGTGAATGGGCACTTTCTGAACGACGCTGTATTAAAAATTCATTGAATAAGCTAATTTGTGAACAAACATGTGAACAGACATGTAACCATTACGTTACTATGTAAAGTAACATTAATAAACCCCTTATTGTCCCAATTCTAACCGTTACACCTTTCGTTCTGGCAATGGATTCACTCTGAAGGTCTACTGATCTGTTAATTTAAACACATGCCTTCAGGCCCACATGATTATTTTAAATTATAATTAATTTTATGATAGGACCACGAAATAAGAAGCGTTCACCCACGTTACGCTGATGCTGGGCCAGCGTTGTAGATTGTGGACCACCATTGCAACATTGGGTAAACGTTTCTTGTTCCCAGCAAACGTTTACCTAATGTTGCTTTGAAGTTGATAGCCCATCATCAAAACACATCAAAACAACATTGTGTCGATGCCTTGTGTAACTGTTTGCTGTGTAAGATCAATAACTTTATATATAAAGTTCTTGGTAAGATATAGCAGCTGCATGCAAACACGAGACAATGGTCTGATGGTGATTTAATGTTGGGTCAACCAGGGAGGTGTAATTTACACCTCCCTATGGCAACCTATGTATATGTGGGATAACCCTCAATCTGTTAGAGGTCAACGCAGCCAGGCAGGCGAGTTCAGCTCAACTGACATACTGAAGCTGTATGTACATGTAGTACATGCAAGGATCTACATACAGACATAGACCTACGACAGGATACAGGGTAAAACAAAGAACCCCTGTTCACTAACATCACCCCCAGCCCCCACCTATTCTGAGGTCGTACACACAGGATTGTTTTCACCACTGAGAAAAGTAAACAAACCATTGGCCAATCAATGAGCAGGACTCATCTGCCGACCCTGCGACCTCATGAATAATTAATACGGCAGCTTTTCCTGCTGTAGTACCCGGCTGATGGACGTTTTTCATCACGAGTGGCTAGCTACAATTTATGTGGAGCCACCTAGCGAAAATAATTTTAACAGTATCTTTAATATGAAAAGACAGTAACACGGTACAGAATCTCACCTTTCAAACGATACTTTGCATGTGATTATCGGCCGGTTGGTCACAGAGTTACGAAGGGAGACGTTACGGTACCCTCAGAAAAGACGATGGGCGAGTTGTTTATTTCTCTGTATTATGTATTTCTGCTATGAGACATTGAGCCACTGTTGTTTTAATGTTGGGCCACCGTCTTTGACGCTGGCACAGCATCAAAGCAGCATTGACTCAATCTCTCATGTTGGCTGGGTATTTTACGCATAGCTGTGATTAATCCTTCTATATACCGTAAACGCGAGACGTTGATACAATGCTGATTTAATGTTGGCAATCTTGCTCATCGGGAAATACAATTGCTTGTTGACTGGACGATATTCTCATCAGTAACAAATTATTATGAGAAAGAGCAAAAGAGTATTAAATTCAAGAATAGCCGTAAATCTGTGCACTGGCGACCAAATGCTAACAAACTTTGTAAAACTGTTTTTCCAAAATTTGATAACGTACAAAATCAAGCTGATTAGATCAGTCTGAACTAAGCGTGAAGTTTGAGAAACTGCATCGTCATGCATCCAGATAACCTGTACAACAGTCCTCTGAGTCTCATGGCTTTTTACTGACAAATTTACGCTAGAGACGGACTTTCTGTCTAGCATCCAGACAGCATCATATTTTTGCTATATAAGTATCACGCTATGTACTAAAATTTCGTCGCCTCATGTATTTCTATCTGCCACTCAAAATGATTGGCAGATAGAACCCTCCCAGCAAAAACAAAACATTAGCATAACATTTGTACAACGTCGGCACAATGTCTTGGTCCAACATTGTACAAATGTTATGGAAATGTTTCGTGTGTCCAAGGCGATGAAATCTGAGTGGCAGATAAGACCCTTTAGCTCCGAGGCGGCGATTTGTATGGAGTATTTATTTATAATACCCAGTAGGGCCTACAAAGAAGACACGTCGCTTTGAGCTGTGGTTTTAGCCACTAGCGGACACGCTTTTTCCGACTGTTTTTTTTTTCACAGCTCCCCGCAGCTAAAATACCGACTGCAAACCACACACACGCGTTACCTAATGAGACTGCCGTGTGAAGTCAAAAGGCAGTAACTACCTACTTGAATAGTAAGCAGTTACTGTCTTTTGGTTTCGCACTGCAGCATACACAACTTGTATATATAGAAGCAGGTAGATCACGTATTATTAACTTTTTAGAAACAAAGCAAGAGTATAATAGTTTTAAATTAGTTTTTATTATAACAGCATATAACACCCTATGAATGTGAAACATGCCTTCCATCTGCAATATTTAAACATAATTGATCTTTAATTTGACAAACTAAAATATTTTACTCTCCTGAAGTAACTTCAAGTGCCTGAAAATGATAATTAAATAATTTGGTGATTAAAGAGTCAATTGTAATAACTTAATTAATATACACATACAGTGTATATTATAAAAATTCCAGCAGGACATTATGTGGGGGAAAATCTATCACAATCGATTTTGCTGGTTATAATAACTCACCACGTACATGAACATGTAGTGCAAAATCATTAGTGATAAAAACACAGGAACCTGGAATAAAATTGCAGAAAGCTGATTTTTTCAGGAATGATACCTGGACATCTCCCCAGACGAATTCCGAAAATGCCCCAAAAATCCCCCTTGTGCATTTTTTTTAATTCGAGATGGCCGCCACCATGTAACGCCATTTCCGAAAAACAGGGGTATACCCTAATTCTTCACCTTTGTAGCTAGGAAAAATATATATTTTGGTGTCTCTACGTATGTTTAAAGGCACAAAGAGTTGATACAGATGATCAGAAATGATATCAGCACTTTTATCAATACCAAAAATCCAAGATGGCCGCCATATTGTTCTGATTATGTTAAGCGATCTCTTAAAAAACACGAAAATATGAGATATCTATCTCGTTGTTGAACCTAAAATGTATTTTTTGGCCAAACCCATGGAATCTAACACTTATTTAGATCACCATTATTTTATTATATTGAATTTATCAACATAAATCCCACATAGTAGTTAATTCAAAATAACACCAGGTAACGCCATTTAAAAAAAAGGGTTATACCCCAATCCCCCACTTTTGAAGTTAAAACAATGATTTTCGTGTCTCTACCTATGTTTTAAAGTACAAGGACGTTATCCAGATGATCAGAAATAATATCAGTACTTTTCTTAATACCACAAATTCAAGATGGCCGCCAAAATATTTTGTTAAGCGATCTCTTAAAAAACCCGAAAACATGCGATAACTATCTCGTTGTTGAAACTAAAATGTATTTTTTAGCCGAACCCATGGAGTCTGGAACTTATTTAGATGACCATATTTTATTATATTGAGTTTATCAACATGATTCCCACATGGTAGTTATAGTTAATTCTGCCATGGTGGGTGACGCTTTGGAGTGTTTTCGAACTGCTTTCCCACTAGAAATGTAGATTGAGATTCGTCAAGTTAACAAATTAATCTCAGGTAAATAATGAAATTATTGCGTTTCAATCATCCGAGCTGTCACAGTTTCTACATGTTTGGCCAATACAAAAAGAGCACATCGTTGTACAATATAGTCTAGATTTGTGAGATCCCCCCCCCTTTGAACAAGCCACTCTGCACCCGCAACTCACTCTTTTTAGAACTCTTTCTGGGGCGACTGCTCTTTCAGTTTGCGTTGGTTACAAACGACCATGATATGAAATCCGTTCCCAGACTGTAGATTCCACACCCTCTTGTACAGCAAAATATGCTCTGTATCATAATGGAGTTTAAACACGAGGCATTCATCCAATGCTGTTCTAATATGGGCTGACCGTCTTCGACGCTGGCACAAAAATTAAACAGAATTGGATTAATGCCCCGTGTTGGCTGGGGCAGTAGGTGACGTTGAAGGGAGGCTTTTAAATACTTACTTTTGTCCTTGATCTGCGAATGTCAATATGTTTAATATAATGAAATATATCATTTAAATATCAAGATATTACATTTTGAATATTAGGATATATATATTTCGTAATGAAGTTATGGCATTGTATGGTGTTGCAATGGGATGATTTTACATCAGAATATCGGAATATGACAATAAATTAATTGATGTCACTTTTTATCGTCAGGATATGATCTCTTTATGTCACGATAATATGAGGACAAGAAACATTAACGTCATGATATGGTTTTGTAATGTCCAAATATTGTTTTTTATTATAGTAAAATGACGTTATGATGTCTGGATACAGCTTTATAAATGCAGGATATGGTGGTTATGCATCACGGTATGGTATTAAAGTGACAGGATCTTTTAGTGTATTGTCACGATATTAAATATCATGATATAGCATATTAACATCACAATATGACATTTTAGTGTAAGAGGAAATGAAAGTAAAAGAGGGCAAGGCCACATGCTGTTCAAAGAGCATGTGTTCAAAGAGCATGTGTCTTAACGCTATCTAATTACTTTCCATTTTATTGAATCTTCCGAAGTGCTTTTGTTGTTGGCAGTTTTGGAGTACCGGTATTTGAGCAATGTAGAGGCCTTTACTTACTGAATTATATTGCGATATATATGTTGAACTGACATGTGCCAGCCTGATATTGGAATGTTCTATGTCGATTCTGTATTACCATATGGTAACGTGCGTCTGTCAATATAATGTTATTGAAATGTTATACCTTGACATGACAATATATTATCCTGACATTAAAATGTCACCAGGTGTAATATTTCTTGTTTTATTTTTATAATATTTATTATAATAATGTATCAAAATAGTCTATTGATTAGAACGATTGAATCGCGATGCGAATGAAATAGTGCAATAGCTCCATATTAACTTATATTATTAAAAAAATAAAATCTGCCCAAAATTTTCGTTCAGTTTATTTACCTAAAAATGATCTGCTAAAAATAGAAACCACTCTATGAGATGTAAGGTATAGGCCTCTACTATGATAAAGTGCAAGTGCTGTTTTTTTAGCCTTCCTGTCGGATCAGGATCAGTTAGCTTTCCGGGCAGGATCTCCAGGGAGGGGATAGGACACCGGGGTGCTGCAGGGGTCAAGGCCAGCTGCAGGTTGTGTTGAGCACATGTGGTGGGTGCGTGCGTGCGAACAAAAATGCTAAAAAATAACACGCTAGCTCTGAAATGTTCCAGTTACGGGCAATCATTTCAGCATTAAAATACATGCTTTACAACGTATTTACACGTGCATAATAATGTCCCAGTAAACACAAAACATTTGTATAACATTTGTACAATGTTGGACCAACGTCGAAGACGTTGGGCCGGCGTTGTATAAATGTTATACAAATGTTTTGTGTTTATTGGGGTAGGTAAATGCAGAGTCCACCCAGCAAATACGACTCATCTGCCCAATGTTTGACAAATGTTGTGTCAACGTCGTAGACGGTAGGCCAACATTGGTTCAAACATTGGGTAGATGTGTCGTAATTGCTGGGCACTGTGCAGAGAAATGCATAATTGTACTATGCACCGCTAGCAGTACACAAATCCCAAGGGCGGGGGCCCTAG
Source organism: Flabesymbios commensalis (assembly GCA_964017125.1). Taxonomy (NCBI): domain Eukaryota; kingdom Metazoa; phylum Annelida; class Polychaeta; order Terebellida; family Flabelligeridae; genus Flabesymbios; species Flabesymbios commensalis. Next base: position 47,763,190 of record OZ024904.1, read on the forward strand.
GGTGGTGGTTAGCACCGCTGCCTTACACGCCAGAGTTCGGGGTTAGGTTTCCGGTCTCGGCGGTTTGAAAGAAACAAAAAATGTTTCTTCATCATCCACGTGTGAAAGTCAGTATTGTGGGGAGCCTCCGTGACCGAGAGGTAGTGTGCTCGGTCTCAGACCGCCAGGGCTCGAATTTCGAATCCTGGTCTGGAGGACAGTGTCATCTCAATCATCTCACCATCCTCAGGAGGTTCTCCTGGCCCAGTTTAGCTTATATGTGCACAAAGGTGGCTTAAAGCCCGATTTATTTCATTTACACAAATCCGAAAATGACAGGTGTACCATAAATATATATTTTCTAAAATAAGATGAGATAATTTTCGTGTCACTTTAAAATATTGAGTGACGACACAATTGGCATGCCGTATTGATATCTTTATCAAAGTGCTCTCAAATAATAAGCAAAGTCAACATACAGTAACGTCTTCCTCAAAACCAAGCAGTTACTGCTTTTTGCACAGCATAATTATTGTATAAGACCTTGAAGCTTGCGTAGTGTCATAATTTTATCTCGTACTAGAGGACCATGTGATCGCAATCATATATCCGCCATACACGTAGAAAAATGACACATTTCTGAATCAATTCTGTGTAGTTAGTTATTTACATCTAAAATAAGTTAGTAGCCCTACTAATGCAGGACTACATCACAGACGGTGGATAAGCATTGACCCTACATTGGTTCAGACTGTTTTTTTCTGGGAAAGATACTTCATTCTGAACAATTACAATGTGAGGCATTCACTATATATATACTTGACTCTGAATAATAAAATATATTATGAAGTGAAAGAAAGTTGGAGCAACATTGAATTAACGTTCCACGTGAACTGGGGTAGTGTAGTTTATCTAGGTTCTGGTCAACACTTCCCCTCTCCCCTCATTATTATACTGATGTATATATGACATCAATACATCACCCGTGTCAAAACTGGGATCACACCACTTACACACTCGTAATTGAATTAACCCTCTCGTCCCCATTGCTCATGCTAAAGGCTTATCTGCACGCCCATAAATCACGTACGCCAACTTTTATTTACACGCGGGATCATTCACGCGGATTTTGATAATCTTTTCATGATGGTCATAATACTATGCTCATCATTAAAATTGTTACAAATTATCACATAATTTATTAATAGGCCGACGTGTTTATCTGATTTACCTTGAATCATAACCTCAATCATTAATGTGTCTTTCTTCTTATAAACATGATAAAGTACGCAGGTGATTTAATTATCAAATTAGATCAGGTTCAAGCTGTTAAGCGTATTCCTTTTTATCACTCTAAAATATACTGGTGACAAATAATGTAATGCTATAGTTGCTGTAGAACTAAAAAATAGCTTAAAGAGAAAATGGGCACGTACGAAGTCATAATTTATTTGAATAATATAATTATGTCTTTATTCATAATTTATTAGTTAAATATTGTTATGTCTATTTTAATACTTTATCGTATACCAGTATTCTTAATAATAATTTCATAACATGGGCGATATAATTGATAGCAATGAATCTAAGGCCTTTTTAAATTGAAAAATGTAATATTACTTCTCAAATACATTGTGAAATTACATATAATTATTTGAATTCTAGACATAGGCATACTGATTGAACTGGAATCGTATTTGAATATTAACATTGCTCACTTTTTTATCAAACATGAGTAGATGTGAAAGATAAATTTAAAACCATGTGTACAGAACAACAGTGTACAATACAAGACATCAAATGCACGTTTTGGGAATAATTAAATTACGAAACAATAGCAAAGAAGTAATAATTTAGTAAGAAAAACATATTATATATAAGCTGAGTTAGAATGACCAATAATACATTGTCTTTGTGTACTCTTGATATAATTGAAGTTTTTTCTTCATTTTATTGATCGTCAAATTTAGTGTCACATTGACTTGAATCTTACTTATGTATTCAGATCAATCTGACCGTAGAAAAGATGCTGTATTTTTTTACCCCTACCCCCCCCCCTTTCTAGGCAATCAACGGTTGTGATTAGGGGTGGTACTAGTGATTTGGCTGTAAACGTGTTAATATTATATGTTAGAAGAAGGCCATATATTTGTTTTGCAGAAATATTCTATAATGTGCACGGTGAACCTTTGTAAATAATTATCAGGGGTATACACAAGTAGAATACGCCCTTGTTTTAATAAGGGAGTATGGAAATGATAGATTAATGATTAATTTGTGATAGATTATGCTGATGGACTGTTTTTCTAACTTATTAGCAGAAGCAGCATCAACACCAGGAAGGTAATGTCATTCCCAGTCTGGACAAAGATACATTACTATTCACCAACTTTGGATCAACGTCGACGTCTGGGCCGACGTCTGAGACGTTGGACCAACATTGAGCTACCGCTGGGCGAATGTCGCGTGTTAACTGACATCATCACAGCTTGACATGATGGAGTTCCACTCTATATCGTTGGCACAGAGTACGTTAACGTTTCTGACAGATTTATTGAACATTTGAAGTCCAAAAGGCCTTTTTTGATTGGGTCGCTAAAAATATGTTTATTGTAATGACTACCATCACCTCGAAAATGTTCAATTTAAAATTAGATATTTCTCTTCCACGACGTTATGAATGGTGTATTCAGTCCAGTACATGCACAATAAGCTAGTAAATTATTTTAAAAGAGCATAAGAGTCGAATGGAGAAAACATATAATATTATGTTCCCGTATCATTTATCCATATAGGTTTGTTTACGCTATTGTACAAAAAAAACATAGCAAGTATCTGCGTGCTTTGGATAAGATAGCTGAGTTATATCAAGAGTCTGATTTAGGAAGAAGTGCACTCCTTGACGATTATTATGGGTGTGGAAATAAGAAGACATATCATAATGTCCCTGCCCATCCACCAGCACGCGACATTGGCTCGGTGCTGGGTCAACGGCGTACGCCGTTGGCCCAGCACCGAGTCAATGTCGCGCTGACTGAGATGCTTACGACCGGACCGTCCTAGTTTGACGTGGACTTGATTCACGATTGTAAGGGGAAACTCCCGGGGGATATCCATGTCAATGTTATCAAAATTCTTGACCACCACCACTCCGCGGATGCCCTCGGTCCACCTGCCTTTTCCATGAACACGATACCACTAACTGGTAAATCGGCCTTCAAGCTGATTTTATGGAATTGGTCGAGCCACCGTTTCTCTCATGTGTACTTTAAGGCTCGAAATATGAAACTACAAGTGAGCTAACAGCAAAATCAATAAACTGTGAGTTGTATGTTACTTTTCTAAGCCAGGAATTTAGGGTAAACGAAGATAATAAATATATAACAAAATTGTATGAAATGTGGGGCTACTTAAAACATGGATAACTAGTTTTTCAAGGTTTTAGAATTAAGTGTAAATGGTAATTATGAAGACGGTGTCTAAAATATCTATTTAATACAGAGGTATTAGCTGTACATTTTATAATATACTGCTATCAAATAGTCATACGTTATACATGTATTTGTTAAAATATGGTAATGTTTATTCAAATATAACATTCTAATTGAAAGCACATGAAATCTACATTTGATGAAAATAACTTGTCTATTTTAAAAACACATACATAATATGCGCTTATATATTACGGTATGCACAATATCCTGAACCGGCTATTGCCTTTTTGCATATATATTAATTTCGATATAGAATTAGTCTCCCACTTCAAGCAAGTCAACTTCAAGCAACTATTTTAGTGCTATATCATAGATAATTATAATTATAAAAATATAAACTATTCATGGTATTTATAGCAATGAAGTAATGAGAAAACAGCCAACGGTAGAACGAAAAACAGAAATGAGCAGCGAAGACGTGGTGCAATATTTTCTTTCAAATCTAAATGTTTGCTAGCGCTATATGGTCTCGTGGAATGAATAAATAAACAAATTGATATGGCTATGGGCCAGAAAGAATAAGTAATCAAAATGTTGGCACCCACAGGGGGTTCGATACCCTTCTTGATTTGCAGCTTGGGGGAGCGGGTGACACACACATACTGCGGCCTGAAGCTTGTTGCTGGCTAGGTCGTCAATAAATAGCATGTATTTTAATTCAGCTGTATAATGCCGTGTAATTGCAGCCAGCAGTAACTATTTACTTAAAAGTAAGCAGATACTGCTGTTCATCTATGCACGACGGTATATCAAATCTTTGTTCAAATACTATTTTGGACGCTACTACATCATTTAAATAATTATTAACAAATCTTTAAGATTGTTAAAAAAATAATAATGTGTGTCATGTACATTAGCATGATTAGTTTAATGAATCAAATAGATTATTTCCGGAAACATGTTTTGAATAATTAAGTTGATGTATACAATTTGTATATTATACCACCTAGTTTTGCTCTTATGCATGATACATATCAATAATAATAAAACAAAAATCAAACCACGACCGAGTCAGCGATTCACTAGAGATGTTTGGAAAATTCAAATCCAAACAGCTCAGTTGGGAAATGAGTAACACCCCATGGACACCAATAGGTTAATTCAGGTGCCAAGTAGGGTTAATATTTGTCAGTCCTATTTCGCCAGTTCTCTCTCCTTACAGATCCCTGCTGATCCGGACTCGTCACCAGATCTGGATCGCCAGCAACTCGCCCGGAAAATTATACCTTAGCATTTGTGATTAGCGCCCCAGGGGGGCTTACGGCCACGTCTTGTCCACGCCTACTCCCAATTTGCCTCGAAGCGTGACATTGTTGTCCATGTCACTCAAGGGACAGAGTCCAGTTCTCGTTTTCATTTTTAAAGTCTATTTTACAGATATTATATATGTAAAAGTAACACTTTTTTCACTTTCAGGGTGGGTGTGTTCGTCCTGTGTTTTTTTTTATAAATATAATCATAAATGACACTATGGTATAACAATTCCGCGTGCATATAATATTATATAAATCTAAAAATATATCGTCACACTTCGCAAATGGATGATTACTATATATTTTTTTTATTATGCGCAATAAGTGATACATTAAAAATATTTGTTTAAATGTCAGAATTTTCTCCTTTCTTTAGACTGTCCAGAATGATAGTATTTTATATAGTTTGCATTATGTTCCAGTGTTATGATAATTTCATAATAAAAAAATAATCGTTGTAATTAGCTTCTCACATATAACTTTTAGATCAATGACAAATTGTCATCCCATCGCAAGATAAAATAATAATTGGAGTCAGATACATTTAACCCTTTAACCGCCGGTGCCGCATATATTCGGGATTTCTCATTTTTATTAGCACATTAAGTACCACATTTTAAGTATGTCAAACGTAAAATGTGACATCAACCAGCAAGATTTGAAAAAAGTTGACCTCCATTTTGTCAAATCTGAACAATTTTCACTCACTTGAAGTTGTGGATCGCGTCAGCGAGACACAACTTCAAGTGAGTGAAAATTCAAATTGAATAATTTGGCGGTTAAAGGGTTAAGATGTGTTTATGATTTCAGCGCTACCGTGTATTATAAGTTATTTGACACCTCTTCCTGACCTGCGAGACAATACAGTATTGCAATTAACAAAAGTCGAAGCTGGGACGATGTATACATGGTATAGGCCTGCGCTCCTTTCTACTCCATATTTTTGAATATGTTTGATTATAACACGTTCTCTAAGGATTGAGCATGTGAAGACATCACTAACAGTAATTCATCAATGACTACACCAGATGTAGACGGCAGGTTAGTAGAGCTGGTTTTATTGTTGGAAATAATCTCATAATTAAATAAGTGGCCATGCACGCTAACCTTGCTAACATAGATAATATGTTGAGAGAAATCGCTATTTTGAAGAGGCTCTGAAATAATTCTAATTGTACAATAATTTTGAAGCAATGCTTTAAAATTATCCATGCCCATAAAACACACTGCTTTTTCAGTATATATTGTAATTGCAGAATGCTTGGCAAATATCCCATATAATATAATTATATTATAGTAGAGTAAAAGTTTGGAGCTCTTATTTAATATAACCTTAAGAAAGTTTAAGTACATTGAGCACCAAAGTGTGTTGCTTTAGGAGCCTGTATATTTGCATTTTAATTAGACAAGTGTCACGTATCTCAGGTATGGAAAGCCGTGAGCGACACAGAACACGAGCGGCATGGCAAGACAAATTACCATATTCAGATGTGTTCTACGTGCCCTTGGGAGCAAGCCAATTTGGTTTGGTAACACCACCGCTGGCTCATTACGATCTATACCCAACAAACACGAGGCGGTGACCAATGTCGGTTTAAAGTTGGGTCAGCGTCGCATACGGTTGACCAACATTAAAACAACATTGGATCATAGCTTTCAGTTTCTGGCTAAGCGTTTGTGAACAAAAAATGTTTTTACGCATGTCCAATTACGTAGCTCAATATCTCTGGCAATGCGGGATTTTAATAGCCTGGGCGAGTTACAGTAGGTATGGCCGGATTGGCCACCATCAGGGAGTTCAGGCTGTCTTGTTTATGAGATTCATATCTTGTATTATTGTATATAATATATATCTTATATACTTCAGCGGGAATTAGCATGATTAATTTTAGTCTCTGTACATGATACCTAGATAGCGTTAGGAATGTATGCCTATTGTAGCATCGATTTTGTTGATGGAGAAATATCCTTGCTTCCGCGGGATTCTTACAAAATTTTACCCGAGAATGCAGAATATGACGTTTAACGACAATCTTCACAAGCTTCCTGTCGTCAATAAATAAGAGCCTATCTACCGTATATCTACCTATCTAAAAATTGTTTTAAATGTTTTATTAATTTTAATAACAAACAAACAAACAAACAAACAAGCAAACAAACAAACAAACAGACAAACAAACAAACAAACAAACAAACAAACAAACAAACAAACAAACAAACAAACAAACAAACAAACAAACAAACAAACAAACAAACAAACAAACAAACAAAGATTAGACCGATTTTCATAAAATCGATACCAAAATGACCAGGATAATTAGTATGTTCTCTTCAGGCATTGCAAAACGGAAATTGTTGCAGTCCGCCTGATTTCGGGTGTGATTGTCACATATTTAATTGCATTTTATTGACTATACCGGGTCCGGATCAACATTGCTCACTGTGTACATATATGATTTCAGGAAGTGTCTCTTTCATCACAGGTGGTCCATTAGAGATGACACAGCGAACACAAGGCGTTGATCCTATGTTGGGTTAATGTTGGGTCAACGTTTGCGATGTTGGCCCTACATTAACTCAAGATAGGTCCAACGCCTGTTTTTTGAGTGAGCTCAGCATTTTGACAACCCACTTCCCACGCCTTAGAATCACAGAAGACTATCAGGACTTCTTACTGGATCCCAAGACAAACAAGTCGGACGTTTATTTTGTAAAAGAAACGAGATAATGCTGTTTTACGTCATCAGATGCCCACAATACCTGAGGGCAAAATCTATTTTATTTTGTCCTTCATTACATTCCAACTACTAAGTACATGTATTACAATTTTTTTCTTCGTAATTTATGGGTGTTGCATATTATATATCTCTAGTTAATTACCCTGGTATACTGATTTGAAGCAGAATACTGTCAATCAGTTACTCAATGCTGGATGTTACAAATTACTGTAAAATTAGTCATCATTTCATTTCGACCATATTAAGGCCATGGTCTTATTTGGAAATGATCTATATTAAATATAGCGTGAATATACAGCGGCATAAATATATATATAGGTAAGTGTATCATATCATTTGGGTAAAACAGAATGACGGGTGGTGATTTTAGTTGATTTTTTAAAAGTAACAACAGTTGAATGATGGTCATGACAAATGATGAAGATAATATTTTTAATATAGAGTTGACTCCGAAGTCACGAAAGGTCACACAGATTTAAAGCTCATTTTGTATAGACTACTCATATAATTTGATATGCTTTTGATATTTGATATGCAAAATTTGATTGCTTATTAATCATAGACCTGCAGCTAAATTGTTTATTTCTATTTGAATTCATTTGAACATCTTGAAGCTGGAATTACTTTTAATTTCACTCGATATTAAATTTCATGTTTTAAAGATATATACTTAGTGGTAGTGTCAAATAGTGCCAAATAGAGATGTTATTAGACATACTGATACAGCCTTTCAAGATAGGTTACTGTGATAACATCAGACAGGATATATCTGACGTGCAAAGACAAACAGTAATAACTGCTTACTTTTTAAGTAAGCAGTTACTGCTGTTTGTCTTTGCAGGTCAGATATAATACGTAGACCTGTATTAAAGGAAAACTATCATGCCGATCACTCCGAAAAGAAATCAAACGACAAAAGAAGACATGGCGTCTGCTAAGCACCCGCCAACCAACATTACGGTGACCGATTTCTATCACTGACGCAATCTGACGGAATAATGTTTGGAAAACAATGAAGTGAACCGATATATTTGTTGACTTAATCCCCGGCTCAAACTTGTAATTCGGATCAGAATTCGATCGGATGTCTTGTCGTAGTGCGTGTTTATTGACAAAGTAATGTGTATAGAGCATTAGATCATTGTAGATTATTCAAGGTTTCTGCTCAACAGATCCAAGTAACACTGTTCATTTCTGTTTTTGTGAGACACCTTATCTGAGCCAAACAGACAAGCTCGTCAAAAAGACAACTTTAATAACGTCGGGTGACAGACATGCATATTTTAATTTAATATCACTCGACAGGAGACTATTTTACCTGGTGATATAAGGGTTGTGCCCCAGGCCGGGCCTGTTACTACCGCTTGCCTTGCCAGTAGACAAACAAGTCACCAGGTGCATCTTCATTAATACTCTATATTATCGCCCACTGTGCCAAGCTCTTTACTACAGTTCACAAACGCGATATAAATCACGGGAAATCCAAGCAAAATTTGACATTTCAAAATTGCATGAGATAATCATTTTGGCGCCATATTAGTGTTGGCTCGAAGTTCAGATATTCTGCGCGATAAGTAGTGGGAACACGTGAAAAAACATGGCGCTGGTATAGGTTAACTGTCTAGTTCAGATATTGTCTGTATACAAACAGGGTTTTTTGGTTGTGCAAACAGAAGTAGACAGAGTGTACACATATACATAGGCTAGGCATGTAATGTGGAGGGTCTAATCCACGATTGCCAGCTATTTTTTTAGTCGACCGAGCTTCACTTTCGAGCCCGTTCCTGCACAACGTTTACCCAGTGTGAAGTTACAGACTGTATAGGGGGTCAAGTATACCCACTTAGCCAGGCAAAATCTACCCTCAAATACTCGCGCTACGGGTGTTAAGTGATGCATCATCACAGCAGACGACGTAACATTGTGAAACTGTCGTGGTTTCCCGCCAAAATATTCTGCCAGACCGATAAACTCTCCTCGCCGCTCAAGTGTTGACGTATTCACTTACTCAAATCTGTACACAAAATTAAACAGTCATTTTTATGATTTCGTAATATTAATCCGATTCATATCAAACGTTAAATCGGTGCATCAAGTCATGATTTGATAATGAGGCGTTTATAAACAGATATACAAGTTTATATTTAGTCTAAAAATAGTGGAATAGGGATTATTTGTTTACTATAAGCCCATGTCAAATACGAATGATTATGATTATGCTATGTTACGGTTTTCTATTAGAATCAAGCTGAGAGGAGCCGCGCGTCATTCACAGCTTGACTCAAATGTAATTTTTGATGGGCGATAAATGGGTCAACAAGACATGTGGCCCAAATTATTTGACAATAATCTACCCCCTCCTGTCTCCCCGGATAGCATGCCATTATTTATCCACGGTATGTGTTCTCGGGATGTTTTGAGGCATGATCCTGAATCCAGTAAACACGAGACGTTGACCCAGTGCTGGTTTATTGTTGGACCAGCGTCGCAGACACTGGTCCAACAATAAACCAGCACTGGGTCAACATGTCGTGTTTTCCGGGATGGGTGTGGTCGGGTGCGGCTATTTAAAGTTGGACTAATGTCTGAACCGTTGGTCCGGCACAGAATCACTTTATGTTACTATAACTTGTGCTTTTACACTAAAAACGCAATCTCTGGATCCGACTGTGTCGGTGCGGACGACACCGACCTGGCAGCCACCTGGTGACCATGTGATGACCCAGCGGGAATCATGACAGACAGGGCCAAGGGTGAGGGATGGGTGGGCATCACCAGGGCCGGCAGGGCCAGCGTCCCAATAAATCTGGGGCAGAAACCCAGATAACCTTACGTCACCGGGTTCAGGGGTCAGCCAGCCCCCAGGTTCCACAAGATGGCGCTACTGCAGCGGGGTGGGAGAGCAAGAGCGCCCCCTGTGTGAGCGACGTGACACCAGCAGCGTGGTGTAAATATGCCTGCTCGTCCGTGAACTGCCACCTCTTCTAGGAGCCGCGGACCGTGGGATTTATCCGTGTGTCTCCACCGGGACTACTCGCTATAGATCCGTGTGAGATATGGAGGCAATGCTGGGACAGCGTCGGCGACGTAGGCACACCATTGCCTCCTTGCCGCGCCGCTGTACTCTTGGAGATCGCTTCTGATGGCGGCCGATGCTATCTGGTCCCAGTACAAAACATTTGTATAGCATTTGTACAATGTTAGACCAACGTCGAAAACGCTGGTCCAACATTGTACAAATGTTATACAAATATTTTGTGTTTGCTGGGGTGAACCCGCCGACCAAAACAATATCGGCAATTTGCGACAATGTTTTTCTAAGTGCCACTGCCTCGGGGGCTTTCCAGTTTTCAGATCTGCTGCTCATTTGCAGAGCAGATGAGGCTGCGAGATTGTGTGTCAGCCTCTTATTTCAATAAAAAATGGCATGCTGGCGACGATTCAAAGGATACAAATCATCCGTATATGCACAATCTCGTGTTTAAGCAAAAATAAGTGATAGAAACATTTCTATAAAATCATATGCCATTCTTTCAGACATAATAAGAACAGTTGGCCCATTTACTGAGCGCTTGCCCATGTGAGATATTAATAGGACTAAATATTGAAATCTTAAGCCTCGTATATTTATTGATAACCCCTCAGTTGCCTTGGGACAGGTTCATGGTAAGCTTAAACTTGGTGGTGATACAAAGTAAATAAAAAGACTGAGAGATCTCTTCTACATTATAATATACATGTATGCATGCCTAGACAGACAAACAATCAGCGAATAGTGGCTTTTCGGTTCACTCGTAATCTACTCCTCGGTTGGTCGCTAAGTTAACAGGATTATGGAAAGAGAGAAAATAAAAAAAAAGGGTAGATATATCCAAACAATATGCTTAATAGTCATTTTTAAATTCAAAATATATAAAGGTATGCACGGCACACGTCACAATTATTTTATCAGTTAAATTCTCAGGTGTGGTTCTGTAATCCCACTGAATACCTGAAAACGTGTCCAGTTGGATACTGGTCAGACACGCACAGGATCCCGGTCCGTGTGCGATCACTCAGGACAGACCATGAGAAAACTGGTGGCCGCCATGTTTTATCAAGTCCGGCATCTCTGTTTACACGTCTCCTTTTCTCGCGAGATAACACCGGGAAGTCACGTCACATTGTGACCCGAGTTTTAACAGAAATATTTATTTTGATAAACCCAAACAAAACGCGTGGGATATGTACGCCAGCCGAGAATGAAACAAAGCGTTGTGCCAACGCTGACTCAATGCTGGGTCAACGTCCTCGACGTTGACCCATCTTTGAGACAGCGTTGAGTTTGGGTCTATTGTGGGCTTTGAGATACGTTGAAAGACACGGTGACAGCTGGTTTTATTTGAGGAAATGTTTCTGACTGGAGTGACCTGAACATATCACCTTCCAGGGGTGCATACATTCACTTGCTGGGATAAAACATATCCTTGACCGCTACAACTCTACAGGATTTGTAACTTAGTTTATAAATGAATCATCTCGAGATTTCCCTGGCTTAATGACATCCATTCACTTTTTATTCAATATTTAGAATAACAAAGTGTATTATCATGTGACCCCTTTCAAATTATATATCAATGTTTATTTTTGTCTATTTGTATCGTTATTTTTTAATTTCAATAAATTTTATATAATAATGTTAGGGCTGTGCCATTTAATTATTTCTTACAATTACATATAAATAAATTATTATATAAAGTGTATTTTGAATAGTTAAATAGACTGATTGCCATTATATTTTCACCCATAAAATGAAACTATATAGCTGCAATGTAAATATGGCGGCAGTGTTTTCCAAAGATTTCCACGGGAATTACAATTAAAAAACCTCTTCGTATTTAAAGAAAACTAAAACAAATTTGATGATTTTGCTGATATTCACGTGAATATACTACAACGGTTGGAATATTTGAGAATATATTATTTAACGCTCGTTTGCAATCTGAAATCAAACCTGCACACCATAATATTTGAACCCTTCAATGGTTTTTATTTTGAAAATCATTTTGTATTTGCTGCCAATTCAATTGTGCATGTAGGGATATTTGTGGTGATAAAAATGATGTGAGATGATGTGGAGTGTTTTTTCATTTATACAATAGTGTGTTATCGACATCAATCCTTACTGGCCATGTCATATATAATTAAATTCAAGTGAATGTCAAAATAAACACACACGCCTGTAAATAAGCGTCATCTAATTTTTTCATTCACATATAATATTTATTCGCTTTAAGTTCATTTAAACAACCATTTTGCTGAATTTTGTTGCTGAAAGTGTTATTATTCAGGTAATTATCATCAACTTTGGGCCCATGGTTCAGATCAAACTTGATCCGTATTTAGCAAAGCAGCATCGATCCGGAAAACGTAGCCACGCGGCGACAGGAGAGTGGCACACTTGTCAGGATCCGTTCACCTGACTGAATGACGCTTTGTCCACAGATGAAAACGATACTCACAAGTAGATCCCGAGAGAAAGCACCGTGGCCTCATACACTTTGGTATCTACAATCTCCTTTTGTCAAATTTAAATTTAGAAAAACATTAGGACCGTTCAGCACATTCATATAGTACACGTCTTCTATTTACTTTTCAATGACCAGGCTCGAACAATTCACTCTTACATTTTGATAATTATCTTGCCGCATATTGATGCAGAAAAAGAAGCTGAGCTGGTGTACATTTGAGACTTAATTTCAAAATTATTTAACAAAATGGACCCTCGGAACCAAGTTGTTGATTGAAAATGTTTTATAATAAATACCATTTTAAGTCTCTGTTTTGATATGATAAATCAACTGTTCACAACGAGCTTTATAAACTGATACATTATGGTAGAAAAATACAGATTTTAAAAGTCACCTGTATTATATCTGTGATCAAATTTCGGTGTATTCCACAGGGAGGATAAAGGTTCGCGTCTGGCCGTTCTGGATCGTTGAAATCCCGGCCTCGTCCAAGTGACACCTGTAGTCCCGATTGCGCCAGCGCTGCCTAACAGCTTATCCAACGTCTTAGACGTTGGCCCAGCTGTTAGACAGAGCTGGCCTGACGTCGGAGTGACACCGGGCATTTTAAACACGAATATACCACATGAAACACTCTGACGTCAACCCGCTGTCTAACTGTAGAATGATCGTTACCCCTCTTGATGGAAGAAATTTGGAAACGTGTTAGGTACCAAAACTTTTTGCTATGCATCTGATATTTCATAAAATAAACAGAAGAGTAAACATCAAGACCGTAGACATATTTTTCAATCAATCAATCAATCAATCAATCAATCAATCAATCAATCAATCAATCAATCAATCAATCAATCAATCAATCAATCAATCAATCAATCAATCAATCAATCAATCAATCGATCGATCAATCGATCGATCGATCGATCGACGATCAATCAATCAATCAATCAATCAATCAATCAATCAATCAATCAATCAATCAATCAATCAATCAATCAATCAATCAATCAATCAATCAATCAATCAATCAATCAATCAATCAATCAATCAATCAATCAATCAATCAATCAATCAATCAATCAATCAATCAATCAATCAATTAATCAATCAATCAATCAATCAATCAATCAATCAATCAATCAATCAAGCAATCAATCAATCAATTAATCGATCAATCGATCGATCGATCGATCGATCGATCGATCGATCGATCGATTGATCGATCGACGATCAATCAATCAATCAATCAATCAATCAATCAATCAATCAATCAATCAATCAATCAATCAATCAATCAATCAATCAATCAATCAATCAATCAATCAATCAATCAATCAATCAATCAATCAATCAATCAATCAATCAATCAATCAATCAATCAATCAATCAATCAATCAATCAATCAATCAATCAATCAATCAATCAATTAATCAATCAATCAATCAATCAATCAATCAATCAATCAATCAACAATACATCAATCTTTTGCGAGCGTTGTAGATTTGTATATGAATATAATTAACGTAAAAATTTACGTAATCATAAAAATGACTATTTACTTTTGTGTACAGATTTGAGTAAGTGAATACGTTAACACGTGTTTATCGGTCTGGAAGCTTAATTATGTTTTATTGACACAATAAAGTCATTACTGACTTATTCGTCATAGAAATATATAGACCTATGTATATATACAAAACATGTACATGGGGGCATAATTATATGTTTCTCGCACCAAGAACCACAGATAAAATAGTTACTATATGTTATTCTACATGGTAGCGAAAAGACACTCTGGAAAGCATATATAGAAACCTAAGAATTCTATTACAAGTAAAACACAATATTAAGAGCTATCATTATGGTCCTTAAGAAGCATATAATTAAAATAAATAAAACCTCTGTAATAGTTATACACATAGTCAGACACACATAGTCAAACACGTTACATACTTCATACTTTGTTATTTTATACACGTTGAAAATCTTGTATTTTGAATACAGCCACCCATTATATGGGCTTGATATTCTACGTTGACAAAATGAATGCATGTTAATTTTTAGGTTACCATTATGTTGTGATTGATTTACCTATTCTGAGTAGAATACATGACTGATCACTGATGTGAGTGACGTACATCTAGAACGCTACTGACATTCTGATATAATAGAATATTATAATCGGCCCAAAATAGGGCATTTTAATAATGTTGAGCTTTTACTAAACGCGTTTATTTCAGTTTGATAAACTCTGGTAGCTCCTTCGCGATACCTTCGTGAATAGTTTTCCTTTGAGAGGCTTTTGTGGATAAGTCAAACACTCCATCAACAGGAATTTAATCTCATGTCAATTCTTATACACTCTGTATTCTAAGACATCAAGATATACAAAAAGCAGCGGCTTAGATTACATCGCAACACGAGACCAGAAACGACAGACAGACAGCTCACCATGCAATGTAGGACACGTACGTTGTCAGAATATACCCCCTACATCCTACACAGATTTAAGATCTAAATTTCAGATATGTAAGTATCTGAAATCCGCATACCTCATACCGTTTGGGTAAACATATATCATGTATGTAAATGCTCGTTTCGAATAATTTTCTGGTGTGGTGAATTGGTAATGGGAAACGGAAGGCTGTAGGCCTACCTTGTTCCCAGCAAACACAAAACGTTGTCCCGATGTTGGGCCAATGCTGGGCCACCGTCTACGACGCTGGCCCTGCATTGGCCCAACATCGGGACAACGTCTCGTGTTTGCTGGGTTTAGGCAGCACGAGGGTGAAACGCATATGTAATGTTGGGCCAGCATCTGCGCTGTTTGCCCAACAAAAAATCAGCGTTACAGTCACATGATTAGAGCTTGGGGGATTCTGATATATAATATGGCCTATTATATGTCTGAAAGATGAATCATTAGGGGCACTTCAAAGCGGCCAACCTCACATCATTTCAATGCCGTAATGGGAGTCAATAATATGAACGGTTTGAGGCCTGCACGCTTCACCGGAGGGTTGTTTGATGTGATCGTCCTGATAACAGAAATCACGGGCGCCATTTCCAACTATTAAACCATAATAACTGCACAATGGTATTTTGTCCCTCCAGACGTCATTCAGCTGTGGTTCATTAGACTAATTTTCGAATTGAATGCTCAGTTGTACGTGGATATGAAGTAAAATGAATGTGATTTTGAAATTGTCTTTCTTTTTCACAATGCCCATCAGACTGCTCATTTTGGAGTTTGGTTATTAGTCTGACATCATGGACACGTTTTATGCTTTACTGTGCAGCTTAAAAGAAGACAAAGGTTGTTTCAATTGTGTTCAGACTGTCAACCGGGCCCATGTATGAATTCGACCCCCTAATTTAAATAACAGCTCAATGACGATGGTGATTGGCGTATCTCGTCCTCTGACAGGCTGAGCAAGCCATACTTGGTTCGACAGGAGAATAAGCCATCACCACACAAAATCTACCTAAATATCCAAGTGGGGTGTCATCTGGTCAAGACTGTTGACTGGAGAGTCCGTATGCCGATTACTGCTTTATATGATAGCTATTTTAGATACATATTTTATTGACACAAATAGTCTTTACAGAGTTATTTGTCATAGTAATAATTATATGTACATGTATACACAATGGTTGTTCCCGTTTCTGGTGAATTAACATTAACATTTTTTTATTAGCACATTAAGTACCACCTTTTAAACGTGTCAAAGATAAAATGTGACATCAATAAGCAATATTTGAAAACAGTTGACCACCATTTTGTCAAATCTGAATAATTTTCGCTCACTTGAAGTTGTGGATCGCGTCAGCGAAACACAACTTCAAGTGGGTGAAAATTTAGATTTAATAATTTGGCGGTTAAAGGGTTAAAAAAATTCAGGAATGTTCAATGTTGTAATTTTGAGGATAATGTGCAAGCACACATTTTTTTCTTTGGATGGGATTTATGGATGGATATACAGGGGTTGAGAAGGATTTGTGTATTTTCTGGGAATGAACATTAGAATATTTAGGGAGATAGCATACCATTTGCGGACCTGCTGTTGAAAAAGGACAGCTTAATTAGGCTTTATTATAGTGTGTCACATAGGCGGGGATGTATGGACTAAAGTGGAGAATTCGGCCCATATAGAATATGTTGGCAATCCACGTACATGTGTTTTAATGGCACTGGCATTTATCAGTGTTTATGGTAGTGAGACCATAAAGCTGTGTATTTTGTCAACTAGTTTAGAATTACGTGTTCTTTTAGCTTTCTCCAAAGTTTTCAAAATGTTTACATAATTTACATATTTTTTTAGGGTATACATGTACATGGTTTTATGAGACTCGTATAAGATGCACTTGACTATATATAATATAATAATGCTAACGAGCAATCCTAGCGAGCACGAGATGTTGAATGACATTGGTTCAACATCACGTGTTTTCTAGGATGAATGGTGAAGGCATTACCATCTCAGCAGACACAAGATGTTGAGTAAATGTTGGTTTGACGTTGGTCCACCGTCTACGACGCTGGTCCAACGTTACACCAACATTTATTCAACGTCTTGTGTCTGCTGGGATGCATATATGGCAGTCGCAGTCAGGGATAAACTAACTTTCACAAAAAATTCTCACCATTGAGTGCTGGATCACCATCCTAGGCCCTATATAATATTATATCGACGGTATACCGTTACTATTAAAATATTATTATTTAACAAAAGCTATTCAAAGGGTATATTACACTAGGACTAGAAATAATAACAAACTTAAAATAATTTATGACAAATAGGCCAATATGACAAATTATAATCTGGCCGCCTTGGGAGAAGTACGCCCCCTGTACTCACATGGCAAACGACAGTATTTAGGTAATAGTATTTGGATTATACTACTAAACAAACACGAGACGTTGAATTATTGTTTACAACGTCGCCCGGGCATTGTAGTGATAATAGAGCAGATTTATCCTAATTCACCAGTAGACGTGGTCAGTCGAGCGTTCACATAGTAAATGTTGACTTGTGACGTGCCTAATTTATAAGCTCTATTCATATGTAGGCCTTTATTATCTGACATTGGCAGACCAATGGCTGCGATAAAAAATAGCACGTTATATATATATTTAATTTATATGTTATTAAATGTATATTATTACATTGGAAATAAAGTAACACGTTGTTATCACCAACGAGTGGTATAATATTAGGCGTACGTATATATTTACAAACAATCTACCTAAATATCCGACTGGAGTTACATCCCAGCGAGGACGAGGCGTTTACCCAATGCTGTTTCAATGTTGGTCCACCCTCTTCGACGCTGGCCCAACAGCGAAACAGCATTGGGTGAATAGCTCGTGTTTGCTGGGATGTGAAGAGTCACCCTGTGATGGCCCTGGGGAGTAGAAGGTGCCTATAATCATACTGGGTTGAATTCATCACAATAATTATTCTTTTCAGGACATTATAAGCAGACACCTTTCTTTAGAGCCCACAAATTGACCAGAAAGTGTCACCTGGTGGACTGGCAAACTCCATGGTCATTATTCCCGCTTGACCACTTACTGACCTGTCTCTATGGTCAAGTTTTAAAGTGGCCCTTAACCCTTTGAGTTCAAAATCAGATAAATCTGTCAGAATAATGGAACAGTCTGGTTCAGGACTGCTCTATCATTCTAACACATTTTATTTTCATGATACAGAAAAACGCAACTTTTGTATATCGTTTCACAAATAACACATAGTAGAGGTTAACTATATAGGCCCTATAACATATTTAAATATTACAAATATATATATTTGAAAGGATACCCATTCAGCATTCATTCAGAAAGTGGATGAAGACGGGTGCATTGATATATATTTGATCACACAAAATAACCAGCTAATCACTATGAACTTGAGACGTTGGACCAATGCTGGGTCATTTTTCCGCCAGCATTTTCAAGGCTGTTTCAAAGTTGACCCATTATTGTATTAATGGTGTGTGTCAGGGCTACATTAGACTGGTCTACAAAACGCCTTGTCACACCAGACTACTCCTATGCTTGCGATCCCACCACGACCCGAAAAAAATATAGAACAAACAAATAAATAAATAACTATTACAATTAATGTATCCATCTTGATCGTTTTTTAACTAAATAATAATTAGTATATATAATGAATTTATCCATTTTCATTTGGATATTTTAATTTTTTAATTCATTTTTCAATACATAATATTGCATACATTTATCAAGTCGCAGTGGGGAACACCAACATGATCGTATGTTGTTATATCAGAGATATAAGGTATTTGCTATACCAGAGGTATTGGGTATTGCGATCAATGGTGCATTTTTACTCGGAGAAATAAAAAGTATGTAACTGTAAAATACGTGCATGCAAAATATATAACTGATTATATTATTATCGCATTTCAAGAGTTCTGCTGCATGACAGCAGTGCATCCTAAAAATCTAAAAAAGGTACATACAACCTCTGAATCAAGAGAGCTGAATAATGTATCTATAATCTCTGCCTTGCTATAATATATCACGTGAGGTGATAATGGTAATCTTTACCAATATTGACATGTTAAGCAGTAATATTAACCAGCAGATCACAACATACAGTAGAATATAAATAACTGAAATAATGGAAGGGTTTTGATAAAATAACAATGAGTGAAATATAAATTACACCATTGTCGCTGCTAGGTGAAATTGACATTACCTGGTGGCAGCTTGGTCCAAAACA
This sequence comes from Flabesymbios commensalis, assembly GCA_964017125.1. Lineage (NCBI taxonomy): Eukaryota > Metazoa > Annelida > Polychaeta > Terebellida > Flabelligeridae > Flabesymbios > Flabesymbios commensalis. Next base: position 47,782,916 of record OZ024904.1, read on the forward strand.
CTAAGTGGTGGTCATCATCTGCAATTTGTGCTCAATTATCAATGAGCACCGCGAACACAAAACATTGCTATGACATTTATACAATGTTGGTCCAACGTCGAAGACGCTGGAACGACGTTGTATGAATGTTATACAAATGTTTTATGTTTAAAATACTGGGAAGCTGATAAAGTGTATTTATGGGTGGAATCATAATATAGGACCAGTGCGATTGCATTATTTACATTCAAATAAAAAATAGCATAATTTTGCACGGCCACAGTCGCGAATAATGAAGTTGGTGTTGGTTTTGATTTCGGTCCACCCCAGAGTTCGGATAGTGGCTGAGTATTGTAATCTACTATTCCATATCTGGATGGTGATTATGAAAAGAGAGACAGGCCTAATGAAAACAAGTGCATTTGTCAAATGAACTTACAAATATGTTCCCTTGCTCACAGAACGTCAAGGCTATTGGAATCGCTCTGCTGCATTAATATTAGTATAATCATCTGATTTAAATGGATAGAATTATTTTTAAATGTCAGTGTCGTAGAGTGGACATTTCTTCATCCATTGTGCTTTGTAAGCAATTTTACGATGGCTCCCGATACAGACCTCCAATCACCCACTCAATGATTATTACAAGGATACATATTCAAATATATAGCCCTATGGTACATAAACTATGACAAGCCGTGGCGGACATAAATTAGGTCATGTAAATTTAAATGAATAGTGAACTAATATAGGTTATCTAATGTCAGCGTCCAATAATATAAAAGAACATTGAATGATAATTCCAGAAATGTCGGTTACAAACGTTATTGTTTTAAAAATCCAAGACTGTTCCAGAATGACAAAACAGACACAGCAAACACAAAAAGCTGACCCAATATTATTTTTATTATTATTATTGCATTTATATTGCGCTTTAACTCAATTGATTCTAAGGCGCATATTATTATAACGTTGGCCCAACGCCTGCGACGTTATCTCAACATTAAAACATACTTGGGTCAAAGACATCTTGTGGTTGCTGGACAGTCCTAGCCAGGTATATAGGCCTGTTAAGATAAATAGCGTTGGGAGATAATTATTGGGGTATACAGTGGTACCAATTGAAATTTATACAGGCCTCTTTATTTTTGTTTGGGAAAGGCGAACGAATGTCAGATCCACAATTTCCTGAGGGCTAAGGAACCGTATTCTCGTACAAGTTGCGATATATCGTAGGCTTCGGATTGGTCGAGATGGTCAAGCTGAGTATGTAGTGTAGTGTGGTAGGAGACTTGTGTCGTAAACACCCGCGAACTGAGTGTCTTTTCAAATCAAAGGGATTAGCACTTAAACGTAAATAAATGACAGCGAGTGTCCTGCTCTCTGATTTCAAAACAAAGCGTCACGTGTACGCCGGTGTACGCCGATATACGCCTGCTGCGTTGACACGCTTCTGTAAATATTTAGATTTAGGATAACAGCTGAGACCACGGGATGTTTCAACTTCACATCAAACTGGTCTTAACTTTCACACAGGTTAATCTCCAAGATTGTTTTCATTGGTCTTCACTTGAAAAGTGTATAGTTTATAATTATATACGATACATCGTTGCATCTCGATTGGTGTTCTTGTAGGAAAGTATCTTAACCAACGCTAGGCGTAGCAATTTCTTTATTTTTATACATGTATATGTTCTGAAGTTTTAGGTAGCATTGGGTGCTTCTAATTTAGAAAATGGTAAACATTTAGGTGATTAAGGAACTCGTGGCAGCACTCTATGGAATCTCGGCGATGGCGTCCTAATTGCTGGCTTCGCACCTTACCGAAAAGGTTAACCCAAATCGTCATGAGATATGCAATTTCCGTACACTTCAATAAATTTACATGTTGTACAAAATGTTGATTTTTTATATTAACATTTATACCCATATTGTCAATATCTGCATGCGACAATAAACTCGGGAATCAAATAGCCTACAAATTGTTGCTGGAGCAACAATAAGCACATTGAAAAGACGGACACATTTGAATGCAGCATAACAATGGTAGATTCTGTGCTACTGAACCTCTTAACCGTCAAATTAATTAATTGGAATTTTCACTCACTTGAACAACTAATCGTGACCGGCGGTTGAGGGTTAAAAAAAATTCAAAACAAATAAAATGAGGCCACTGAAATTAAATAGTAATTAAATAATCGATTCGGGAGGTCTATTTTCCATAAATATAAATATGTTTTTGTTATTTGAAATTGGAAATGGCGTTAGCAATTCCAGCTAACGAAAAATAGAAAGACGCAATTTAGCAGGACAAGCCTTAGGTTGGCATGGTTTACAAATACATACTACATATGTGTCACGTAATACGTAGCCCGATTTGTCACGTAATACGTATACCCCAATTTTGAAGCATGTAAAAATCAAGGGTATTCATCAATAGGCATAATCTGAAAAATGTTTTTTTTAATTTTCAAGCGATTTGGCTGCGAAATTATGTTTTCTTTTGGCGATAAAGTAAATTATACGACAAAAACCCCAAATTTCATCCAGCAAACTAGTTGATTTTGGTAATGTATATTATTTCTGATCTCTGATCTCAGATGAAAATTAATATTTTACAAATGTTATGTGAATTAAGATTTCACCGGATCTGTTGAACGCGTTTACTCGAAACTTCAATTTTGAATTGTACTTATTTTGTCATTAGCTGTAACTCCAGTAGAATTGAACCGATTCTCGTGAATTTTACCAAAATAATCAAGACGTTTTTTTAGACTGGCAGAAAAAGCCACCTTACTCCTGAGTTTAGGGTGTCACGTCACATTTCTTTTGCTGATTTCTTACCAGTCCAGAAGCGTGTTTCTACCTCCAATCATCTGTCACGACTGTAATTTATTATGCAATAAAATAACTATTTGTATAGTCTATTTAATACAGCTGCAATTAAAGCACATGTGATGAAGGCAAGTCAGTACAGGTAATTTATAGACACTTTTAGATGTAATGTATTGTAATGACTTTGATTGTCTTTGATTGATAATAAACCTCACATTAAAGTTGAGTGAAACAGTCTGACTGGCGTCTCCGTGATGATTATTAATTGTCATTGTCTGTGTGAGGTCAATTATCAAATAAAGTTGTACTGTTATCTAACACATGAAGACATTATATCACGGCTCGGATACCTTATATTATATTACCACTATTATATAAACCGCATGGAAGTGGCTTTTACAAGGCCCTATGGGGGTCTCCCTTTCATTACAGGCGGATGATCCCAATGTAACTAGAATGCGTAATCGCTTATTAATCACGGATGTTCTAAGCCATGGGTTACTGCCCAGCAAACACTAGACGTTCACCCACTGTTGTTTCAATGTTGGACCGGCGTCTCCGACGATAGTCTAACATTAAAACGTCTTTGGGTTAATGTATAGTGTTTTCAGGAACAGTCATGGTATAATCAAATACAAAATATGTTGATTCTGTTGATCATATACTTTATTCATTGATTAATTGTTGATACACCGCCATACTGTATACACTGTCAAGGCATGCACAAATAATAACGTTATATTTTTTCTTGGGAAATAAATACTAGTTACTTTTATTATGTATACCCGGTACCGATAATTTTTGGTGATAATTTGACCCTTTGTACCCTAGGCCGCCTGAGGATAACTGTCTTTTCACCTGACCTCTATATATATACAAGGAGCAGTATTGTTGATTTTTTCCTGGGGGGGGGGGGCATTTCTGTTATATTGCTTAATGTACAGAAATCAATATTATTTTTTGTAATAAATTAATACAAAAAAATAACACAATGCATTTAGAGTTTGAATGAATGTATTATTAGTAATATTATTGAGATACATGTATTTATACTGAGATTCCCCTTGTAAATGAAATGAAATGAATCGGGCTTTAGGCCACCTTTGTGCACATATAGGCTAAACTGGGCCAGGAGAACCTCCTGAGGATGATGAGATGATTGAGATGACACTGTCCTCCAGACACAGGATTCGAAATTCGAGCCCTGGCGGTCTGAGGCCGAGCACGCTACCTCTCGGTCACGGAGGCTCCCCACAATACTAACTTTCACACGTGGATGGGGAAGAAACAATTTTGTTTCTTTCAAACCGCCGAGACCGGGAACCGAACCCCGGACTCTGGCGTGAAAGGCAGCGGTGCTAACCACTACCCTAGGGCCCCCGCCCATTCCCCTTGTAAAACAGAAATTAATGGGGTTTTAGGCTACCTTTGTGCACATATAGGCTAAACTGAGCCAGGAGAACTACCCGAGGATTGTGAGATGAATGAGATGACACTGCCTTCCAGACACAGAATTTGAAATTCGGGCCCTGGCGGGCCGAGGCCGAGCACGCTACTTCCCGGTCACGGAGGCTCCCCACAATATTGAATCTTTACGGGTGAGCGGGGAAGAAACATTTTTTTTGAAGGCCAGAGTTGGGTTCGAACCCGTGACCACCGACTTTCCAAGCAGGTTTAACCACTGGACCAGGGCCCCCGACCGAGATTCCCCTTGTAACGCTGTTTAATATTTTCTTAGTTTTACGAACCATGCATGTACTTGGGGGGTGGTTAATATTTTACTCAGCATAATAATAGACATGAAATAATTACAGACGACAGCGATAATTATGCTCTCGCAAATATAGGATCAAAGGCTCAATGGTTCTTTCAAAATGTTCAAACATAATAATGCATCATTTATAAATACATGTTTCTTAAAACATGTATTGTATATTTATATCTAATTAGGAAATAAATTTATCAGTTGATAAATTGAATGATATAACAAAATGACATGGTACTTAACTTCACTACAGTTAGACGTTCATAGTTTTACCTGATTTTTAGTCTTGATATTCCTATTTACTTTGATAATTTCCATACAAATCTGCAGCTCGCAGGCAAAGGGTACCAACAACGCTGACACGCTTCATTATGCTTCACGGTAAGGTGTTAATAACTACTCATAAATAAATAATTATTTCGACAGGCCGTCCATGGAAATCACTGAACGCTGACCCAACGTTGATTCAATTGTGGCCTAACGTCATCGACGCTGGGCCACAATTGAATCAACGCTGGGCAATCTCTACTTCTTTACTGATAGGAAGTAAGGCGTGATATTGTCCGGTGTGATCATGAGCCTAAAATTGGTTTCTAATAAGAATAATTATGAAGGACCCGAGGCCTAATGGGCCATACAGAAAACGGTTGGAAATGTAGATGTTAACGCAGTGTGTGCTAAACGTCCAGTCAACGCCTAACATAGTAACATCAGAAAACTATACAAAGTCTTATAATAATTATTGCAGGACATGACTGTACAGTCTCACTATTCAAGGAGGTCGATTTAATGTGCAATTCCTAATATACACCTCAAGTGAAGCAAATAATAAGAAATCAAGAACGTATGAAAAAAACTGTATAACATAATATAGCTGCCTGTTTTAAAACTTTATTCTTGGTTATTAACCACAAATGTTGAAGTTGAGGCATGGCTTTCCAGTGTAGCTTAATATCACCGATTTCACATAATTACATACTTGAACTATTTTTACCTAATTTTTTTATACGTTTGATGTTGTGGTTAGCAATGGGAATGGAGCACGAGGATGTCTAAATTTCATATTTAGAATAGATATTCAAGTGTTGCAGATTTACCACCTTGCCGTATCAGGTCTGAACGTCAGAGTCTGACCTTAACAACAGGTGTGTGTGAAGCTGGTACGAAAATGAGGGGTGCGAGCAGCATGAATATTCATTATGACGTCACCGGTTTACTGACTGCAGCGTGGAGGTCACACTCAGGTCAGATTGTTTGGGCCGCCTGAATCAACTGTGAATTGGCCAGGGAGGAGGAGGGAGGTTCTGAACTCATAGCACATATACGGGTTATCCAGGTTCTGCCGGTGGCAGACAACTGGATAGATGAAGATGCAGATTTTCACACAGATAAATACTCTGCTGAAAAGTTAGGTGGCTATGCGCTTTACATGATCATGTTCTTAAGCTAACGATCGGTTACCAGATTGATAGCTCTAACCCTTTAACCGCCAAATTATTCAATCTGAATTTTCACAAACTCGAAGTTGTGTCTCGCTGACGCGATCCACAACTTCAAGTGAGTGAAAATTATTCAGATTTGACAATATGGAGGTCAACTGTTTTCAAATATTTCTGATTGATGTCACATTTTATCTTTAACATGTTTTAAAGGTGGTACTTAATGTGCTAATACAAAATGAAAACCCGAATAATTATATGCGGAACCGGCGGTTAAAGGGTTAAATCTATAGCAGCAGTTTTGCAAAGACGATAATACAATCAACATTACTAGTATAATACTAGGCCTACCCGGTAAACAGAAGACATTCGCCCGATGTTGAGTTGATTTTGATCGCCTTCTTTAATGCGACTCCCACAATCGGAAAGATGTAACAAAAAAATGATTTTAAGTACATGTATACTTATAAGGCACTCATTTGACAACTACAACTTCCTTCAAATAAATGTTTATTTGCTTTTTTCTCATAGACATTCCACACTAGACTGAGAGGCGTTTTGTCATCGTGAACTACAATATTTAATGTGCTGGTACTCGGTATTAATATCTATACAAAATTATAAAAGGTGTGAGATACGAAGAATATATTGATTAAAAACACGTTCATTTTACTGTTCACTGTAATTGCCGAGTTGAACACATGCTATGGCAATATCGAGAACTATAAGCAATTATCACCGACAATGAATTTAAAGGAGTTTTTAAAGATAAAATAAAGATCAATTAATAAAAAAATAAACAAGTGCAATAATTAATAATTTTTTTTACTATTTTTAAAGAAGTTGAGAAACATTTATAACATTTTGCTAGCATCTGAGAAACATATTTTTTACAATACAGGACATAAAGTTACACCGACTCTCCAGACAGTATGTTCCAGCAAATTATTGTAATTTAAGACATTGTCCCACTGCTGGTTTAATGCTGGACCAATGAATCTATAGGGACCAACATTAAACCGGTACAGGATCATTGTCTGTCACACGATATACATCTTCACAGGAATAAGGGGTGACGGTATAATTCCAAGGAAACAGACGAGGCTCACCGTTAGCTGGTTTAACGTCCATCCGCCGTGTGCGACGCTGGCCCGACATTAACCCAGCATTGGTTTTGAACGTGAATTTATCCGCGGTATCATAATGAACACGTTTCGGGTGCGGTGACTATAATAAATACTTGGCTTTCCAACGGTGATGGTATTCAGTTACCGTCCGAATGTGAACAGTGTAAAGGTAAACGGGACATCAGACAAGACACGGCTATTTATGACTGTGGTCAGAGGTAGACGGGTTGAGAGCCAGAGGCTGCAACCATTTAACCCCTAAAGCACAAACTTACGCAATTTGAATTTTCATCCACTTGAATTTCAAGTGGATGAAAATGACAAGTATTCGTTGACTTCGTGACCTAAACTTTTGTCATCACTGCGATATTTCATCTCCAGAGCCCGTTATTTTATGTGCTCATGAGCATTGATCACGATTATAGTGGTGATTGGTGATCAAAGGTTTAAAGGTGTCGTCATATGCTTTATCCACCCATCTTTTAGGTGCAAACATCTATAGGCTCTGTATGCTTCAGTGCTATGCAAAAAATAGCCAGAAAGTGTGGTATTCAATATTTTCAATCTAAACGTTCACAGTGTGGTGGTCTTAATAGTCTTGGTAGTACTCAGTAAATACATAAAAATCCAATATACTCTTCAGAAGTTACTGAAATTTATGGAAATGTCGACCCATCAAACTTGGAATTGTGGCTTGAATAAAAGGTAAATCTGAAACATTCAGTAGCTAAATTGCAATGAAGACACAACAAATATAACTTCTTCCGTAAACTATTTTCAGTTGGTATAACTTCCACGCGTTGACTCAATGCTGGCCCAGTGCTGCAGACCTTGGCCCAGCTTTGAGCCATTGCTGTCTATCATGCCTTCTGGAGGAAAATTGACAAATGCGAAAGTGAGAATTTAAAGGGTTTAACGGTTGCTAAACGAATATATACGACGCATCGTCTGTCGCACATCTGTCTTTCTTTTGACACCTTTGCCACTGATTTTTTCTCAAGAATCACAACACTCAGTTACGGACGTGTACTCACTCGATCTCTGCACAATACAACTGTAGTTGTCCTGTTTTTATCCGTCCGTTTTATGGCTATAATTTCAATTGATTAGGGCGTTTCGTAGACGTGTTTTTGTAATATAATAGGTGTTATTGAGAAGAGCACCTCGATTCTGACTCAAAGGGTGGACAGAAGCGGTCCGTCACTACAGTTACTGTGAGGTCTACCTGCCAACACGAGGCGTTCACCCAATGTTGTACTAATGTTGGTCCACCGTCGTAGACGGTGGACCAACATTAGTACAACATTGGGTCAGCGCCGCGTGTTTCTGACAGACTGAAAGATACAGATCAATTCAAAATGACCTTTCTCAGAATACTAATTAACCTATTCACCCCCGGAGACGCTTTTAAAACAATAAAAATAATTGGATATTTAAATGTTTAGCGGTGAAGTTGAATTGTGAATTATCTCTTCATTTCACACAACCAGCTTTTCGCATGTTTAAAGTGCTTTTGGTATTTTGTGAACAACAACTTGAATAAAATGAATGGTTTCCATGATAGAATGAACCACAGTAAACGAATTAAATTCTACTGGTGACATGTTTTGCGTAATGAGTTTCAGTATTTAGTATAGTTATTTTTCTGATGCCTTTGGAATCTGCACGTGTGATTTGGCGTAATACGATGTATATTTCGACATTTAATTTATTTAACCCTTGAAGCGCTGAATTAATTTGTAAGAAACATCGCAACCAAAAGAGTTTTTTTTCAATTTGAAATCATCATAAATGTTTTCATTAGCTCTTTCTGATTCATTTAAATACCTATGGTATGGGTCTACGGCCATTAGAAATATTTTACTCTTGCAGTGCGGGGATCGACTTTAGTCGTCAGAATCTGACGTCTACAGACGTCAGATTCTGACGACTAAAGTCGATCCCCGCACTGCAAGGGTTAATATAGTCATATTGCAAAATGATCTTCCTGTACATACATGTACATAACTAAAATTAATATTTTTTGATCAAATACATATTAGTAAAAATAATAAATAACAATATAATGACCATTGTTGTACAATACACACCTCTAATAGTAACCCTTTAACCACCGGTGTCGCATATATTCGGGTTTTTATTTTTTATTAGCACATTAAGTACCACATTTCAAATATGCTAAAGATAAAATGTGACATCAACCAGCAAGATTGGAAAAGAGTTGACCTCCATTTTGTCAAATCTGAATAATTTTCACTCATTTGAAGTTGTGGATCGCGTCAGCGAGACACAACTTCGAGTGGGTGAAAATTCAAATTTGGCGGTTAAAGGGTTAAACAGTTGGGATTCCGTGATTTAATATAATTTAGTCCATAAAATGTAAAGACGTTTGTTTAAATTTCGGCTCGTTTCGCTATCTAATTATTCAGGTACTGATGCCTGAACCGTTACAAACAACACCATATGTTTGATATAAATCAGTCGTGTCTAGCATATATACTCTTTGATCTGAGTATACGCGTGGCCTACTTGCCATCATTAATCTATTTATCTATACTGTGACATTTTCAAGTATGTATAACATATGGGTATGCCTCGTTCAGTCTAGCTTTGCCCTTGATGTTGTGCTACTTGAATTTGTAAGTGAATAACTGTTTTTTACGCGGTATACACGCTGTACTTTGGGGACAGAAACATGATACTGTAAGAATGCCCTACCCTTTTCGAATGAAATTATATTTTACTTGCAATTAAAGCTTTTACGAGACTGCACACAGATCTGATCATAGTCTGAAATATGCTCTTTTTAACTTTACATACGTTCAGAGACGTATTTTATATGCAAAGTACTTTACCTATTACCCCTTGTCCTACTATACATGCTTAGTTATATTACAAGGTATAAGATATAGGGCTTTCTCAAATACATCATGTCAACACATAGCATTATTTAAAACACATGGAAGTAACAACACTATATGATATCCTATACTAATACTACTGTTCAGTTAATTATAAATAAGTATATGTCCATAAATTATATCATCCAGTATTCATCAGGTGGAAACGTCATATGCACATTACAGTTTCTAGTGAGCTACTTGCTTGCATTATGCAATACTTTTCACAATATATTAGCAAAAACACATCCAAGGGATTTACCCCTGGAACCTTTACATGCCTGACGATAGTTCTTTTATGACACTTTTAAGATTTAGTCATTTTTTTCTGCTTGCGAGCATGCGCAGTTACATGTTCTAAACTGTTATTATGACTAACTTCATGATGAGTCCTCTGGTTTCAGCAACAACTGATGTGTTAAGCAAAACATAGCTCAATAAATTACTACATGAATTATGTAGGCTACTGAAAAATTTTACTTAAGTTTACCGGACTTAAGTTTAAATTTTTGTCACAGAAACCGGCACCTGGTATGTGCTGATTATACAGAAGACAGGCATATATATAGTTTGATGAAATATCATGGTAATAATATGATATAAAATATCTGTATTTTTATTTAAAACACCGGCGTTCTAGGATTACACCTTCAGTTCATAATGTCATGCAGAACACGTTTGATATTATTACATTTGCATAGCAGCGATCGCAAACACTGCTTATATTTGGTTATAAATATTTATAGTAATAATATTAGAATGATAGCTATTCGGCTCCAACTTGAAAGGAACTGCTTTGAGACTTTCCACAGAGACGTATGCATAAATGTATGAATAATTGTATCCCGGAATACCAGACCATACAAAACATTCCGATCCGACATTTCCCTGTTTCTTCCACTGTATGTGTTCAGCATTTATCTAATTATATGATGACAAACATGCTTTTTTTAAACTCTGTATCAGAATCTAACCAGTGTTGATAATTTATTTTTATTCATACTTTTCATTCATACTGTTTTATATGTCCAACCCCATAATTTTAATAGTTTTTATCAAATAAATGGTATCTAGTGAGTAAAGAGTCAGCCATCTTTTTAATGTAGGTATAGTGAGTGGGGTAGATTTATGCATGACGTCTTTGTCACCCGTCAGTATATCAATCTGGATTTGTGAAGCCCTGAACAGCCTAAATGTTTAAACAGAGGAGTGGATGTCTTTACAACTCACGCGACGGATGTCAACATCAGAGGGTGCCGACACATGCAATATACTTTTCGTATGACTATGACCTGTGTTGTCTCTTTTGATGAAGTTTACAGAGAATGATAACACGCGACTGTCATATATCACGAGTTAAGTTGTTACTTCAGCTGAGCAGTTCATGGCACCAGGTGGGGGGCATAAATAGTTGATATTTTCAAATTGAACACAGCGTTTCAAAATTTTCCAGCTACTTTTGAACTCACCATCGGGTGGCACACGGGGACCATAAAATGTGGATTTAATTAAAAAATATAGATTATAAATTAACTCTTTAATTAAACTCTGAAATGTATCACATGATTAAAAAAATAGCATTATCTCAACACTCTTCTATATTGCAATGTGTATACTACAAAGAGCGACCTATACAAAATGTGGCCCATTATTATTGTAAAATATCAACAATATGTCCTGTGATGAATAGCTGTATCTGCGATGTGATGGGATGTGCCAGGGTGGAAAGAAAACTAGTAAAAAAATTGCTTTGTCAAGCTTTGTCAGTACATAGTAGGCAATTTAAGCCTACATCCATGCAAAATATAACAGAAGTTAAAATGTACTCTTTTATTTTTTCAAGTAAACAGTTATTGCATTGTCTAATACCTTAGTTTTACCTGTAATGTAGTGATCCACTTTCGCTTACCACAAGCAAGCAAATTACAATTAAGATGACGGCTGTATTAAAAAATAGTACTTCCTTCTGTAAAGTGCATGGAAACATTACAATCAGTAAGCAAAGGCCTATGAAGTCATCTCTATATTAAACAGCAGCAATGCTACATCATTCTGCTAACTGTCATGTTTTATCTATTCGAGGTTTTTGCTGAGAGTTAAAGTAACTTTTTTTTATAATAAAGCTACCGCTATAAGCAGACAAGAGAGCAGAAGAAAGTGAACCGGTGACCGTGTTTTCTGAAAAGGGTGTGAGAGGGCAAAATAGAGCACACCACATGGAATTAGCTGTGTAATCCGCATCTCAGTATATCAAAGTGGGTGTCAGCTTCCAGTGGTGATCCCAGAAAACACGGGATATTTACCCAATGTTGGTTCGATGTTGGACCGACGTCGTAGAAGGCGGGCCAGCATCGAACCAGCATTGGGTAAACGTCTCGTGCTTGTTGGGAATAAACCCAGACCGAGCACGGCCACCGAAATCTCCACAAATCCCCAGCACAAACAACAATTTCCACCGCGTTCTTCGCAAATAAAGGCCGACATTGGCATGTAGCTTTTCGTTTACACGCCAATCTCCGCGATGAACGTTCAAGGCGCCTCGTTGTTCAAAAGCGCTCAATCACCACCTCTCATCACTGCCATGTAAGGGCGGCCGACCTCTTATGAACTGGCCTTTAGATGACGAAGAGCTAAAAAAAATCTCTCGCATGGAAATTATTTACCAGAATGAACGTAAAGTTTGAATTTTAGAAAAAAAAAGATTTTTGGGCTGAATAAAGGTGAAAACATCGTTGTGAATTCAGTGGGAAAGTATCGAGTAGCTTGGCCTGACCATAAGCAGCCAATGGTTAATTCGTTCACACCTCCAGCTATACGTGGGTTGTGTTGACTCGTGGGATTGGTCTAAAATCTACTCAACACTTTCATCGCTGTAATAATTTCTGAAAATGTCACCTATAAAGTTCCTAGAACATTTTTTTTTTGGTCTTGGTTTCTTGAGACGAAATCAAGTTATTTGTATCCACTAATACAACCCGACACACAGTGTATAAATATATGGCTCTACATAATAACGTATTTTGTGTAATGGCGTTGTCTTGGAAATTTCATAGATGATTATTTGCATCCACCGTTGTGCCCGGTCGTGTGGCAACAGAACACACAATGATTCGAATCAAAACCTTATATTAATTTCAGTAACGTTTGACCTAACTTTATGCACCAAGTAATATCAGGCTGAGAGAAACTATGAAGTTATACATTGTCAAGTTGTTATAAATTAATACGCCATGATACGCTATACTATGTTTATCCCTATCTTGAGCATGGTATTATATTGGCCTTATTCCTATGTTGGTTACACTTAACTCATTGATAAATGTAGATGGTCAAATTGGTGTCTATTTTATGATCTTGTTAATACAATCTCACGCTGATTGATTTTGAGCTAATTTCTATAAGTCATAAGCTACAATACAAACTACACGTTCCTCATCCGTGTGAATTTAGTCCCTTTATGACGAACATGCAGCTCATCTGTAGAGCTTTGTTAAGATGTTAAATTCCTCAAAAATGGTACTAACCAACCCAATAATATGTTACCCTGGTTGCAATCCCGCAGCCGGACCCAATCATATGATATTGCGACAAACTCCCAATCAAATACACTACAGGACATTGGCTGTCATTTAACTAAGTCTATGCCACACATTCTAAAAGATAAAGTATCTTGATGACGACCCAGACGTGTCTACCTGTAACCAATCTAGATCATGTCTGCCGACCTTGTGGGAAATCTAGCCAATCCCCACCCGTCATTCAGTAGTTGTGGCATAACAGGTAAACTTCAACACATAGACAGCAGTCTTGAGTGACTGTAACGAAGCCGTGAAAGCAAAGTTAACCACTCAATACATCAATACGAGATTATGGCTTATTGTTGGCTAGCGCTGATAAACGCTGACCAACATTGAGCCACAATCGCTTGGCGTTTGGGTTTCTCATTTATAATAGCGTGGTTTTAAACATTTAAGTGCCTTAGGCCATTTATCATTACCGATAAAGATATTCAATGAAGTCGAGATCACGGAAATACCAGAACAAAGATTCTTATTTTTATTCTTCAAAATAACACAACAGAACAAAACAGAACAGAAGACAATGGAATACTGTCAATACATGTGCAATACAAAATGAACATAGACATATTAAAGTGACTGGCAATTTCCATGCATGAAGACAGAAACGAGTATAGACACTTTAACTTAAGTACCATATAATGAAATCAAATTGGAAAGCTATCGCCAGCAATCACTACCTATACTTACAACTAACAAATCCAGTTTCGTTCAAATTATGTCATAAAATATATATAGAGAGTGTGAAGATATACAGGTCTGACATGCAAAGGCAAAAATCAAGTAAGTAGTTGCTACCTTTTGCTTTGAGGAGCAGTGTTGCCGAGATCACCAGTCGCCGCGAGCTAGTATTTTTAATTAAAAAATATGTCTTTGGTGAAAAAATGTCTGCAGTGACGACAATAATGAAAATAATAATACTTTGATATATATTAAACGTCTAAGACAATTGAATGATATCAATCATTGGTGAAGTATTTCACTCTTTCAGCGCGAGGATCAACTTTAGACGTCAGAATATAACGTCCATAGTCGTCAGATTCTGACGTCTAGAGTCGATCCTCGCACTCAAAAAATTAAAATATTAAAAGTGGCCGTAGACCCATAACATGGGTATTCAAATGATTCGGAAATGGCTAACTAAGACATTTATGATGATTTCAAATTGAAAAACCCTATGTCGCTATGACTATGCATGAGCAGCTTCCCGTCATCGCCGTGGCAACGTGCTGCGTTTAGTGAGAAGACACTGGTCCACATAAAAGTTATATTATGTTATCAGAGTAATACTCACGTACAAAGGCAAATAGCAGTAGCTGCTTACTTGTCAAGTAAGAAATTACTGCTGTTTGACTTTGCATTGTAGAATTATTACCCTAGCTTTAATAGTAATGGCGTAGTGACCTTGTGGCAGTTGTAATTTATGGCCACCATATTTAATTAAATCGAAATAACCCTAACATAACCCTTTCAGCACCAGGGTAATTCTTCCACATGCACGTTTTCTTTTGTAATATCAACATTTATTTTATTTTTTCACCTTTTTCTGATTTTTGTTTAAAAAGATAATAAAACAATCTCAGCAAAAAAACGTTACATATAATTATGATGTACGTGTTTGATTGGTAACGTATGAGAAATTAAATACAATTGTGGATGCCCAATGGCTTTGTCAGAGAATTAAAAAAAAATAATAAAATATATATTTCACAAAAAAATTGACATTGTAACTGAATGTTTTTAAATTTGCAATGCTCGACAAAAGTTTTTCTTAGATGAGTGGAAAGTATCTGTAAGCCAAACCACTGTCAAAGATTTTTCAATACGATGACAAAATCTGTGTCTTTTAAAGCCAGGTGATTTGTGCAGGCCCTGCGTGAGTGATTGTCATGAAGCTGTTGGCAGTGTGACCAGCGTAATGGCTTCCTGGCCGTAATGAGGGATGATCTACTGACAGTATGACAGTCATCGGGGCGAGCAGTCTGTCGTGTAAAATGATAATAAACCATACAGGAGGGGTACCAGCAGGAGCTTAAATTGACCAAAACCGATACCCCGTACCGCTCAAACTCGGCCTGTTTACCTCATGTTAGTTTAATGTTGGGCCACCGTCTCCAACATTAAACTAACATAAGGTGAACGCCTTTTGATTGCAGTGGGTACTGCTCGCCATGAGGCCATATTTCATCCCAGAGCAGTATCAGCCGGTCTGGGGCGATTTATTGCGTCGAGTTTAAATACTGATTTGACAAACTCAAGATACCTACTTTCACAGACACTATCAGGGATTCTCCAAATGAGAGTCAATGGGCGCGAGTGAAATGTAAAATATATAAATTCATAAAGTAATGTGGCAGAAAATGTGCGGAATTATACTTCCGCGTAACACCCCCGATTTAATCGTTTTGAAAGGAAAATAGTGTATTAAGTTGCTCATCACCATTCCCTGAATTTATAAACACGAACCTATTTCTTATATTATTTAGTATTAGGCCTATATTAATACGTCACTAATCCACTGATTATTTATATTTTTGATAATAACCACTCTAACCACCACTATTAATATGAGCTGATATGTGTGTGACAAAGAATGTGCAATCGAGACACCGTGCACCTAATTCAATTGTGAAATTGTAGGAGCGAAGAGGCCTGAGAAATAATCAAGACACCCAGTGGTACGTTGACTTCCAGGTCAAGCATCATCTATCAAACACTCCTGGGTACAGTACTCCTTCATCTGTTACACTGAAAATGACACGGTGTGGAATCATTGTTGGCTACCCAGCAATGGAACAACCAACAAGGTCGCTTTAAAATATGTAGACACGGGTAATGACAAACTAAATGTTGAAACATGAGGAATTTCTTAAATCCTAAACTGGTACTAAATCAAACTGGTACGAGGTTCTCGGGTAAGAGAAATCGGACTATTAAACGATAGACTATACATGTATGGTTCGAATCTCCGCTGTGTGCCTGTGTACTTGTGACCGTGGCATTATGCATCTCAAAAGACCCATTGAAATATTCCAAACAGAGTAGGTGTCGTGTGCCTGGTAAGTCTGGTGCCATTGTATCTTAGTTTGTACACAACAACTTAGAATTAAATGACAGATATTTCCTGCACCGTGTAAACGCAATCGGATTGAAAATTTGGTAAGTCACGTGTGGTGATACTATAGGCAGACAACCATATTGCTGTACCTGGATCTACACGAGGTCTCTGACTAACCATCTTGTTTATCATTGCAAGCCATTGCACCGAGTTCCCATCCCATTAAAGCCCCGCTCACTGATTTTAAAAACTACGACACATGACCCAGTAAAAACAAAACATTTGTATAACATTTGTGCAATGCCGGCCCAATGTCTTTGACGTTGGTCGAACATTGTACAAATGTTATACAAATGTTTTGTTTGCTGGGGATATAACTAAACGTTGATCCAGATACTCAGGTTTGATCACGGCTGGGGAAGTGGTTACTTCATGGTGAGTATTTAGTTTGAAGACGTGTAGGCTACTTGACGCCCCATACTCCCCAGTCCGGGGATGCATGAGAGAGCGGGGAAAAACATCCCCCCTGGTACCACATGTCCCCGGGCCCGGGGGTCCCGCTGGGTGAGGGTTGTACCCGCGGGCACAAATGCCTACCCACCGGGAAGCCTGCTCCCAATAAGCCACACAGTACGAAACGCAGCAACCCACCGATTAGGCGAAATCTACGATCTCGACCAATCGGTGGGTTGCGAGTTATCGCATGTCCATCGAAAACATGGCATCTGGGTGAGGGAACAGGGTGTGGTACGACAAACGGAGGACTTGGGGAGAGGGGAACGAGAATCGGTTTCAACAAGGTGCCAGCAAAAACAAAATTTGATTGGTAAATATTATGGAGGGCACCTATGGGGTCACGATCGTTTTCAGAGAGGTCACTGGGCAATTTAGGCATCAAAGCCCGGCTTAGCGCTATGACTTGT
Organism: Flabesymbios commensalis; assembly: GCA_964017125.1. Classification (NCBI taxonomy): domain Eukaryota; kingdom Metazoa; phylum Annelida; class Polychaeta; order Terebellida; family Flabelligeridae; genus Flabesymbios; species Flabesymbios commensalis. Next base: position 47,800,520 of record OZ024904.1, read on the forward strand.
AAGTTTTTCCCGGTGGTAGGTCGTTCTGTGAACATGTTTGGTTAACTAACAAGGAACAGAATGATATCTAAAAAACAGGGGAAATCAAATAATGGCGTGCCTGGACAATCATAGAATACAAAAAACTATAATCTGCTTCGTGTTTTGCAGATTATGAAGATAATTTACGTTTAAAAACATATATACAATACAAGGCACCGACGTGGAATGAGAATATAATGTGCTTTGGTGAGTACTCACATCTCATCTTTCCTACAGCAAGGCTAGACTTCTCCCGATGTCACAGTCGATATCAGACCCATAATATAGGTATTCAAAGGAAACTGAAAGAGCTAGCTTTTATGATGATTTCAAATTGAGAAAAAACCCTATGGTCTCCATGGTCTATACAAAAATATTTCAGCGTTGTACGGGTTAATGCAGGGTCATCGTATTGCTGGTGATCATATCAGGACCGAAAGGGTGGTCCAACCAAGGATCCTTGGTTCAACCATGAATCCATGGTTCAACCAAGGATCCTAGGTTCAACCATGAATCTATGGTTCAACCTAGGATCCTAGGTGGACATGGATCCATGGTTCAACCAAGGATTCTTGGTTCAACCATAGATTCAAGGTTCGACCAAGGATTCTAGGCTCAACCATGAATCCATGGTTCAACCTAGGATCCTAGGTGGACATGGATCCATGATTCAACCAAGGATCCTTGGTTGGACCATAGATCCAATGTTCAAACATGGATCCATGGTTCAACCAAGGATCCTTGGTTGGACCATGGATCCATGGTTCAACCATGGATCCTAGGTTCAACCAGGTACCCATGGTCTAATCTAGAATCCATGGTCCAACCAAGGTTGGTCCAACGCACAGCTATAGTACAGCGTGGCATGCGAGAAGGTATTGGAAAACAAACTCAGAGGGCGCTAATCAGATGTGATGGCGCGAGAATAAGGCACAGGTGGTGCCGCGTGGTGGGGGATGAACGTATTAACACATACACGTGATTCTCGTTTGTTCTTAAAACAATGTTTACTTCTTTTTCTACTTTACCCTGTGATGCAGACGGTTTGTGCTCATTTTAAATTTAATCAAGGCCGCCTCACCTCAACATATTGAAACAAAAACCGTTGCGGAATTGGAAGTAGACATTTTTAAGCCTGATTTAGACATCAAATTATGGAAACCTACAACAAGAAAAAGAAGACAATTTGCAAAAGTACAATCGTGGTCACAGATGATTTAGTTATGCATGCAAAACGCGTATTAAATGAAAGTTTCAATTCTGGAACAAGGCGTTTGATACAGTGTTAACATGACAGGATATTTTTTTATTGGACCTATACATGTTGACGCTTGATGGGCCAGTGGTAGGCTTACATAAATGACCTATTATCGATAGTTTATGCTATACTGTTGGAATGTTAATTCCAATACATGACATGGGTATTCAACAGGATACAACTCATAGCCGTATGGTAAAAATCCTCGATAACGAAATATTAGTGTGCCGCAAAACAACTGCGTGAGACATGACCATGACCAGAGGTGGCCACGATACAGATAACAAAATAATAGATTTGTGTTTGACAATGTGACACTATCTTATCAAATATGACATGGTTATGAAACAACAAAACTCCATCATCCATAACAATACGGTAACAATAGCAATACGAAACGCTTTGATGACTGAGATCCAAATAAAATAGTATCTGCTACGTAATTCCGACCCAGGGCTGATGGCACGCTTATTCACAAATGTGGGTCAATGTTAGATCAACGGCGAAGTTCACCTAACATTCCGCCAAAGTTACATAGTTTATTATATTTTATACATCTGCACACGCGAGATATGCATTTGTACATAAAACGTGCGCTACAACAGCGGTTGAGGCTCAACATATTTCAGCAACAGATTGAAGCCTCCTGATTGGTGGAGATCTGTATCTCGACCAATCAGGAAGGTACAATCTGGCGCAGCGGCTCGAGCGCGGTACCTCTGCGCCAGTCTGGGATCGTTGGGTGTCACCGACTCACCGCATCACCGCCGCGCCACGTGTGGTATTGTTTCGGGCCTCGTATTATGTCGGTATGCAGCCGTTTGTTACCTGGTTACGTGGATGTATTGTTGTGGGCCCATTATTGTATGTACATTTTTATAACACTGTCAAGTGAACAATTTACTTGATGAATATGACAAATAAATCAGAACAAACTCTATACCAGCATATAAAAACATTTTCACATACGTATGGTACCTGTGCATTTATCTGTGCCCTATAAATGTAAAACACTTCTCAGTTTTCCTATGGTAAACAATATTCAAGAACATTCCTCGGTGGAATATCACGAATGGGGAAAATACAAGTACGTGCAAAGGCTGTGTTGTTCACATGAAAATAAATCACGATACAGATACACTCTAAAGAATATAGGCTCTTCAAAAAGAACCCTTGAGTACTATTACCATGCAACTCCAGGAGAACCCTGCAAGGGTTCTCTTGGGGTTGCATGGTAATAGTACTCAAGGGTTCTTTCTATAGAACCTATATTGTTTGGAGTGTAACGGATACAAATAGTAAATCCTACAATATAAAAAATGTAATATTTTTACAGGGTGTGTTGTATTCAGAAATTCAGACGCTACACAAATTATTATTTTTTTCTGTTTCAGATAGCATATAAAATGGCGTTTTTGCAAAGAATGTGTCCACCCAACAGTCATGATTTACAAACATATTATCACTCCTAAATTGTTTTGCTTGTTTGGATTTTTATCTGGAGAGTTTCATAAATTGTCATTGCAGGGACTTCTGTGTCGTAAACAAGTGAGATAAAGGAACAAAAGCAGTTGATGTAGCAGCATCAAAAACTAAAACGTGAAGAATGCGCAATGTTTTTATACTGTAATTAAGATTAATCACCAGACGGGCTTGCAAATCTTAATTAACTGCTGGAATAAACATATAAAGTGTTATAAGCCTGGTGTGTGGTTTAGAATCTACGTAAAATTCAACTCTGTTGATGCAATATCGAGACAGATTGTGTCTTGTTACCGCGACCCACAACTTCAAGTGGGTGAAATTGAATCATATTTGTTTAATTTCAGACCAGAGATTTTCAAATCTTGATGTTTAAACACACATTTTGTTCCCGATAACTGAGATTTAAACGGCTAATGAAACGGATTAAAGAACAACGATTATAGTCGTAATTAGCAGTTTCAGGCCAGTGTACACCAAAAGACGAGACGTGTCGTCGAGAGTAGTCGGTGCGGTATAGAAAATTTAATCAAAATTCGAGCTTGAACCAAGAAGACGACACCCGACGACATAACCGACAGTGGCGTCATGAGTTGTCGTTTCGGTGTTGTGCCTTTACACATATATAAAGCTGCTGAACCACAGCTTGACTTTGTAGAAACGAGGAGGCGACATGGCAAACATAATGATGATGACACGCGGTTTAAACATGAAAATACGAGGTTTTGGCACGTTCCGTTTGCCATTGGCGAGCAGGTAAAAACTTGGCAAGCTGTCAGCAAGTTCAAACTGCCACCCCAGAAAACGCGAGGCCATGAATCCATGTTGGTTTAATGCTGGATCAACGCCGTAGACGGTGGCCGCAATTGAAACAACATGAATTCACTGCAACGAGTTGACTGGGACCGATGTCCTGTCATGAAGTAAAAACTAGGGTTTTTGCGTGCGGCTCTGACATTAATCATACCACAGTTTATGAAGCAGTCTTCATATAAAATATTAGATTATTTCGGTGAAACACCTCTCAATCTGTACATTATAATAATAGGCCTACTTTTTAACAATACACTTATGTGTGGAGGATAAACTAGAACAAGATATATATTGTTTTCACTCATAAAATCATTCAAGTTCGGGATTTACGGATACAATTTCAACAAGTTTAAAGTAGGGTGGATAAAACAAAGCTAAGGTTTGTCCCATAAAGTACCCTGCTGTTGAGTCTGATGTCAAACATTCTAAGATGGCGGACGGTACGGGGTTTCTCTCAAGGTCACAAAGAAGGTCATTGAAGTCTTTAGCGCAGCCTTCCCCCTTCACGTAATAAAGACCGGCAAATTATCTAGGAAACTTTACACTGAGCGAATTCAGTGAAGAACAAAATGGCGTCGCCCCCCCGCACGCCGAAGATATCGCATCAATCCAGAGGCTTCTTCCACGGATCTTCTTTGACACTACCCCTCGCCCTCCCATCTAATTTCCACGACTGGTCTGCCTTGTACCACAGGTACACGCAGTTATAGCACTAATGTGACAGACTGTCAGCTAAGATTTCGTCATAATTTTCCGCGAACAAAGGGCTCGGCGGGACAGACACTGGGGGGTGCGTCTCACGCTCCACAAAACACGTCATCCTCCGCCTGCACAGTCGAGTGTGTCTCGTTGCAACAGTACTTTTGGCGTGGAGAGATAATTCTTCAAGACTTAGAAGTTCCACCAACGCTGCATCAACGTCTTTGACGTTGATGAAACTTCTTTCAATAGCATCATGAATAATTTTGTCTAAAATCCTATCACAGTGTTATCTCAGAAAAGGATGGTAATGCCTTTAATAAAGCATTTTAACAGACAAGTGACAAAAAAAATGTGAATCACAGGCTAAAAATAGTAATCAGTTTTATCAATTAAAAATAACAGCACTGCTCATGACGTTTCAGTTGCTTTTTGGTAAGCCCAAACTTAACATTCCATTCTCTTTAAAATAATGAAAACAACAAACAGAAGCATAGGAAGTTTAACAACAATTTCTGGCATAGAAAATACTTCATAAAAACAGTAAAAAAAAAGTGTTCTCAAAGTTGCAAATTCCATATAAAAATAGACTGTTCTGGTGAATGGAAGGTCAGAGAAAGCAAGACAGAAGATCCGCTAAAACGACAAGTAATACTGCTATTTTTAAGGACACCCTACACCTCAGCCAATCAGGTGGAGGGGTTTAGAAACCTTCCGGACAATAGGACTGGGTGGAGCCAATTACACATGTGTCACATCAGGTGTGTCAACACAGTACCTCACCACTGTGACTGCTGGAAGTGTGTTAGTGGAAATTAACATCCACATCATGAACTAAATAACTGCTGTTTGACATGGGGATCACAATCATTTGTGTCAGTAAACAATTGAATGAAGCCGCCATATTAGGCTGATAAGCACGATAACAATAATGCAACATTATTATGAAGCTCTCAGATAATTTCTGATGAATTGAACATCTGAATAGGCCTTATATAAACGGGGCTACAGGGCACATGATCTCTACTCGCAAAAGTATGCTAATTATTTTTCCCCACGAGGTTAGCAAAATGGTGAACCGGATACTTTTTCTACAGATTGTGCCTGTTTTTTTTTACGTTTAACAGTGTAATTAGTCTATGTAATAAAGAGCATGTAACAATTGTGCATGAATTGTCAATTGATTGAGAAGTTGGGAGTCAGGAGGTTAGCAAAATAGTAAACAAATTTGAAGACGGCACGCCATCACCGTGGATTACGAGCTGTAGTATGTGTGGTCTGGACCAGTTTTCACAGCTGATAAACTTACCGAATGAGGTCTTTCATGTCGACCCCAAATCAATCTGATTGATAGCTTGTTTCTAATTTCTACCATGCTTTTACCCTTGTTTATAACCGCGTGTCAAAAGGTCATCTACCGCTTTGCTCAGACCAAGTCTCGCTGTGTGCCATAACGCACGAATGATCTAAATTATTATTACGTGCGACCTCCCATGAATGATAGTAATGCAGTATATTATGAGCCTGTCTACGTAGCCTATGTTGTATATGTACGCATGTCATCCGTATATTACCATGGTTACACGAACGATTTAGTGAAACGTAAATATGGGCATTTACCTATGTTTTTTTGCTTTGACTGTTCATTTTCTTAATGCTTTAAAATGGTGTCAGGAGTATAAGTCATATCCGGCGAAAAATCAAGAAGTATTCAAGCAAACACAAACATTTTGTTTAACATTTATATAATGTTGGACCAACGTCAAATACGTTGGCCGACGTTGTATAAATGTTATACACATGTTTTGTGTTTGCTGGGAGGCCTATACTACTAAACCCTTTTTATGATATGTTTGAGAGCTGCTATGTCACAGCAAATATATTGACTATTGATTAAATTTATAGAATGTTCATATTTCAAATAAAGTGCAACAAGTCTAATTTTCAGACGAGGGGTGTTTTATTCACTTGAGGTTTGTAAATTGTCAAATGGCATGTTGTCAATGTGTCAAATCAATTGGTATTCATCAATATTAAAAAAAATAGTTTTTCTTCCATTTGAAAATGAATAATTGCGTCAGCAATTCCATCTTCAAAAGTATGAACAGAAAACAATAATTATTAAGTAGTTAAAGAGCTAACTATAATAATTGACAGCCGATGTACTATTTTTTACCTTTGGACTAAAATCACACAAGCTTCATAAATGTTCATCGCCTTCAAGTTGTGGTTTGCAAATCACAACTTAACGCTTTGAACACTGATGTTGACTAAATTTGTCTTCCTTTGATTTTATTAACACTTTAGAAATACAATATGTCTTACATTGGTGACAATAATGTTAAACACGGCGTGACTTGAAATGCAAAAATCAAAGTAATTTTCAGTCACTTGAAGTTGTGGATCGCGGTAGCGAGACACAACTTCAATTGACTGTAAATGTAAATTTGTTAGTTCAGAGTTATAAGGGTTTAAGGCGGATGAAAAGTTAAATATAATAATTCCATGGTTTAAAGAACTGAATAAGCGAGTTTCATCTTGATCTAGTTTCTGCCTCGAGGTGGTTGCAATACGCGAATACATCAACTTAAATGGTTGATAATTGTGTTCTCCAATTGTGTTGACCAATTGAAGAGTATTCACCAAATCTACCAAGTTACAGCACTGTCCATTAGGAAACCAGGATGTCACTATTCACTTACAACGACAATGCTTGAAGCTTTGACCTCATTATTATCAGACTATGGGTCGAGGTCATTATGATTGTTCTCCACAGTGGATCATTATATTTAAATACTGACGAAATAGACAGAGAAGAAACAATAAAGTTCCGATCGACGGTGGAGTCTCATAACATACAATTCATCTTTAGCTGTGTGAGCGCTTTGGATTTAAAGCGTCATATCTACCACCAGTGGTAGATATGACGCTTTGAATCCAAAGCGACGGTACATTCTGCACAGCAGATGCTTCCTGCACATGACAAGTAAACACAAAAACATCACATACATAAAAATAATAACGCCATAATGGCCAACTCAATATCACAGTCGTGAACACATTGTAAAATATCCAAGAGAACACTCACAGGAACACTGTTATACATTCTTTCTCAGCAGGGAACAAAGTTCTCTCGGGGGCTGAAAATAATGTGTAATTCAAGAGATCCTCGTTGTGTGTTGATCTGTTTAATCTTCATTGGCAAACCTTGCCTATCGAGCACATAGTGTGTGTCCAACCCGCTTTCCCTTCAAACACAAAACATTTTCATAACAGTTATACATTTGTGGGACCGACGTCGAAGACGTTGGTCCGACGTTGTATAAATGTTATAGAAATGCTTTGTGTTTGCTGGGCTGGTACTTAATGAAGGAAGAGGGGGTACATGTCTTATTGGTTATAAGCTATAAATAGTTCTTATAAAACTGTATTCATTTTCTAGACAAATAGGCTCTTAAACGTAAAATATTGAGCTTAGTTTGACCTAAGATATCTTACGAAATTAAATCCAATGTTCAGCACACATAAGTTTGATTTCAATGCAGTACAAGTCTAGTTGAGTGAAAATAATGACATCACCACGTCATAATTGTGTTACAAATGTTGTTCCTTTTTTATACGAGATCAATCATTTTGATGTGCGTTTATGATATAAAGGGCGAACAGCTTTAGATAGTTTGTGATTTCGTCCATATCGATGATACATGCACCGGGAATGAGTTTAAATGGAAGGCACGGTGAGATATGTAAGTATAGCTATAACACACCGGATTAACGTTGGAACAACGTCGTACGACGTTGTTCCAATGTTAAACCGGCTGCTCAATGGTAGACTGGCAAGGGTTCAGTCTAGCAGGCATGGATTTTCTCCGTTTTTCAGGGCAGTCTCCCAGACTGCGTGGAAATCGTCCAGCCTGGGCGCGCACTGAAGACGCGCTCGTCGCAGCTTCACCCTGCCCAGAAACAGGAACAGCTCGTCCGGTTCCTGCGGGCGACGGATCCCGCACTTGTGATGCGCTATCACCCTGCCGCCGTACCGCTTGGGTTCGAGGCCGCCCGGATCTGTCGGTGGAGACGGTAGCTGGTCCAGAGGAGGCCCGCCGACGTCCGCCGTCCACCGGATGCCCGGTGACGACCTGCGGAGTCTCCGCGGCGAGGTGACTGTGAACAGCGGCAGGCTCTGTCGTAGGATGCCGTGCACGTGCAGCAGTAGTTCTGTCTCTTGGTGCTCCTCATAGTGGACCACGTCTTCTATCGTGGCCGATATCACTGTGAACAAACAAAATAAAATAAAAAGAATAACTTTGTGCTGAATCGTCGCATCCAGCAAACACGGGATGTTGATCCAGTGCTGGATCAATGTTGGCCCAACATCTGCGACGCTGGCCCAACATCGACCAGCACTGGATCAACATCCCGTGTTTGCTGGGATTTATGCATCACAATCATGACATATTTTGAATACAATTGAATGAAAAACGGTTAACTCCATCACAATAAAAACAAAAATATAAATAAATACGGTGGTATACCTTTCATTTGAGATATTATACTTGAGTATTTTATGAAGGCATAGTATAGTATTCTACCACCAACCTTTGAAAGAGTGGCTCAGATTGTCACATGAAGATATCAGCCTATTATGACCACCTTAATTCAGGTGTTATTCAATGTAAGAGGTAGAGTACCATACTGGATTATAAGCATCATAAAGCTGCTATCATAAGCAATATCACTTAGAGCTTCCAGTCTAGTCGACAAGATCTTACAGGGCTCTCACCAAAGAGGTTTTTTTAATCCATTATCGACTGAAATGTATTAAGTGTTCAGGAGTGGATCGCAGATAAAGTAAGCACCAATGTTATATAAAAGGTCTAGTTTGTTTTTAAAAGTAGGAACCTTTTCATTCTTTCCAAGTTGGTAATTGAGCCAGCGATGATGTACTTAATATTTACTAACTGCCGTTGTCGGAAGTAAGAAGGCTACAATTTTGCTTTTCAAGGTGAAGGAGTATTTGGTACTTTTTTTCTAACCAACATTAAAAAGGCAACTACAGTATATTACAGCAATACTCATGCACAGGTAATTCTTTATTTCAATGTAATAGAGTCAAAACAGCAATTTAATTATTTAATTCAGCAGTCATCTGATTTTCTTCACTTACTATTCTTTCTATCATTTATTTAAAAAATACTCCTGCCCCCGTCACCGAAAATCTAATGGTCACCCCCCCCCCCAGCAAGCACATTCCATGCAGAACATTACCTATACAACATAACAGATGCCTTTTTATAAGATATCTAAGCTACGACCACATGACTTTCCAGCAGGATGTTGTCATCTTACACCTCACACCCGGATAAAACAAATGTGATGATCAAAACTGAAACGACTAATTGTTCTGAGTTGTACCGTAAGAGAAACCCGGAACCACGACCACTCCCTCCTCTATTTGAAAGTGGGCACGGTTAAACAATGTAGTACTTTGAAGCCAGCTATACTTTCCTCTACACTGATGAATTCGTTCACTTGGATATGAAAGGGTGTATCTGCCACTTTGTAAAGTGGCAGATACACCCTTTCATATCCAAGGGGACGCATTGATATACATTGTTAAAACAGCATCCTGCTAACCAGTGCTAGCCACGTGGATACTTAATGCCAGCAAACACGACACACTCAGCCAATGGATATTTAATATTGGGCCATCGATGGTAAAATATTAAATCACCACTGTTTTAAAGTATCGTGTTTGTTCGTGTTTTTTTGATGCTACACCGCGGTTGAACAAAAATATAGGCCTACTCTTTTTAAAGCCACAGCAGGTCAAATCAAATGATTCCGCGAACAAAAAATACACTTTACCACCCCCCCCCCTACCCTCATAAAAAAACCTTCCCGCACTTGACTCTTATTAAATATATACAAAGAGCATTTGACAAGGTTATCCACGTCTAGGTATCAGTGTAGAGTGTGAGCTATAATATCACCTCTTTTATGTTGTCTCGCGTGCAGACATCACGCGCAGACATCACGCCCATCTGGTTTGTGTTACAAAAAACACCGGATCGAGGAAAAAAGAAGAAAGCATTGTTAATTTGTGCAGGTATTCTGATCCCGATGGATACCGTAACGGATTACATACATTACAGACGCCGGGGGGGGGGCGAAGTCAGGTCAAGAGTAGCAGGATGGGTGACCTTTACCATGCAACAGCTACGAGACGTCCAGTCTGTGCTGGTTTGATGTTGGGCCAACGCTTGCGACGTTGACCTAGCATCAAATCAGCACAGGGTTACCATCTCGGGTTGCTGACTCGAACAATGAGAGCACTTCTCAACAGAAACAATTTCCTCATCCTTATTATGACATATAATTAGATATAATCAGATAATACTCCCGAGCATTGTCTACCTATACTTATATGTACAATGACAATACATCATGTACATTAAGGCTATACATACTAACATTTACCGAAATAACATAATAATACACGTGATGTGTAAAACCATGGAAACAGCACCAACCAATCAAAGGTACCATCCAGCCCTGTCTGCTTATGCCGGTCCCGCATTCACCCAATGTAGGTTAAATATATGATGTTTGCTATTGTTATCTTAGCATGCTTAACGTTAGTGTCAAACGCTTTAAATAAAGCTTAATGATATGATTATAGTGGACACAAAAGAAAAACATACCAGGATTATTGCGATTAAAGTAGAAACACAATGGTTAACAGCCTGATTCCAAACTGCGATATCTACCTAACTGTATGAGATGTGGGGAGTTTGCATGTGGTCGTCAGACATAATCCTTGATTGGTTACAAGTAGACTTCAATACATGGACCACCTAATCAACTTTCTCCTTTTTTATTAAATCATTATTTGAATAACTTCCCTCAATATGTGTATCATTCATCCACATTCTAAAATACTCATATTAATAAAGAGATAGGCTATTGTTTGTAATCATAACAGTCTCTTCAACATCCAGTTAAACATTGCTCCATTACACATATACATACTACACATGCAGCTGGGTTTATGGCACTGTAGTACTAAGTGCCTTGTGGGCAAAAAATAGATTGCAACGAGAGCTTCTTTTGTGCCGAGTACTTCAATCAGAAGTACGTACCCAGCAGACACAAGACGTTGAATCAATGTTGGGTTAACGGTGGTTCAACGTCGTAGACGGTGGACCAACGTTAAACCAACATTGATTCAACGTCTTGTCTGCTGGGTAGAGCTGGTACTTGACCCTTGTTTTTCTAAATTAACAAAAAAACATGATAAGATATTCACTGATTTTAGTTTGTCATTCACCACCGCATTTAAAAAAGTTCGAATTAAGAGGAAAATAGGAATGCAGCTTGAATGATAGACGCGTGAGAACGTGAGTTGCAAAAGTAAAAATGAAAAGCAATTATGGACAAAAACTGAAATGGTCAATACATTTAGCAAAATTGTAGCGATTGTACCATTACACCCGATAAAAACTAGTGAGCCTAAATGTACAACGGACAAGAGTCCCCACTTGACAATGACATGAATCGGCATGCGGCGCCATTTTCTCCCGTGGCAGACCTTGATTGGCGGATTAAGAGTTTAGTTGGTTAGTCGGATTATATGCATACGGCATCGTCGGGAAGGCGAGATGGGCTCATCTCAGCACAAGTCACCACATCAAAAGGCGAGGGCTTTAGGTGGTGACTTGTGCGGAGACCAGCCCATCTCGCCGTACCCAACGATACAGTATGTATTTTCTCGTACGAATATCTATTTAAAGCGGGAATATCGAGCTGAATAGTAACGGGTTTGGAGAGAGTGCGAGAGGGGCTGATCTCATCATACGTCTCGTAGTGAAAGCCAACAGCATGAGTGCGATAATTTGGTTTATTTTTGGGCCAGCATCGCAGAAGCTGGCTCAAAAATAAACCAACATCGGGTAAACATCACGTTTATTCTGGAATACATGTATAATGTGATTGTGTAATGTCGCTGCTGTAAACATTCTTCTGATCCTGACAAACTCATGTGATCCGGGAGGGGGGGGGGGGGGGCGCGGCGTGTAGACGAACCGGGGTTGGTGTTTTGAAGTTGATAATGGGTGATAACAGGCCGCAAGAAAAAACAATCTCTGCTGATAATATTCATCAACACAATCTGTGGTGTGAGTTTGGATATTGAGCAGTTCGCCTCCCCTGAAGCGAGCCGTGTATAATACAGTGATAAAAACATACATCTGATATACTTTACTAAAGTTACTGAAGAATGATATCGTGGAACACAATCTGCACTGGATATTTTTTGTTAGGCCTTCCACACCCCCTGCATAGAATGCGACTATACATACATCAAAAGCATGTCCAAAGTTAACTCCATGCTTCAAACTTATTGAGTTGAAACCATGGAGATGGCACAGATCTATGGTTGAAGCTGGGGTTAATTACGTAAATAATTGTAGTTCACTTGGTGGCATCAACTTTCTTCAAGTGAGTTCGACCCGGCAGATTCTGACCCAATGCCGGTTTATATTGGCCGCACTTTCTTATAATATTATTAAATGCCTGTTTTTGCCTTAACTTAGGCTACATTATCCAACGTAACAGGAAAACCCCCTCCATATGAAAAGATATGTACATAAAAGTCGCAGCGTTTACATTAAGCGTTCTTATGTCTCTTATTGAATCACCAGGCAGTTATTGGTGCTAATACGGTGCCCTGTAGATCCAGTGGGCGGGGCTCTCCCCCTTCCCCCCCTCACGGCCTCTCAGGTGCCAGATTATTGTGCGCTCTCTTCATCTACTCAAATATTTGACTTTGTGCACTTTAATATACTTAGCAGATAATGCCATACTGTAAATCAGAACATTTTCGCGACCTTAATTTCTGTGTCCAAGTCGCCACATATAGTTAATACAGGGTTTGCAGACCTACACCTAGCCAAGTATAAAATGTAAGACTTTTTCAAAGCTTTGCAAGGCTGACATTTCCCGTTCTTAATGTCACCGAAATCATACACGTTTTTTAATGTGTAATGTTGGACTGTCCATCGGCATGCCATGGACTTGGTCATACATTGGGTTGTCATACATTGCTATGCAGTCATGTCGGCTACTTCTACCAGCGCATCACACAATGTACATAATCTGATAGTGAATCCATGTGTGCTGCTAACGATAACAATCTTTTACATGCTGTTGATACCATTCTCCACCGAAAACTGCGCTTCAAGACCATACAAATCAATGAAAGAGTACGTATAGCTCAACATGGCACATGACGAGATCTGCCAATCACCGCCGTAATTCAGTTGGTATTTGAATTAGTGGGTGGTAGTATTATCATACCTGGGCCAAAAAATCTATATTTTGATGACAACAAAGGATATCAACCGGTTCGAATAAGCCATATGGACCGGTCGAATCGGTTTGTATGTTTGGCATACAGGTATCATACTTACCCGTATACTTATCGCCGGGATACGGTTTCGAATGCCTTATATAGTCTTGGCTTAATAAATGTGCACAAACGTTTGCCTCACGCTCGACGTATTAATTATTTTTTATCGCTATCGTATAAAAAACATACAGCCATGTTTTCCTTCCGAATTAGTACTTTTGATTTGCCACAAATATATGCACCACTGGGACAGTGGTGCATATATTTGTGGCAAATCAAAACGCATACCAGTTTTTACTGGTGAATAATTGCTGGGATTTACGGTTTTGTTTGCGTTCTGCGCGCCAGGGTGTTCCTCGCGGCTCCGGTGTGTCTCCGGCACAAGTGGCCCTCTCAGGTACTGACACCATTTAATTCCCAGGGGCGTCCTTGGACCATCCAAGGGATATATTGTAAATGCAAAATACTACTTTCCAGGTGCCAGTCCTCCTTTCCATCTGACATTTGCACAACATGATGTAATTGGTAGGCTAAAAAGGACTCACTAATTCTGAGGTCATAATGCCATTATCTCGCACTCAGCACCCTTAGGGTGCTAGGGTTTCTTTCGCGTCTCGCCCAGGGGCGCCAGTACCCATCGCTCCATTACATGCTCATGTAATCATAATTGCCGTATATGAACAAGGCTATGATTAAGCCAAGATTGACACTGTACAAATAATTCTCCAGTCAGTTTATGGAATATAAATAATTAATCGGATTAAATTATATTAAAGCTGTATGCCCATTAATTATTGGCCTGCAGCTTTATTTTAAACAGAAAACTAATTTTATTCGATGTACATTGTCACTGACTAATATTCATCGTGCATATTACTGTACGTATTAAATTTACACCTGTTGAGTATAAGATTGGAACACTTGAGGTGTGATTAATGTGAAACAATGGTATGAAATTATGCACATTCATAAATGGATAGGTCTATATAAATGTGTATAATGTATAATATAAAGTGTCACTCCCTGGACGTTATATCTCTTTATCGCGCTTCACGACTTTAAAAGGACTTTAAAAGGACTTTAAAACGAGCTGTACGCCTAGCAGTCAGCTCATTGTTTATGCGTGAACACTCACTGATCACCTGCTGATCTGAGACGGTATGTCCGAACATGCCAACAACCTCTTCGACGATGCTGGTTTGACATGAGTTCATATCGTAATTTTCCAGCTCGGAGTCGCTCATGTCGTCGATGTAGGTCATGTATTGTTGTTTGAGGGACAACATCTGTACCTGGTGTACGTCGGTCAGCTGACTGGAAGGGCTGGTAGCTGTTGCCATGGTCAACAAGGTCTAGCGGTTGTATGTATAATAGGTAGCCGACAGTATGTTGATCACACCTTGTTGGGAGGTTGGCCAGGGACCCTTTGAGCTCCAAATCGCGTACAAAAATTCTGCGAGCAGAAAAAAAAAACTTTCGGCAGTACTTTGGATCAACAAAATAAAAGTTAAATTAAATTTTAGAATTATTATAATAGACTTATAATAAACTAGGTCTGAAAACTATAGTTTCTTGCGTCAAACATAAATGTATTTGTCATTAGCTTGTTGTGTGTAGAGGGTGAGGGATGTATTATCGCTCAATGTACTATACTGTACACATTCACAAATTCAAATATTAAAAATACACACATTTACAAACTGGTCTCTTTTGCACACAATATACTGTTATAAACTATATCTTGAATGCGAGAGAAATATACACTTATCTTTGATGTAGCTTTATGAAATATTCATAAAAGTGTGAAATATCGTGAGCAGAAAACATCACCGTCCGTGCCGTGTGATTTGACCTGTGAAAAATTAGTTAGAAAACATGGAAATATTGATTATGATCCTCCCATTAAAGTGGTAAAATAAAAGTGAAGTCAGTGAAAACCATGGGTTTCCATTTATTAGCATTTAGTCCAGACATTTTATAAGTAAACTTCAAAATAATTGGTTTTCCACTAGTGGCCATTTTTACTTTGATAGTTTGAAGTTCACAGAAAAAGGTTTTTAATGTTACTGATAGCTAGAATGACATCTTTAACACCACAAATAAGATTTTTAAACTTTCATGTGGTGTTTGAAGGTCACAGAAGACAACAATTGTAATTGTAAGCTCAGAAAAAGGGTTTCACGCCACAAAATTAGTCAGAAATGACATATTACACTTGATGATCGGACTCGCCCATGGGGATATTTAGGAGAGCAATATATGGCTATTGATACTGATTGAGGGATAGTCAGGCCATATGATATTTCAGCTCTGAAACCCAAATTTCTAGCTTGTCGATCCCTACTATAGTCAAAAGTCGATTCGCAATAAATGTAAAATAACACCATAAAAATAAAAAATGATACATTTTGGTCTAAGTCTGTATTCTATCCCCGATCAATCGAAGAGTGGCTCAACCTGTCACATGACGAGATCGGCCAATCACCGCCGTCATTCAGTTGTCATTTAAATTAGGGGGTAGACTACGAGACTTGGGCCCATACTTCTCTTCACCCCGGAAAAATGTATTTCCCATCTATCTACTGGAGTAAAGTTTTGATATGTTATGCTACAGATACAAATGAGACGATTTGCAATAAAAAAAATTATGATGCAATTATGTTGAGGTTATCCTGAAAATAGGCATAAAATGACTGGCCTAATATAGCAGTCCGAGCTTTAATCATGTTAATGAATGTGGTATTAATTTTACATATTCACCGCCCTATTAGCAAGATAAGACAATAATGATAATGTTATATCTCGTTCAATCTATTTTGCATATTTCAATAGGCATTAGTACATATTTAATTATTTAGCTATGATATTTTACTGCTGCCTAAATTACTTTAAAGACGCATATTAATTATTCATCAAAAAATACGCTTCCTATGGAATGTTCTTCCGGAAATGCAATTTTCTACCAGACTAACACATATAAATGTCTTATAATAGAGGTCTCCTATACGACATATTGCCAATTATTATGTTGTGTTACACCATCGCAGCCAAACTTATATGTCTACTAAATGAAGTGTGTCTGAGTCTGATATTAATCTTCAGGTACACGTATTCTCTGGTATGCCTCAATCTTTACACAGCTATCGAATTATAAACAGGTAAGATTTATCAGCTTATCGGACACAAGACCCTGTAATACTCAGAATGTGATAAGTTATAGCAGAATTGATAGCAGAAATAGCCTCGGGAAAGCTTATTCAATCAGGTTCATAGTAATCGTTATAACATTTGAGCGTATAATTACAGGTTGTGGTGTGGCAGCGTAAATCTGAAATACTGATAGCTAGGCCTGGGCTTGACGTGAGTGCGCGAGTTTCTATCTATTATTATGATCTACGTATTCATCGTATGTCAATTTTTAGTCTTATTTTAAAGGAAGATCACAGTTTCAAGCAGTGTACACATGACTGAAATATACATATGAGAAGTAAATTTTATCAAACATTAATCTCAGCTCTCGAATAAAAAATATTTTTATTCCTAACAAGATGGAAATTGCTCACGCAATTTCCATCTTGTTAGGAATAAAAATACGTTTTTCATTATCAGACGGCTTTGTACTCAGATATAAGACCAGCGACAAGTTATACTTAGTACGCCGATTGTGAATTTGAAAACATTATCCCGGCACAATGAGGTGGAAGATTGGAGAGATACGCCTTTGAAAGCTTTCAGGGTGCAATTTTATGAAGCTGACACGAGTAACCCCTCCAGCAAAGAAATGCTTGGCCGGTGTCGGGTCGATGCTGGGCCAGCATGACAGACGTAGGACCAACACTGAGCCAAACTTGGGGCGGTATCTTGCACACAAGCAGAAGTACCGTTAGCCACGATGTAGGTCCTGTGTATGCTTGTCTAAGTGCCTAAGGCAACCTGGTTTACTATAGTTAAAATTATATCACATACAATATTTATTTTTCACATACCTTGGTGAGTATTAAATAGAAGAAGTACATATCAATATAATGCATAATTTTCCAACGACGTCGTGAGCGAGTTAGGAAGTATTTCCAATTTGTACTCCTTGGCTACTAAAAGGGTACTTTCTGAACTTTATTTTGTACATCCGTGTCACTAGCTAATCGGCTTTTGAAGTGAATGGAACCATTATTCTATCAGAGTATAAACTCATACACATGCCTTACTCGAAAAACTGCGGGCAAAATTCAGCAGTCAAACTCTCAGATCAGATACTGAGTGACCTTATAACATATGACAGGGTTGCGAAAAAGGGTTGACCATCACTACACAATTTAACTACATGTCTTAAGAGAACTAAAGTTGAAGGATATAATTATATACTTTTCTAATATTACTGACAAATCTGACTATTTATCTCGAATGGTAAAAAAATGTGATTTAATTTTACACGCGAGAAGATGGATGTTTTTATGTATCACGTTTAGGAACGCATACATATAATTGACCAGCGTCTGTATACGTAAGAGATCTCATCAGACTCAGAGAGTGATATCAAACGCAACACGTGCACGTGGTAAGCCTGCTCAGCCACAGTGGACCTATTTACAAATATTACTGAAAAGCTGAATACAAGTCCTCTTTGTCAAGAAAAGGTTATATTAGATATACCACCAAGTCAGCAGTAACGTTTGTTTACAATGTTACAGCAGGATGTGGTATTATCTCATTGAACGTTTGACAAATTGAAATCGTAGCACGATCGTAGATATAGCAAGGACATCATAAAAACTAAAAGACATAGTGGATGGTAATGAATGAATATATAAATAAATACATGCATGGGTGTTTATGTCACCTTTGTGTCCATACAGACCACGCTGGGCTATGAGAGCCAAGTTTTATATTAGCTAATTGCAAAAATGGACCACTCATGATCAGATGATATTTATTAAAAGAAACATTAAAAAATAACGCACACGATGTCATGTGTGAAAGAATAGCAAAAAAGGGATGCCCATCACACATGTTTACACAATAAACTACATGTTTTTAAAAGCAAAATGTATGACTGAATGAAAATGATGAATTCATGAATGGATGAGCCGATATTTAGGTCACTGTGTGTCCCTAAACTGGGCCGTGAAAGTCTCGTGAGAATTTGCGAGATGATAATCAGATGAGATTGCCCCCAAAACACAAGACTGCCCTCCAAACACAAAGAAATATTTTTTTTCTAGAAAATCTGAATGTCGGAAACTGTGTGACAGGCGGCATCGTTGACACTATACCAGGCCCCGCATTTCGTTGAGGTAGCACGAACGAGACAAACTATACAATCTCACCGCTTGTTGGTTGGCTTTCTCTGGGTTGTCCCTGCAACGTTCTTGACACGTTATGAACACTGAAGAACGTGGTATACTTACAACGCTATTCCTTGTATTTTATTGACACGGTGCTAACCTGCTGGTGCTGAGGATAAGTCAAGAAATGGCTTAAAAGCTTGAAATGTGCAAATTTACGAAAGTTGACCACGTCTATCAGTATATGCATGCTCACTCTTAACAATAAGATACTTCTCTCTCTTCAGGACTGTACCATGCATGAATGCAATAATAATAATCTGATGATAAAGTACAGCATGAATGTTCTCGTCAAATCATTCAGGCACATCTATTATTATTGTGTTGTGTTGTGATCATTGACATCACCTGATGGAGTAGTGTTATATGTATCCACCGGCATGGATGGATCCATTCAAGACACAGTTGTCCAGGCCCTGAATCTTTGAGTCTTTTCATTAGGGACGTATTCAGCAAAGTGTCAGCTTAAGCCCAACAGCTTTTATTAGACCCACAGTTGATTATCAATAGGTCTAGCCATCCCATCAGTAAATTGTAAAGAATCTCCACAAAATGTACCCCATGTTGTCACTGAGACCATGTGCCGACGTGCTGTACCCGTAACTTGTGTGCGGCGGTCAAGTGGTAGCATAATAAGCAAACACGAGACGTTAACTCAATGTTGTTTTGATGCTGGCTCTGCGTCGTAGACGCTGGTCCAGCATCAAATCAACACTGGGTCAGCCTCGTGTTACCTGCGATAGGTACTAGAACTTTTGTGGTGATTGAAAGTATTTGAATATCGTTTAGATTTGGGCAACAATCTCCCTGTTTTTTACATAATAATAAAGTTATGTTACTGTTGGTAAATATTGAATTAGTTGTGATAGTTAATACTTTAATTTTTCGAAAATGTAATTAATTATTATAAATAGCATATTCATAAAACATGACGATTTTGTACAATTTGAACACATGCATTTGCACGGTTGCTCAAGTTGGCAAACATTGAGGTTTAGATGTTGGAGTGGAAAGTACATTATCAGAAATTCAAGTGGAGCAATCAGGTGTTTTGTAGTGGCGTTTAACCCTTTGACTTCCAGGCCGGGGTGCATGCCAGGATCCAGATATACTGGTGTAGGAGTTCTATTTTTCGTCATTTGAAGCTGGAATTGCTAACGCAATTTCCAGCTTCAAATGACGAAAAATACATAAATGTAGTATATATTTGACGAAAATTTGTGTCATTTTATGGTTACGTTTATTGACGAATGACGACGGAAATTTCCGTCATGTATGGTAGTGAAAAGGTTAAAGACTTCATGGCGAATATTCCATAGTTTCAAGTGGTATATTCTGTGGAGTTCTCAAGAGCGTATACAAGTAGCATAATCCAGAGTTTCAAGTGGAATTCCCCAGTGGATTAAAAAGTGATAAAGCACGACTTGTATGCTTGAAGACATTAAAAAATTAACATTGTCAGATTTGAACAACACGATTACGCTTTTATGTAACTTTTTGGCAGTTAATCTACATTATATTTACCGATATCTAGAATATTGCATTACAATAAAAATAATTAATTATTTATCAGTGCGAGCTAGTTAATATGGAAATGACGTGTAAATCTAAGATGAAATCGAACCTCTCACAAAACCCGCCCAGCCGAACTCAGATGTCGACTTCAGTTTGGTTATAAATGTTGAACTCAACTTTTTGATGTTGTTCCAGCATTTACCCAACACTACATTCATCTTTTTTCTTCTAGGGTATCAAAGCCAGGTGGGTTAATCAGAATTGACCGTCGGCTTGTCGTACACACTGATTTACGCGGGGCTTTCAGATTCTATCAGAATGCAGTTACACGTATGAGCGATAATCTGGTCAAACAACTCAACAATGGCGGACCCCGCTTTTCTTATAGAGGCGGCAGACAGCTGATGGAGACTGATTTGGAGGTGGGTATCACCCCCCCCCCCCCGTCTCCTCCCCCGCGTAATTCTTTGATGGCTATGGTCATAATGTTGTAAATTCCGATGTATTTAAATCGTGTAAATAATGTAATATTTGGTTTTAAAGAGAGACCTCATGTCTCATTTTCTTATCACAACAACACTTCTGGGTTTAATTTAACAAATACTTTCCCTCCTTCAGTCGGCGTAATCTAGCATTGTAAAGGTGGCATAGAGGCGGTGGTGGTCTTTTAAGTTTACAGCCGCCGGGCCACTTAGTAACTCTATCCTGGGCCGTGAACAATGCTCACAAGAATCAGCGCCCTTTACATTCTGTCCTCCAAATAAGATCAGTAAGCCAGCCGGCCATTGAGACACACAGTAAGTCAGCCGGCCATTGAGTCACCAAGAGGCATTTCAGAAGTCACGTCGAAGCGGCGTCTAACTCTAAATGTCATATTGATGATCCGAGTTAGAATAGAACTAAAATGAAGTTTGATATTGTCGTGAAACCCTACAAGGGGATGTATAATAGAGCTCTCGTTTCAATGCAATGGCCCGCATGCGAAACATTGCCAACGGCGACAGGAGTTGGGTCCACCGCAATGCAAATATTAATACTCAGTGAAGCATAATGAACCAGCTGCTTCAACCGGTTTTGTTTTTTATTTATATCACCAGGATGCTGTAAATACACTTAATATAGCCAGAAACGCCGTCAGTCCCCAGTTTGATTATAAATATCATCGACACACTGTAAACATGGTAAAGACAATGAATATAGAAAGACACCATATTTTTCAAATCAGTCCCATTATTTACTACGCTATTTACCATGTCGATAAATAAATGATAACCAGTGATAGTATTGAATAATACTCTAGAGTAATCGCCAGAGTAGCAATAGTTAAGGGATTAACTCCATTTCACCCAAGGTTTGATCTATTCATAGATTCTTCACATTTAATCTATGGATCTAGTCAAAGTATCCATTGACGGACTAGTTTTATGCCATACCGAGGCAACAGTGGTGGATCCAGTGGGAATGGAGGGGACGGCTGCCCCTCTCCACGCACTGAAAAATGAGACGATTGTTTTTTTGTTGTGAATTTTTACTGACCATTTCTCCCCCGCTCCAGACCCGTCACTGGACACATAAATATAAAGTATGTAGGCCTACAAAGCCGCGATTACACTTTTGCGCAGAGCTCATCAGTACAACTGAGAGATATGCTGGCATACTCCTGAAATGAAATGTTCATCACGAAGTAAAAAATGTATTAGGCCTAAATTGTTGTTGAGGAATAGTGACTTCGTACTAATCATTACATATATAAATCATATAAATCTATAAATCATGTGGGAGATTATTACACAATCATTGAAAAACAGTGTTAAGAAATGTAAATGCAGATTTATTTATATTTTACAAAAAAAATAAAATTCCCTGATTTGTCCCTGATGTTTAGCCAAATTTAATAAATTCCCTAATTTTTCCCTGATTGTTTTTCAAAATTATCAAATTCCTTGATTTTTCCTTGACTTATCTCACATTTCCAGTTTTTCCCTGATTTCCAATCAAAATGGGAACCCTGTTGACATTTATAAATCATACCATTGCATTATCTGAGGACAAGATGTTTAATGACATTTTATAAAAAAAATTCTGTCAAACTACCAAGAATGTCCACTGTTTTCAGACGCTGATAATAATATTACGCGAGCAATTTCAGCGTCTGGAGAAATAAAGTGATGTTTCGAAAATAAAGCTGTCACCCTTCATTAAAGATGTGGCAGTTCGTTTAGTAAGTGAGTAATCACATACACAAACATCTCAGCAAACACGACACGTTGCCACAATGCTGGGCTGATGCTGGCCCAGCATCGTAGACGCTACTTAAAGAGGGCTGAGTTGTAAAAACTACGATTTTATCATACAACACGGGATTTTAATCTACCAACTGAAACATACACAGATTGAGGAACGACTACAACATCATAATCTGGACGAGTAGGGGAACCGCACCTTGAAGCAGCTTTGATAATTCTGATAATCAAGTACAAAGAGTCACCGCCCCTGATAGCTCAGACAATGGCGGGAGGTTATTAAAGGGATCACTTGAATGACCCCCCAACGCGCGCGAAATACAATCCCCCGACCAATCACTGCAGTCTACAGAGCGGGGGCAACACCTAAATCTGGGTTTGTGGGTGTGTTTGTTGGGGCGGGGAGGTTTAACTCTTTAACCGCCAAATTATTCAATCTGAATTTTCACCCACTTGAAGTTGTGTCTCGCTGACGCGATCCACAACTTCAAGTGAGTGAAAATTATTCAGATTTGACAAAATGGAGGTCAACTGTTTTCAAATATTGCTGATTAATGTCACATTTTATCTTTAACATGTTTAAACGGTGGTACTTAATGTGCTACTAAAAAATAAAAACCCGAATATATGCGGCACCGGCGGTTAAAGAGGGTTGAAAACAAGGCGTCATTGCCTTTAGCTGATAAGAGATAGCCATCTCGATAAAGTGCTTGACCTGACTGGCGATACCCCCCAATTATGAGGGCAAAGACTGTGGGGTCATTTAAGAATCTTCATCGACTTTGATGACCGCAAGGTTTATGAAGATTGCCAATGTGTTCGGGAGGGATGTTAATTCATCTACATCTTAATTGTCTGGTATCACCAGTTTATTTCGGACAGATCAACTTATCTGCTGGTGCATTAACATAAAACCCCAAAATATTAGACCAATCGAGTGTCCAATGATCGATTTTTGATTGACCTTTATCCAGCTACATTAATTTCTTTTTCACATAATTTAATAGAGTAGCATAAATAACTATATTTAAGCTGAAAAAAGTCACACGCGAATCCAAGTGTCTGTCTGAGAAAGGTTCAGCGTTGGTCAGTACACATACACTCCACACAGACTGGCTTGGCGGAGGTCAAGACACATCAAAGCAAAGGACACGCCTTGCCCCGCCCTGCTAAGTCTACATAAACGGAATTATGACCAGACGACGGCGTCTCGTCAGTGTCAAGAGCTTAGTGTGCACCGCCTCTGAGCTCAACCTCCACTCAAGATTATGTTGTTTTAGCTCCCGAGACTGCAGTTTAATTGCGCTTGTTTTTATATGCATCGCTGAAAATATATTAATATTAATATATAATGCTGGTATTTCGATTATTTTAGTACGAAATCGTGATTTTAAGCTCCAACTAGATATGGTTGTCTTTGCTACATATACACTTAAATCATTTCAAGCCGGAATCAACTTTACGCTGGGTATTATCACAAAACCCATTCATCCAAAATGTTCCCCAACCTATTTATAGGGTTTAAACCTGTTTCCATTGAATGATAACGATATTTCCTTACTAGTACATGTACTTGTTGTAGGCCTATATATTATGGTACCTTTTCTACATGCATTTATGCGTACTGTCTGCCTTTAAGCATGTTAAGCAGCTGCTGAGATAATATACAATATCCTAACAGGAATTCTGACATTATTGCTGCTAGTGTTTTTTTTCTCCAGCATTTCCATTCACACTGGGATGGGAATTACTGTCGCAATTCGCACCTCAATGAAAAGTAAAATTATCTTTTTTATTGACTTGTAATTTTAAATTAAAACTGAGAACGACTGTTTCTGGGATTATACCATATTTTAATCAACAAAAAATGTTATGTGCTGCAATAATGCAGCACTGACCTTTACCCTCCCAGCACTCAGATATGTGTTATCATTTCCCCTGACCTTGAGATGTGATCTTATGTCGCTATTCTCAAAGTGACAAAATACAGTTTTTAGGAAATCGGAAATAGAAACTCACAGCGTTCTTCAATTTTTGTTGTGATGGATTGCACCATTTTATCTCCACTAAATTATAATCAATATATGTCACGTGGTGTGTAAATGCAACAGCGGGGTTTAATGGGTTAATGAGTTAAAATAGAAACATTTTTATTCATTTGAAGCTGGAAATTGCGGCAGCAATTCCAGCTTCAAATGAATGAAAATAGTCTACACAGGCTAATGCTTGAAGCTGCTCCCCAGAGTGGATCTATCAGCATTTGACAATGGAACACTGGTTCTCAAGACGTGAATGGGCAGGCGAGCAAACACCATAATCAGCTCAACTTTGTCAACCACTGCCGTGAGTCAACAGAGGATATGTGAGAAACACGTTCTTGAGGAGGAAGGTTGACCAGTCCATCTCTAGTGGTCAAGCGGCAACCCTCCAAATCCAAGGTACTAATTGATTTTCACGTCGACTTGTACACAGTTAAGTCATTTGACAATATGAAAAAGCCTTCGACCAAACGTTGTGACATCGGGACTGTTCTGTTCGCAAACAAGAAGGATCATATTTATTCAGAAATAATGATTTTGCATGAACAGAATACCAATTCAATCATTTCTCAAGTTACCGCTTGATGCTAATGTGTGATTTAACGACATGTCGTCTTGAGATTGTGCTAAGTTATCAATAAGAGGGTCTAGAGTGGACACTGACTGGACACTGGGCAGCACTTGACTGTCTGTAAATGGCGCTGAGTATGTTTGTTCCGCTGTGTCTTCCTGTCCACCATGTCCGTGACCGGTGTGTTATCAAGCTATAGTATCATCAAAGGCTACAGAGATAGATCCCAAATACAGAATAAAACATAAGGGATCGATCGTTTAATCCATTGATTGATTGAGCAAATGATTGATTGAGTGAGCAAATTGAGTAAATGAGTGAGTGAATGAGTACATGAGAATGATGAGTGAGGGAGGGGGTGAGTGAGTGAGTGAGTGATTGAATCAGAGTAATTGCTTGATTCTTATCAATATCTTTACAGCAACATTATAACAATTTTCACAAAGCCAGACAAATTAGTTGCGTATTCAAGTAAATGTATAGGGTTGTCATAGCATGTGAGATATCCGGTTTATAAAAGACATAAAAATGGATCATTTATCTGACGATCCAAGGATAGAGATAATATACCATCATAATGATGGTAAGGCTGACAGGTTATCTACCCCCTATATCCGCCCGGCTTAAACAACCCCTTATACTCTGAATTCTACCCCGGTGCGAAGCTTTGTCGGACCTGTCCCCAAACCAAAATTTTGCTTCAGTCTCACAGCAAAAATTCAGGCAGCTAAATTATTCTATACCCAGGTAAAAACAGTCTAATTTAATGGTCGTGTCATGTTGGGGCATTTTGAGGTAATTACCCTGTGTCGGCGCGGGGCTTAGGGGGTAATTTCTCGGCCACAGAGTGCGTGGCTTTTAACTTTTTTGCACGAATCGTCGCCTCCGGACAAACCGACTGAAATCACGAGATAGGCCTCGCGAGAAAACAGCTAGATAAAAGACAGTCCGCTTTACGGTGGGCGGCTCCTGTTAATACCCGCGACCCGCCATGTAAGACACCCGATTCAATTTACCCTTTCTTATTTGAACATCTTCCGCCCTCTCCCCCAGGGGGGAGAAGGCGGAAGATGTTCAAATAAGAGGAATAAGAGTGGGTGTCTATTCCAGTGCATCATGACGCCATCTTGTTGAGGTAAAATATAGATCACCGCCCCCTTAACCGTTTCAACACGAGCAGTTGGAAACGCTAAAGTACTAAATTGTTATTTTAGAGGCATAAACATCATTTCTATATTTCATAGCAGGAAACGGGGTCAGCTTAATAAAGTGCGTTTCCTAACATATGGCTATGTCTTCAGCGCATCAGTAGTCTACACCGGGCTGAATCAAATAAAAATAAATCAACCCATGTATGTGTCAAAGTCTACCTGCTGCATCAACAACTGAAGTATGGACGGGAAATATCTGATTATGAGAATTTCAGATATCATTTCCACACCAAGAAATAAATGTATTCCTGATGAACTTGAATCTGACAGATGTTTAAACTTATTCTAAATTTACAAAAATCAAGTAAGTGAATTATGCATATTATTAAAAAATCGTAGCTAACATCATCCTTTGTAGATTGCAAGGGTAATATTTCTGTCATACCAATCTCTAAATTCCAATTAGTTCGAAATATTCCATAGGTTACAAAAAGTCACTTCCTATCTATTCAACATATTTCGTTTTTTTATAACCATTTATTATTCATATGATAATACCCTGCGGGTGGGCAAATCTGAGCAATTGTCGTTATCTTCCAAACGATGCAATATGAGACATGCTTATGATGACTTTGATGTATACTAAGTTCAGTTTTATTTTTTTATGCGCCTATGTATCATGTGTATATATCTTGAATTCCATGGCATGAACTCCATGGCAGTCTAGTTAGGAGGTAGCCGAGCAAACACAATACATTTGAATAACATTTGTACAACTTCGGTCCAACGTCTTCGACGTTGGCTCAACATTCTACAAATGCTATACAAATGTTTTGTGTTTGCTGGGAGACTAGTTCATGAATGAAACAGGGGTTAATCCATTACTCACCAAAATCACTGGAGCAGACGGCATGCAGCAGTTCTGTGTTTGTACACGGTCGACAATCTGTATGAAACAACAGATAATAATATTAGTATAATTATAAATAATAGAAGTAGTGACACCCAGGGCTAACTTTTGTCCACGATGACTTTTTAGAATGGTTACATTTCTCCCTATTATTATATGCTCTTAAATCACCATGGTGACCTAAAGTTGAGTGTTCACTGTGGCACAAAACAATCGGACTCTGCAGATGGGGAACCTTGCAGATGTCAAGTTGTCATGGCATTTAGCCTTTAACCTTTCGTAATGCAAAGGCACGTCGAAAAGTCTTCAGATCAATGATCGCTATATAGTTATATTAGTCAGATTCACATTAAAATCATCAACCATGGTGAATGAATTTCAGGGGTTTCTCGCTCAATTTCGAACCAATTTCATTGCATACACGATATAATTGTCTGGTCATCAGGTCATGTGGCGACTACTCTGAAAATGTCGCCAAGTTTTATAAGGTATTTCAGAAGTTAGACCATTTGACATGTAATCCAATTCTTCTGAGACGAAGCTATTTACTACATGTTAAATAGACTAGCTGTTAAGGGATGCAATATTTTTCAAAAACGTTTTTAGGGTAGTCGCAACATAAATATAAAATAGTGCTTGTGAAATTCAATGACAATTGGTTGAGAATAGGCTGAGAAATCAGCGAAAATCATTCACCACGGATAATGTGAATCTGACTATAAATACATGTTATTAGTGCTCACTTCTCCAGAACATCATAGTACAAGATATCTGAAGAGGACCGGAGCCGCAGCCAGCATTACACTTGTGTGGCCATCTTGGCTTTATGTACGAACAATATCTCAAAATAGGAAAACAGTCGCAAAAATGGGCCTAACATGCTGAATACATTTTGAAAAGTGGTACAGCAATATATTCTGCCAAATATTATAAAATTTTCGGCCATATTGATATTATGACGGATAGAAATCAAAATGGTCGCCAAAATAGTAATTACAAAAATGGAAACATATAATTTCGCAAATTAGAGGTCATTTTCACACAGAATATGTGGTTAATAAGTCGCTTTCACTCCCCCAAAAAAAAAACTTTTTGACATGAGATCCTACTAATATCATATAACCTCCTTGCTAATACACATGGTAAGCCTATGTGGCCCGGAATTTCAAGTGGGTAAAAATTACTCATATTTGTTTAATTTGGAACCAAACATTTGCAAATTTTCATGTTTAAACACACATTTCATTATCAACCACAGTGATTTGATCCACTATAAATAAAGCGTATTAACCCTTTAGCTGCCATATTATTCACTTTGAATTTTCACCCACTTGAGGTTGTGTCTCGCTGACGCGATCCACAACTTCAAGTGAGTAAAAATTATTCAGATTTGACAAAATGGAGGTCAAACAATTTCAAATCTTCCTGATTAATGTCACTTTTTATATTTAACAGGTTTAAAAGCTGTTATGTAATATGCTAATAAAAAATGTAAAAAACGAATATAGTGGTGCTGAGCGTCGTAAGGGTTAACCCTTCACCAGGTTTACCTATATCGCAAATGTTTTCATATTCCCATTTACCATTGCGTATTGCTATTGAAATAATTGTATTCACATCTCACAGGTCAAATGAATCCAGTTGTCACAAATTGCTTTTTTCAGATGGTCTTACTGGGCTTTTGTTAATATCTACATTACAGAGATTTTGCTTCTGTCCCATGTGGCGATGTGGTGACCACTTGCCCACCTCGGTGACCTAAAATTAGCCACATATTATAAAACGAGCTAAAAAAACGTCGTATTTTGTGATGAGCAAGAGTTATAGGTAGACCATACGTTGGTTCAATGCCGGGTGGTCGTCACACGACTGTGCAGCTTAGCTGTCTGTATAATTATGTTCATTAAAACGGTAGGTATTTTCGCTCAATTTATTGAAATTAGTCCTTGGCACGCCTGAGAGTCGTTGGGTTACAAAACACGTCTACGTTAAAATGCCAAATTCATGGAATACATCAACCCTTACAGTGCGGGGATAGACTTCAGACGTCAGAATCCGACGTCTGTAGACGTCAGATTCTGACGTCTAAAGTCTATCCCCGCGCTGTCAGAATGAACATATTTATAATGGCCGTATACCCATAACATAGTTTTCAAGTGAAGCGGAAAGAGCTATTTAAGACATTTATGACGATTTCAGATTGAAAAAAACCCTTTGGTCTCCATGGTTTATACCAAAAATATGTCAGCGCTTTAAGGGTATAATATAAACTACGTGCAAAACGTGCAAAGGCAAATAGCAGTAACCGTTAACTTGAAAAGTAGGCAGTTACTGCTGTCTTAGCGTTGCAGTATACATGGTATAATGAAGCGCATAATAATACTGCGCATGATAACCTACTCAACTGATACGTGACACTGGCCCAATGTTGGTGTAATGATGGCCCACCGTCAACAACGCTGGCTCAGCATTGCCGTGTCCGCTGTACTTAAAATAAAAATGTGAAATTTGTCGCGTCAAAATGACTAGCTCTCCTGTCCCGACAGTGCCATTCATCATGTAGCCCTACCATAATTATATTTATGACTGCAAATGGCCTAGTAATGTTTTCGCCTAATTTGGCCGCTCGCTGTAAATTATAATGCACAAATCTTTATAATTCACAGAGAGTTGACATGCCATAATCATATTTAGGCAATTATAAGAGGCAGTCAGACAATTTGGATACTTTTAAGTGGAAGAGGAATCAAACTTGTAAGAAGCGGAAAATGATTGATGTAATATATGACAGGAGTGTACAAACTATTTTTCTAAAAATATTGTACTTTTACTTTGATCTTTTCTATTTTTTACTTAAAACTGGTGATTATTATGGGCCTAATCAATCATTGAATTGATTTGCTTTCGGGGTACAGTGACCAGTGACAGCGCGATCATGCACAAAATAACAGCTTAACAATACTTATTTACCTATACATACATAGCTATGTAATCATGGTAATGAAACAAATGATCATAATATGATTCACAAAATCTACCCGCAAAATCAAGACATCATTTAATAAAATGTACCTCTTCGAATTCATTGGGGACAATGTCGACACAATTAATAACAATAAACACCGCTGGAAGCTGGGCTGAGGCTAATCCATGTCTTCTGCGAAGTGATAACATATATTATTTCCGACTTTTCTTAAGTCACAGCTTACCTGGCACAAAAATTGTTCATAATTTGAGTAATGGCCCGCCATTATGGCTGTCTGGGTTATTAGACTTTTTTATTCCAACCTGCATGGCAACCGTCATACTATTAGATACGTGTGAAAGAAAACCATGGTAAGTTTAGATTGGTATTTGCGCATCTGTTTGGCCAATCGTGAGGACTTAAATAAAGAACGTTCTGAAACTTACCTAACATCAGTTGCTCAAATGATATTTTTTTATTCAACACGTTAAAATGTTATTTTGAATTATTGCTATTCACTTAAGACTTAGAGTAAACATGACAAACCGTTCCTTCTGCGTTGTTCGGCTGTCAGTCATCATATCAACAGTGTTGGCAGCTATACAAACGACGTTCTTATCACAGTAGCGGCCAACACATCTACACGTGGTCATTTTCTTACCAACATGGGCAACGAGTCGCAGTGGTAGGACAGGAAAATTACCCTCTAAAATCTGCACAACCTTTACTTTACAACACCCTTGTGTCACCTGACCTTCTAAGTATCTGAGTGAAGATCGATCAATATCTATAATTATTCTGACTGAAGAATAACTTCGGGACTTTCTGTTGGCTTTTGAACCAACCATTAACCCCTCAACTGCTAGTGACGCATATCTACGTCAAAGGGAAAATAATAATGATACAACTCATCGAAATGAGTGTTTGTACTGTATGATGTAATTATTGTACATATATATTTGATAAAAATCGGATATTTTAACCCTTTCAGCGCGGCGACCGTATTTATGCGTCAGATTCTGACGTATAAAATCGATTTCCGCACAGAAAGAATTAAGTTATTTACACTGGTTGTAGACCCATACCATAGGTATTCAAATGAAGCGGAAAGAGCTAAAAAATATATTTATCATAATATTAAATTGAAAAAAATATTTTGGTTTCTATGGTTTATACACACGATTTCAACGTTGCAATGGTTAATTCATTGTCAGGTGGAAATTGCAGCAGCAATTCACAGTTTACAGTCAGTTTCTAAATGTTAAGTATTTCTCACGACTTGAAAAATCATTCAAGTTCTTTCCCAAAACCTGTGAAAAAAATGCGATACATTTAGTAAGCTGATAAAAGAGCATTGGGTCTAAACAATGAGAGCACACATTCCCATTATATAATACTATGTGCATTATAAACCAAATTAAATGTGAGAATCTGAGCATTATGAATCTGGATGATGTATAATTATGTTGTTGTGGCATTTTTGCACAAATTTGCCACCTGCCTAAACTGAATACTTTTCACAGTATTTGCAAAAAAATATTTCTAATGTACATGATATAGGTCAAACATCTTAAGAATGATCTAATATACCGATATCTTTATTTTATGTAGATTCTTATACACTAACCATTAATTTTATTACATTTTATTTAAATTTTCAGGTACCCTTAACCAAGCAGGACAACACCATTGCCGAGCAAAGACAAACAGTAACTACTGACGTTTGTTTGCCTTTGCACAGTGAAAAGTCTGGAAACTAAATTGCGCAAGACTTTGACCAAATGTCGATTTATTGTTGAACCGCCGTCTGCGACGTCGTCCCAACAATAAACCAACATAGGCTAAAACGTCTCGTGTTTTCTTGCCATGTTCACGCACTGTTCATCTCGTCACCTTAGTATCAAACAGTTGTATCTGTCACTTGTTAACCCTTTAAGCCCTCACGATGCATTAAATCATCATTATACATCCTCGAAAAACAGACTTAATTTTCCAACAACTAAGGTTTTTAGAATCGACATTCCCATGAAACTGGTCTACCAATACATGCAATTTTCTTTAATTTTCTACCCACATCAAATCATCTTCATCCACTACAAGTCGAGAATTGCGACAGCAACTCGCGGCTTGTGGTGGATGAAGATGACAATGGTAAATTCAGGCTTCAAAGGGTTAAGGTGGCAGATACAACTGTTTAATACTAATGTGACGATCTGGTGACACGAGTATAGCTTGTGTCACGGTATAAACACATCTGTGCTAGTAATATTCTTAGGTAATTTGCTTGTAAATCCTGTTGGTATATATGGCAGTTTTACTACTTTGCCATCTTAGGTCGATACCACATCACGCATTCGGACGCTATTGCTTATCAACATGATGGGCGGGGGCCCTAGGGTAGTGGTTAGCACCGCTGCCTTTCACGCCAGAGTCCGGGGTTCGGTTCCCGGTCTCGGCGGTTTGAAAGAAACAAAATTGTTTCTTCCCCATCCACGTGTGAAAGTTAGTATTGTGGGGAGCCTCCGTGACCGAGAGGTAGCGTGCTCGGCCTCAGACCGCCAGGACTCGAATTTCGAATCCTGTGTCTGGAGGACAGTGTCATCTCAATCATCTCACCATCCTCAGGAGGTTCTCCTGGCCCAGTTTAGCCTATATGTGCACAAAGGTGGCCTAAAGCCCGATTCATTTTTATATCAACATGATCAAGTTAACTATAGCCGACATGTTAATGTGCTCGCTAATATGCATGTATATCTTGTGCATAGGGCCTAATATTACGCAAGTCATAGTTTACATCATATACATCAAGCCTTGGATTTACCAATTAAACGAATGGCACATTGTAAATGTGATTATTCTGTATTATTATAACTTTAAAGTGCGACATAAAACAGATGTAAAATGTGACGATTAATTTGCAAATACAACACTAGAGCAACAAATCATAGCACGGTAACAAGCGATAATACGATAGTTATCACCATTTTATTACGTAGTCATTTAACAAAAGACAATATAGACAGATACATATCTACCAAACAAGACGGCACACCCTGTAATCAAGCAATTAGAACCCCAATAACAAAACCACACACGCTTCTTATCTGGTCCTAAATAATTATGATACTAACATGTAAATAGCGGCGTACCGGGGAGAATTATACTGTAATTACGTGTTCAAATGCTCGTGGCTTGCGGTACTTAATATTATCAGTATGCTGAGCGCTGTCGCCTAGTCATAAGGGCCCGTGTGGCGTCAATGGTCAGCAACAGGATGTAAGTGAACATCTACCCCATTTCATTTGTGCCATCAATATATTATGTGGTGGATATCATGATTTTAAAAGTCAG
The DNA here is from genome assembly GCA_964017125.1 of Flabesymbios commensalis. Classification (NCBI taxonomy): domain Eukaryota; kingdom Metazoa; phylum Annelida; class Polychaeta; order Terebellida; family Flabelligeridae; genus Flabesymbios; species Flabesymbios commensalis. The sequence goes on from OZ024904.1 coordinate 47,834,286, forward strand.
TTCGTAATAATAATAATAAGGTGATGTGTATGTTTGGGTAATGTGTTAATTTGAGGTCCGACTTTTACAATTTCAGCCCTACCAGGACTACTTGATCCCGAGGCGTAAACGCCTCGGGATCAAATAGTCCTGGTTGGACTGAAATTGTAAAAGTGGTAAAATAGTCTTTGTGATAGACAAGGTCTATATACCTGTGTATTATCTTTTATTAATTCATTATATTCAAAATATATAATGTGGGGGACAAAATGTACCACCGTTGCTTGAAGGGTTAAACGAATAAATAGTGTATCTCGTTTTCGAGGTATTAGCGTGTAAGTCGTTGTCTGTGTGTATTTTCATATTTTCCTCCACTATAATAAGTATAGTGTTCATCCCCATTTTCATGGATTAACAACTCTGCTCTGCAGAACCAAAAGACAACACCTAGTTACTTGAAAAGTAAGCAGTTACTGCCTTTTGGCTTTGCTGCTCAACCGCCTAACAGCCACAATGAAAAATGATTTTATGAACGGATGAGCGAACGTTGGGTATATACATGTCATAAGATGATATCATCAACTCTAAAATTATGTATCAGCTCACTTATGATACTAACTGCTCGACGAATGAGTGCACCTAGGCCTAACAACATGTGCAGTGAACGCTTATTATGCATGCATTCGTGGTCTGGCATCGGCTTCATTTGATAATTTAAAGGAAGTCCAACGTTGGCTCAACAGCATACATGTCAGTTAAATTGGGTCCGAATAAGTTCAGTTTTGTAAAGGTAGGGAATGCGTGACATCACCAAGTACATCAGTAAACATGGGCATGATGGGTGAGGCACACTTTGCTCCCTGCAGGTACCACATACTGTGCCAAAGCTCAATAATACGTTAAGTGGTAAACTACATTGATGCTGAACAGAAAATCTGACATTCGGATCTAGTCGGTAATAGTAATTGTTTACATTACACCGATCAGGCACAATGCGTTTAATCAATGTTGGTTTAACGCTGATCCATCGTCTACAACGTTGGACCAACGTTAAACCAACATTTATTTAAGGTCTTGTCTGCTGGGCATGATGTATCTCTTTATCATGATTATGTAGAAAATAGTAGAGCTGTAATCGTAATTATCGTTAATACTGTCGATTAATCGTTTAAAATTATCTGCATCGCAAATTATGATGAGCTATTGAATGAGTGGCCCATTTTCAAAATTTGAAAAAAATTGCAGAAATGACAAAAAGCCAGACTAAGTAAGTACTGTATGGTCAGCAGTTCTAGTCATTTTGTAATCGTGTAGTTATATGTGCTGCTGTGGATGAAGTGTTAATCTTTGTCCCGGTGTCACTATAATGTCACACAGCGACTAGACTTTCGGTAGCAAACTGAAGTCCACTTCAAAATACAAAAAGTAGCAGGTTATCTTGCGTCGAGGAAAAGACAGCAGCTGTTGAACGGCTGTTCAAGAGGCGTTCAATGGGACACATACTCTGTATATCCACTTGACACGAGTAGCTTTGTTACTTAATCCCAGTATCCGTTCAGTATACCTTATACAATGGTGTGACTACAGCTCTCCCCCCCCCCCCCCCTCCCTGGCACATATCATGAAAACTAAACTAGCCTCATGGAAAGTCTGGAAATCAAGTAGTATAATACAATCAGTGGTGTGTCTATTTTTTGTTCCAAATTTTTATATTTCTGTTTCGTTTGACACGTCTGAAGCTGGGAATGGTGTTAGGTTAGGGGCATTCCAGCATTTAAATTGTTGACAAAAACAGTGCTACAGTACTCTAGCTTATGACATTTACAGATCGTTAGCAGTTTTGAAACGTTGCGCAATAGAGATGAAGTAACCAAAATAAAATATTTAATTGTTAGCATACAATGCTTGAGATAGCTAAAATGATCCATTCCTCTTTTATAATATTCTTATATTACCTGATTACATAAATCGTACAAGAAGCGTGTAACTCATCTTTGAAGACAGACTAAATTTACTAACATTTTTGAAGATAAGACGTGTATCAGCAAAAAATGGACCATACTTGGCCCATTTTATCATGGGTTGTAATAATTGTCAAACGAAAGTGAGACCTGAATACTGCACATAGTTTACATATTGTGCTTTTAACCATATAAGCCCTCACGATGCAATAAAGCATCGTACTACTTCCTGAAAACAGACTTAATTTTCCTACAAATAAGGGGTTTAGAATGAAAATTTCCATGAAACTGGCTCACCATTGCAATTTTCTTAAATTTTCAACCACTTCAAATCATCTTCATTCACTACGAGTCAAGAATTGCGACAGCAATTTGTGGCTTGTAGTGGATGAAGATGACAATGGTAAATTCAGGCTTGAAAGGGTTAAGGATGATAAATATGAGCGAAAGAGATGAAAGACAATGTACGACGACGGCCATTTTGAATCAGATCAATGCCATAGCCATGATAGCGATTAACAACTTACTTAGTGGAGTTAAACATGTTAAATGGGGGCGTCCCTTTAAGGTAGACCTAACATAGGTTGGTAATTGTGCCGGTTTAAGAAATAATATTTTGTTCAGCGCGGGGTATAAACTGTCTTTGAATTGTGATCGTCTCCTTTTACGATATGTCACCACTTACACAAATACGTACATTATGTAGCTACATGGCAGGCGTGTCAAATAGCGACAAAGTAACCGGGGAAGAGATTGGACACGTTTACGGTGATGTCGACAAATAGATGTATGTGTCGCAATGTTGCTTCAACGTGCAAAAAGTGACATAAAACGTCAATACCGCCGTGTAGAATATTATCTACAAATACACTGCAATTTATTCGGCAATAAACATACTACACCTATGTACATGTATGTAATTCACAGATTCAGGTACGTGATTTCCTATTTGTTAATGTCTTAAAGGTTTGCTTATCTCAAAACAATGGGCATCATGCGCGGTAACGTGGCTATAAAGAATTCAAATCCCGAATCGGCCGATTTTTTTTGCGTGTGCATAGTCAGTGCTTTATGTGAACTTCAAAGAAGTCTTTATGTCATTTATAAAGAGTAGGGCTTAGTACCGATTCCATGTTATATGCTAGTAGCCTCTTAGGTAAAGCCTTTATGTTGTTAGTCGCGGTTTTCCCTTATTAAATTAATTATTTTTTTCATGGTGGTTGCTGTCAGCCATCTGGATTCTTCACAAAAATCAATCAGATTGTGAGAAATACATAGAGAGCATCACGCCAAATTTGAATGCAATCCAACAATATATCGCGTTCTCCGAAGTCATTTCTCCAACACATAGCTCATATATGAGTAAAGGAACATAGGTCATGTGTGAAAAAAATATAAGCTAAATAAATGCCCTCCCCCCCCCCCAAAAAAAAAACTTTTGAAACGTAGAGGGACTATTACAGCAGCAATATACAAAATAATCTTAGAAAAAACTAGATGTGACTGTTTTCGGCATGAAAACAATTAAAAACATCTAATAAGCTAGTATCTCACCAAAAAACGATTGCTTGGCAACTGTTAGCGAATCTGACGACTGCGTTTTTAAACGACTGTTTAACGAATTTGTCAAAATATTTAGCGATTGTGGTCTATAACGACTGATCACCAACAGTGGGGCGACATACTTGTTAGCTAATCAGACGACAACTTGGCGTCTGGTTGAATACTTTTGACGAATGTTCGCTAAAGGGGCGCATGTCTGTCGTCGTAGATTCTTTAATTCAATTCAATTCAATTCAGTTTATTTATTTATGCTTGAAACATACATACATATATACAAATAATTTTAAAAATGCAAAGGAGACCTGCAAAAGACTTATGACAAGCCGCTTCCATACAGGCCACCCTTCAATAAAGTAATATAAAGCAAACGTCGCGGGGAAGACCGAGAGACAAAAAGACGGCCAATAATAAAATAGTAACATTAATGCGGAGGGAGAAGCAGACAGATACGAGTGTAGTCTATGTATCAACGCAAAAAACAGAGACACACATTAAATATATTAAGAACGTTAAAATTAGCGGACTGCATGGATATAAAACATAATGATACGATCTTATATACTAACCTCACCTTGACCGAAAATAGGGCCATAGAGGGCCAGCGTCCACAGGTCACCGTTTATTACGAAACAACAATTTTTGAACATTTATAGCAGTTTGGCATTAAACATATTGAGTTGTATTAATTTACCAGAAAACATTTAAGATATACTGAAAATCCTTTTCGATTATGAGTTGTTATTTTATCCGTTATAATGCTGCTTGATTTATTTAAGTATCCGGAATACAAAAACGCATACATTTTTGAGCAAATACATGTTTTACTCGTGCAACTGAGTAGTTCCTTTTTTGTCTGATGTTATGGTGGTAGATTACTGGTTGTAAAAGTGAAGACATGTTAATGAAATATGCAGGTAAATTGTTATTTATCAGGTCAAAACAAAACGTTAACAGTTGAAGCTTAAACATACCGTCAATTTTAAGCACATTTAGCTTCTTAAAGAGGGGGCTCGCTGTGTGAGAGGTAACCACTCGAACATATAATTCGCATGGCTTTCTTCTGTAATTTTAAAATTATTTCCTGGTTGAAACCCCAGCACTTAAGACCATAAAGTATTTGTGGTTTAATCAGCCCATTATATATGGTTAAAATAATTTCAGAAGGAACCATGTGTTTATGCCGGTACATAATTCCTATAATATTAAAAATTTTAGAAGCTATTTTGTTTATGTGTGAATCCCATTTTAAATGCTTGTGTATTGTTAATCCTATAAAAATAAATTCATCAGCAAATTCTATTTTGATATTTTCAATCTCTATATTTGGTATATTGACTTGTTTTTGAAGCATATGAAATACCATGAATTTGGATTTTTTTATGTTGATTGATAATTTGTTCAACATTAACCAGTCTGCAACTTTTGTTTATTCTAAATTTATTATACCATAATAATTTAATTTCTGAAGTAAAATAAGGTGATCAGGAGTGTCGAATGCCTTTGAGAGATCTAAGAAAATGGATATCGGTATTTTGCCTTTATCAGTGTTTATCAAGGTCTTGAGTGATTCTATCAATTAGTTCAATCGATGGTAACTCAGTAGAATGACCAGCCCTAAAACCATACTGACTGCCATATAAAATTGTATGTTCATTTAAATATGTACTCAATTGTTTTAAAATTAGTTTTTCCAAAATTTTAGATATTGATTGGACGGTAGCATGATAATATAAAAAGGGTCTTTGAGCGATATATTATATCGTGCAAAGACCCTTTCTTATTTCTTATGAATAGGTATTACTTTAGCTATCTTAAGTTTTTCTGGGGATATACCGGTATTTAAAGACTGATTAAAATACATGTGAGAGCTGGTATTATTTCTGTTTTAATTGCCTTTATTAATCTCATAGAAATATCATCAAAACCTGTACTAGATTTATATGGTAGATTAATAATTATTTTAAGTATCGAAATGTCGTCAATTTTCTTAAATTAAAATGTACAGTTATGCGTGCCAGTTAGAAAGTCTTTAACGTTAATGTTTTTTGGCATTTTTATGTTTTTTGGCGAGGCTAGGTCCAATGTCGGTGAAATATTTGCAAAATTTATTAGCTATGATGTTTGAATCAGTGATATCTTCCCCATTGATCATAAAATGATTAGGAAAGTCTCTTTTGACTTTAGATTGTTGTACTAAATCCTTTATATAAGTCCATGTATTTTTAATATTATATTTATATTTTTCAAATAATGAGTTGTAGTGGTTTCGCTTTGCCATCCGAATGTTTGATTTTAATATTTTGTTATACGTATTTAAGTTAATTTTAATTCTATCGCATACATCTGTATTTGTAGGTGTTGACCTGTATTGCTTATATAATTTTTCTCGACAAAAAAATGATTTTACAATACCTTGAGTTATCCATTGTGATTTGTTTATGGCGGCGTTTATTAAATTTGACAATTTTAGGATGTTGTTTAGTGGCGGATTTTAAAATATTGTGAATTATGTCATAGTTAATATTGGGGTCAGAAGCTATGTCTTTATTAATTTTTGAATAAATATCAGACTCAGCTATTTCATTTTTGAAGTTATTAATCGAAACATGGGCAGTCTGTTTCACCTCAAAGTATTTGTCAGTGCGTTTCACAGATTTTGAGTACGCTAGCGATATAAAATATGGAAAGTGATCGGAAAGTGAGGTTAATAATATACCTGCAATAGAGTTACTTGAATGTTTAGTTATTTTACATAACAAATTATATATTACTGTTGCACTAGAATTTGAGATTTTAATGGGGAATGTTATACGTGGAAAAAATCCGCTCGATACTATCATATCAAAGTATTCATTAAAAAATTCCTTTTCTTTAATTTTCAATAGATCAATATTCATATCGCCGCGTATTGATTTAATTCATCGTTAACATACAGCGACTGTATTTCGACAATGGTCCGACCTTGTAGCAAATGAAGCGAATTTGGCAGCTGCTTTCAGACTGGTTTACCATTCTTGAGCAATCAGTTGACGACCATTGACGACTGCAGTGCGAATCCTGAGCTATCTGTTGACGAGCCAGGAGAATCATCATGTTGGGCATTATCTCCCCTGTCTTCCTCCTCTTTTCATGATTATGTGTGGTAGCTGCAGTGACTTCGTGTTATCTGAATCATCAGGTGATTTATCCTGATCACTGGGTGGAGTTAGTCTCTCATGTTGGTCAGGTTGAAGCTCCTTTTCAGGCCGTTGGGTTGGTTCCAAGCCTACCAATTAAGGATGGGAGAGACAGAGACTGCTGCCTTTTGTTTTATTTCACCTGGGCTCTTTTCTTCGAACCCATTTTGATATTATGACTAATTGGTAGTTCATAAATTTTTGTCTCACTCGCTGACTTACATCGTTAGGCTGACGTGTATAAAATTATATATGACGCGATCGCCCAGCGAATCTACCAATCACCGACTGACTAACAACATCCTATATAACGACCAGATAACCTGTTGCTATCTGGTCGTTATGTTTCAAGTCGTTACAGAGTCGTCGCATTCGTTAACTAGATACTAATCATTCGTTAGTCACTCGTTAGTCATTCGTCTTCCCATCAAATCTGTGTCGTTAAGCAGTTGCTGTTGTTGGTTATCAGTCGCCTCACACCAGTAATTAAAATAAATTCGTCACAGTTTGTAGATCCAGTCGTAATTTAATCGCTAATAGCTGTTCGTCATAATTATTCGCTAAATGGGTTCTAGGAGTCGCTAAATATTTTTTCAGTCGCCGCCAGATTTTGAACATGTTCAAAATCTAGCGGCGACTGAAATCGCGTTGAGCAACCAATTTACGAACGAGATACTGATTCCGACTTCTTGGCGATTAGCTTCAAACTAAATAAAGATTAAAAACAGAATCGGACGAATTTCCATTCGTCTCAGTCGCAAGCCTATTGAGATACTAGCTTTAGGTAGGCCTATTTCTCAGACTCGAAACCAGCCATCTCACTCATCTCAAGGACTGGTAAGGTTAGGGTCTCTTGTGGATTATAGCAGCTTGCCAACTAGAGGTGTTGGCAATTTGCCAGGCCCACTCAATTACCAGAACGGGTTTGGTAGGAGAAGAATTCCCACTGACCTGGTTTTTTACCACTGCATTAATATTATCCAAGCCAGAGATGACGGTTAGCAGTGTCTACACATAGAAGTCACACTGCTGAAGGAGTGTAGATATTTCCAGGTAAGTCCATGACAACTCCAGTATAATGAGGAAATAATGCCCCCCCCACCAATTATTTTTAAATGGCTGTGGCAGCCATTTTGTTTCTAATGGATCCATCGCAAAGGTTAATCAGAGCATCAGAAATACCTCGAGAACTTTCCTGTCAAATATGACTGTAATCTAACCAACGGTTCATAAGTTATTGTGCCCACAAACCTTTCGGGTGGTCATCTTGGAAAATAACCGTTTATGGCTTAGTCCTCCAGAAAATATATCTGAAGAATAACTCAGTCACATAGGTCATATGTAGAAAACAAATGTGTAAAATTTTAATTGATAAAAAACGTAATTGAAAAAAATACCCCCCCCCCCCGAAAAAAGTGGCCCACCCCAATTTTTTTTTAATTTGGAGAGACTACTCCGATATAAAAATTATTGCAATTTAAAAAATGAGGAAAATATTACCCCTAATTGCCCTGTGACATACATGTAGGTCATGTATGTGAAAAATAAACAACATTTATCAGTTAACTTTTTAGTTAAATTGAGATACGCCCGCGGCGGTGTAGACGGCGGCGGCGGAAACGGAAAAATGTTAAACACTATAAGCATCCCGATATTCATCGGGGATGCCTAATAACCACCCGCACCATTAATATTTTTCAGGATGGCTGCCTTGAGTCATTTTGTGTTTAATGCAGGGGCGGATCTAGCTTTTCTGTGAGGGGGGATTTAAAATTTGACAAAACAAATACTGTAAAGGGGTCCCCGGGGAAATTTTTGATTTCCAAAGGCTTTCTCATGCAATCTAAGGCATATTGGGCACTGTTTCACACTCAGTATATCACCAAATTATAAGGAAACCCCTAAATAAGGTGATGATTTTTTTCTGAGGGTTAGTCCCCTAACCCCGCCCCGCCCCCCCCTTGGATCTGTCACTGTAATGAATTGTTCACATAGAAGGTAATCAGATCATAGAGAGCGGTCACATTTTAAATTTGAATGCGATCCAACCAGCAGTTCATAACATATCGCGTTCACAAACGTTTGGAGCAGCTATCTTGGAAAATACTCTTTTATCATGTTTATATCTCGGTGACATAAGAAATATAAATATATGGGAAGAATTTTCCAGGCACATTATATCCATAAAATAGGCATAAGCAAGGTTGCCACAAAATGTTCGAAAACAAGAATTCCTGACTTTTTACTGACTTCTCATGCATGACCGAAATTGAAAGTATTCTTGACGCAAATCGGGCGCAAAGTAGGCCGAAATCGGTGACGGATCCAGAACCTTGGTGACCAAGTGTAGTTTCTGCACTCCACTTGCCAGAAACCACACTTTAAAAAACATATCTGGTTTTGAACCTATTGAAAAGGGGTGAATAGGAAACTGAAGTGGAAGGATCACTGTCATTCTGAGTGCAGCTTAGAGTGTTGATAAAGTGAGGCGCACTTGATATTTAGCCATCATTTAAATCTGCTACTCGCTCTTTCTATGTTAATCGTTTCTAATCCCTTTCTATGTGTAGATATACCGCAGGATACTATACTACCCTCATGTATACCACGTTAAATGACTTGACTGAGTGTACAGTGCTTTATCTACGTGAGACGATTGGAAATCTAGAACCAGTAACAATTGCTTCGTGTTATCACTATCATATTTCAATTTCTACGTAATCCGAGCTGGTTATTAATTTAAAGAAAGCTTCTATATTGTCAATATTCCATGAATAAAACGTATTGCGAAATTTGTTTGTTGTCCAACATTCTCCACACCTCAAATACCAGTTGTCAAAAAAGACCTCGAGGAAGACTTATAATTAAGTGTCAATCTTCCTATTAACATAGCTACAAATATAGATATGTAATACAATTAGTTTGTTTTGAATATCCCAATTTTCAATATAGTCAACAAGGATCGATCGATGAAACAAATGCACACTTGGTCGATAATGTACTGTGCGTAGAAATAATTGTACAGCGATATTTTTCTCCTTAAAGTATTGGTTTATATTTCTCTACATGTGTGTGTCAACAGGAGTGTGCTTAATTCAAAGCTACATTTATTATACTATTTTGTATGGTAAAACCACACTCTACTAACGTACCTTGAACATTTAGCAAACGTCGCAGACGTTGGAACAATGTTGAAGCTACGTTGGGAGGACCCTGTGTTTAAGTATTGCACAGCACCCATAGACGCCTGAATGGTTAGTAATGTCAACAGATTTGGTCAGGTCATCCAGGGGGGGGGGGGGGGGACTGTATCCCCAGAATAACATTTCCAAAGCCGAGTCAATCAGTACTTCTTAACCCGTCATAAACGGGCGGCCAATATATATATAATAATCAATATATATATAATCAGATGATATTCTACAGTTTTGTCATTTTGTAAGGTACACTATTGTATAACTCACCTAGGAAGTAAAATCAATGTCCGAGATCTGCGGGTTTAGCTCTTGTAGTGTGCACTAAATCGTGTGTACAAAGAAATTGCACATAGAAAATGCAAGTTGCGCATACAAGTTGGGCATCACTATACCTACCACCCCATGGTATTAACAGATTGTATATTTTTTAGCAATGACACTTTAAGAAGGTGGGGGTCAGTGGTCAGAAGTCTTATTTCTGGCGATTTTGACCAATTAAACATAAAACATATTCTGCTTCCCAAGTGCATTACTAAGTGGTGATGTGCTGTGTCAATTTATACATTATATAACAAAACAGGTATAATTAGGAGGAAATACCTGATATTATCAGAAATACATAAGATACTATGTATTTCTGATAGTATGGAATAAAATGTAGGGTTAACCAGTGATATTGGCCGACCGTTTAAAAACGTCCAGGTGCTTATAAACACTCGCCGGACGCGCTCTGCAAGTGCTTATAAACGCACTGTCGTTTTTAAATGGGCGGCCATTTAAAAACGGCTGTACCCGTACCTGTTTATAAAACTAGTATAACTAACCATTTTACTTTTGATTCATCAAACTTAGATGTCGCAGTTGTATTTTTAAATTTGTCTCAATTGGTTTCTAATTCTAAATGTACTGTATTTTGTTTTATCAGTAGGGCCTATTCAACTGTTGACTATGCTACAATTATTTACAAAATAGACATATACTAAATTATGAATAAACAGATCAACTAATCAGAAAGGTCAAGACTAGTGTACGGGGATATTTCTCGTTATTTCTCTATATGGCATAACATCTAACCCTTTATGTTGAGCACACTGATAAGTATTAGCAGCATAATGCGTGTGTTGTATTAAAATATCAAACTAGAGCGAAGTTTTTACGATAATATATTGAGCCAACTATGGTATTCTAGCCTCAACCAATGAAAGAAAGGCTCAGCCTGTCACATTCAGTTGTTTTTAAATTAGAGAGAGGAATACAATACTTGGGCCGGTGGCAATCATAAAAAATTATATCGGCTGAAAATAACACAGTCTGGATATCATTTGTCAGCTATTTGGAAATAATATATATATGTCTATACTTAGTCATTTTACGTTCTTCGTGAACATAATGTTTAGTGTTCACGTTTTTGCGATCAAATGGGGATAGTTTGTTCTAGAATGATGTTAGCCTATGCGGTGTCATTTGAATTGATCAGAACAAAATTGAGTTTCATAATGCTATCATAATGACATAGTTTACTATATAAACATGCGCCAGAAATTTAGGACTATATTTGAAATCTAAAAATACACATTATAAGAGCCTTGACTTCGGCTTAACCCGACTGGCGGGCGCGAACAAAGAGCTGTTTCTGCTCCTGTATAAATAGTGGAAAATTACCTGTCAAATTTGAAAGCAATCGGTACAATTGAATTTTCATGCGCACAATCCCTCGAGCGAGTCATGCCTTGATGTGGATGAATATTATCATAAACTAGCAATGCGCACAATATCGCTTTCCAATACGACCATAATAGACTGAATATTTACGTAGTCAGTTATTCAGACCTGAAAAAACTGCTGCCAGCGATATCAAGTTTTCGCCCTCGATCCATTTCTCGTAGAATATTTATTATCAACGTTTAGGTGGTGAAATGACGACCGAGTCGCTGGTATCAATATCTATAAACACGTGTCTGCCCGAATTCCGCTTGTATCCGAGGAAAAAATGATTCCAAGATATGCCACAAACAAAAGTGGTTCTTTCCACCATTTTGTCCCTAGGGGTCAAGATAAGGTGACCGCTCCGATATATACTACCGTGCAAAACCAAAAGGCATTAGCTGCTTACTTTTCAAGTAAGCAGCTACTGCCTTTTGGTTTTGCAGAGCAGCATGGTGTGCCACTGGCTTCATATGTATTGATACTCTGTTTTCATCTCATATTTCAATATTTGTGTGCACACTTAATAGTAGCGGGTTGTCAAGAACATACAACAGATATATTAGTGTTATTCAAATGTCTACGCAGTTTCAACATTTTATTGCCAACCATAATTAATGATACTAAGGCTAGGCTCATAAGTAGGGTGGAGTTCTTTATTTCACTTGGGGTGCACCAGTTCAATTTAGCCTACACAGTCCACAGGGTTTGCTTAAAACGACAATCAAGTTCATTAAACATGCTAAAAGATGACTAAGGCTGTACATATTATAACCACACATAATATTTCCTGCATCTGGACGTTGGGCTGACGTTGTACAAATGTGATACAGATGTTTTGTGCTTGCTGGGACATGTCGGCTCAAATTTAATAACATACCCGCTATGATTTCGGGCTTCCTCTTGTCGCGACATTGCCACGTGCACTATTATGTGCAGAAAAGCGACATTCTCTCACTCACGCAACGTGTTATTCATATTATTGGTGTTTTACGGCAGGTGTTGAACCAGCATTCCACAAGTGTTGGGGCTGCATCTGCTAGCCGATTAACTCTTTAAGTGCTTCATTACTACTTAACATTTTCCTTTCATTTGAAGTTGGCATTGCTCACGCAATTGCCAACTTCAAATGAAAGGAAAATACCTCCTCACTTAAAAATTAAACCTGCTAAATTTCACAATTGGGGCTTTACTCAAGATTTATACATGCATATTTGTTCAATTTCTGTCAAATTTTAGTTGTGAAAAAACAGTATGAATGCGCTTAAAAGCGTCGCCCGCACTCAAAGGGTTAAACAGTTGGACAAGACATGCGTCTTCTTCTGTATGTTATACACGCGTCAAGTCACGTTCCTGGCATAAGGTGATGACCACTTACGAAAAGATCCTCGTGTTATTAGCCTAGCGGTGGACATCATATTGGGCCAGTTTCTGTCGTGGTGGCCCGGGATTGAGCCAATGTAGGTTTTACTGATCGTGTGACAGGTGGATGCGCGTGACACAGATGTCACCGTTCAAGTATGTGACATAACAGCCCCACACTGTAAGCATGGTAAGAAACCTTCATGTCCATATGCACGAGAACTGTGCACGAGGTATAATATGTTTGCTTACAATTACAAATAGTTACAATGAATGATAGGCCTACAGCGGAACAATGTTACAGTACTTGAATTTACGAATGATTCCGCTGTTATATTCAATTTAAAGTGTTGTAATATTATCATTTATCATGTTTATCCTGATTATAAACAAATAAAGGATTGGTGGAAATAGAAACAGGTTAACAGGGGTTAATACCTTTGGGTGGGAACTTTTTGTGAAGTTTCCACTGTCTAGTCCCGTACTATTTAGGTATGACTGAAACTAAATGACGAAAGAGCTGAATCCCTGGCTTAGTAGTGAGGAACAACATAATTACAAGTCTCCGGGTTTCCTGGTTTCGCTAAAGTGTTTCCATGTTAGTCTGATAAAATACTTAGATATTCCTCTGGACTTGTATATGTTGTAAACGAGAACGGTTTGAACAAATAAACAAATTTGTATACATTAAAGGGGTTATAAGCTTATTAAACTGAAGAAAACCTGATGGACTTAAGATAACAATAAAATCAAATTCAACATTGTATTTATTGCAAAAGTAAATAAACCTTTGAATTCAAGGGTCTCCATGACTTTACAAAGTGGTAGATACGACCCTTTTATTCCTAAGGACACGTACCACCAGTGATAAAGGGTTCTGACTGGATGTTAGTATTGCGTGTATCTTGTTTAGATCTGGCTTTAGGCTTACATGTCACCGACCATAAAAAAAACATAAAAACACGGCACGACGTCGAGTGCATTTACACACCAGTATACATGATATATTCAAACAAAGCTTGCTGATCAAGTGCACTTTTTTAATCTCCCCTTAATACAACATAGCAGAGTTTCGTAGTGAGTTTACTCATGTATAACCTACAGCATCACAGTGAAGTGGAACACAATGGGGGGGGGGGTACACTAGGGTTTAAGGGGATCCCTACCAAGTGATCTTTTGAATACGCTGGTGCCTCAGTAAAAAGATCTATCACATAATCTTGATAATAAAATTTTTGTAATTTTGTAATGCATCTCCATGTTTGTCTCATGAAAAATGTATCACCACATTGTAATTGAAAGGAAAACGGTTTGAAAGCAGCAAAAATGTTTATTCCACATCCACTCGTAAAACTCAGTATCGTGGGGAACCTCCGTGACCGAGATTTTACGTGCTATCCCAAAACCAGGTGGGAGGTGGTGATTATGAAGCATGCGAAAAAGGTTTGTCATCAATAACGTTAATCATTATAATCTAAAAACAATGATCATTTTTTCAATTTTCAACCGTTAGTTTCCATGCGATTTTGCTGCATAATATTATGTTTTTGTTTGACAAAAAAAAGAAAAACAATAATCCACCCTGCTAGTTGATTTTGCTAAGATGCATTGTCTCGGATCTGATCATAAAAAAGACGAAAACATACTATTTTACAGACTTTAATATTTGCCCGAGAAAAAACGTTTTCTTAAAAATTACTTTCGCGTCGTTAATGGCCAAATAAAACTCTTGTTAAAATATGCCGACAATAAAAGAGACATTCAGAGAATAAAGAGTTCGTGTGCTTTCATGCATGTACTGTACTTTATTACGCATTTACTGGGAACGTCTATTTTGTATTCCAAATGCTGCGAATGCACATATTTTTTCATTTAGCTGCAATCCCGCTAATATTAAAAATATGATATTCGTAAATTTTATACCAAATTGATCAAAATAAATTTTATTTTAATGTTCTTGTCGGGAAAGAAGAAAAATCAAAAACTAAAATTGTCGCCTTCGTCAGATTTGGGATGTGCATCACAAATTTCAACTTTCCTTCAGATTGGTAAATTTCCAAAATCTAATATTGTAGCCAACTGACCTTCTAGATGGTCGTGATGAGGAGGTCGTGACCTCTCCATGTCATAGTGCAGCTGTACTTCTCCTATCAGGGTAGACTGAGCAGACCGCTGAGTCTCCAGAAACAGACTGATAGGTTCTCCACCGTCTGTTGACATCAGGCAGATCTCCCTGTCCACTGCGGGGGTCCCGGGTGGATCCAGAATCACCAGCTGCCGTAGTCCCTCAGGCTGATCCAGGGACAGGACGGCAGTCACGTTTCTCGCCTGTGCCCAGAAGCACGCCTGGAAGCGGGATTTCCTGGATCCCAGCTGTAGGATGATGCGTACCCCTCCTCCGGACGGGTACCGCCATACCACCCTGCCAGCCGAGCACTGCAGGTACAGGTTCTGTACGCCCGTGTCCTCCCACATACCAGTGTCCCTGAAACAACCAGGATCATCGAGGGCAGTCAATTTAACAGGTTTAATGGGAGCGTGTATAGGTTTTCAAACAAGCTTTCAACAAAATGAAGGCATTGAACCATTGCTGATGTGTTACTGGTTCAACGTCGTAAACATCAGCAATGGTTCAATGCCACTGAAACTAATGAAATATTTTGTGATAGATGTCCAGTTATAAAAAAAGCAGTTTAAGGTGTTTATTTGTCAAAATATATTTTTTTTCATTTTTCAGCTGCAAAGAATGAAAATAACAAACAAACAATCCAACCTGTAAAAATAATCAGTTTATCGCTTGGGTCTGAAAGAGTATAGTAAATGGTACTACACCAAGTGGCACTTAGTAAGGTGTGAGTGACAGTACTGACACATACAACGCAAGGTGATAGATTATATTGACCCTGGCTGCTAGGAGAGGTACACTTCCTACCCGATAACGGTATGTTCGACTTAGCTGATTTAATACTTTTATATAATTTCGCATACCTTTATCATATTTATATTATCATGTTTAACATCCGCAAATGTGAATCTTCTGAAGTGATACAATCCAAATTGCTCCCTTTCTACACTTTAACTACAAGTGAGGCATATATCGCCACTTTGGTATTAAAGCCTGGTCGTATCTGTCACTTCATAAAGAGCCATATAGAACCTTTTTATCATGTTTATCCAAAAGTGATCATATATGCGTGATAGAACATTTGTTCAATAAAAGTAAATTGAAGAAAACTAGAAAGACAATAGCTCTAGCTATAGTGACAGAGTTTGGACGAATGAGTGTCCCATCATGCAAAGCGCCCGATAAGCCAACTGTGCTCTCAGCACACACAATTAACGAGTATCCCTAGGGTCTAAATTCAACTCCTTCTTAGCCTCAGACGCGCCGTTTTTGGGATATGGCAGTGTGAAGTTTGTATTGCCAGTGGGATGTTTTTCAACCTGCAGTACTCGTTCGCTATTTGTCCGATCGCTTAGTAACGATATAACACACTTCTTCGATCACTACTCAAAGACCATTTCAGTCTGATGTCAAGTTGATCGGTTCCAAACTTAGACATGTTAGATGAGGAAGAAACGGCTGTGGAATAGGAAAACAATAGTTTTGACACAGTGCAACGTCCAGCTAATGACAGAACGCATCGAAAATAAAGTTTGTTTTGTTGATAGGCCTACAATACACTTGGACATTTTATTAAACAGGTGGCAATTGCGGTAGAAATTTAAAATAACATAGTGAATAAAAATGAGGACACTTCGCAGTGAGTTACAGCATTGGTCCTTGATGAGCAGCTCCCACATTCTAGCAAAATAAGTGATGCTGCTCCAACGTCGCCCCAATGCTGGGCCAGCGACGGATATTTCGAAACAGCATTGGGCCAGCATTGAGAAGTCGGTGTAATATATTTGACAGGGAGACTTATAACAAAGGTGGGGATTGTAGTACTTGTTCGACTAGTATTGTTTGTAAATAGATCAGTTTTCTTATACTTTCACACCCTGTGGTCAGGAGGTATTGTTAGAAAACGTTTGAAATCGTGAGTGTTTTCTTCGCTGCGGGATCAACATTCTTTTGTAGACCTGAATCTGATCTGAATGGTGTCTCGCTGTCACCATAACAGGTTATCATTATTTATAAGGTCAGCTGTTAGAATTATTGGAGCACTGCAACCAATCATAATAACATGTAAGTGAAAACCATAGGCACCTCGATACCGTTTCTAATCGTCAATAATATTCGTGTTTATGACAACATATTCCACACAGGAGGTTTGCCTATTATATAACACAGAGCACAGCTGTATGGGATAGGGTCAGCATGCTCATTGGTTTTCTATACAAGGTCAGTAACTCACGGGAATCTTGGAAGCAGTGATCTCAACATACTAGGCCTATTCGTTCACACCTGCACGCACAATATAGGGGCTATTCAGTTCCACTATTCCATCGTGTAAACCCAAAAGGCAGTAACTTCTCAATAAAATAGTAAGCTGAACACTGCAGTGTATTATTGACTACATGTCTCATTTTGTTGCAAAAAGTGCTTCTGTCAGAATCGAGCTCGTATAATGTGTATTAATGCACGTTAATTATGAGATTTCTGTATGACAATTCATCAATAATTTGCTACAAGAACTAGGTATGACATGGTAGCATTTGTTTGGTAGAAAACAAAAGTCTACATAGTCCATTTCTCATTTTAAAATGACGAGGACTTGAAAGTTTCCTTCCCTCAGTAGAAGTATAGACATGGCAGTGATTGTCACCGCATAGACACATCCCAGATTCCCGTGACACAGAGAGCCTTTCAAGTGAGCTGACACGGGCCACTAGTGGTTTACCCCTTGGTGATTATATGCGGCATAAATGGGATAGTTTTAATCCTTATTAACCCTTTCAAGCCTGAATTTACCATTGTCATCTTCATCCACTACAAGCCGCGAATTGCTGCCGCAATTCTCGACTTGTAGTGGATGAAGTTGATTTCGTGTGGTTTAAAAATTAAAGAAAATTGCCATGTATTTGCAAGTCAGTTTCATGGAAATTTTCGTTCTAAAACACTTGGTTGTAAGAAAATTAAGTCTGTTTTCAGGGATGTAAAATGATGCTTTAATGCATCGTGAGGGCTTAAAGGGTTAATGCACGGAGCACGAAAGCGATTCATGCATTAATAACGATTAAAATTACACCGAGACGTACATTACCATGACGACAGCTTGACGAACGTGGTATTATCATGATCATGGCCTCTATTCAAGACAAAGTAATGATCACTGTGTCATACAAACATAATTGTATTGTATTTTTATTTCATAATTCTGTTTCTTTCAGTCATATTTGCAGTGACCATTTTCCTCATCACCTGAGTATCACCCATTTGCTAATCAAATTTGAAATTGATTAGTAAAATTTCTATACATCAATAATAACAGTGCTCAGTAAACATGGTAAACACAAAACATACATTTTGTATACCATTTATACAACGTCGGCCTTCGACGTTGGTCCAACATTGTACACATGTTATACGTTTACTGGGAAGGGTGTGAGGCCTACTGGTAGTCAAAATCTAATAAATAATACAAAATGTTCCGTGAGTTAGATCAATGCATACATGCACAGTCATTCGATCCATATTATTTTGTGCAAATTAAGGTGTTATATATGTGAACGATTTAAATCGTTAAAATCGTTATTGGGTTGTAATTTATGGAGGGGACTATAGTATTTCATCCGTCTTGTTTTCACGCCTTACAGCCGAGCAAACATACTACACACAATGCATTCATTCACGAGCACACACACACTGCACGTTCCTCTAGATTTTCACTTTGGAATGCGAGCTCTCCAAAAAAGTGATGAGACTGACGGCTGACTCTGACGCTGGAATAGAATAATGACTTCCCAGCAATCACGAGACACTGGTCCGATGTTGGTGTAGGCCTAATGTTGGACCAGCGTTGGAGACACTGGGCCAATATTTAGCAAACATTGGCTAAACAAATCGTGCTTGTTGTGTTTCCCGCCGATCACCAGAACCAGGATTGTGTTGGAGAAAAACTGCATTTTTAGCTCTGCATGTTTCGCGTTCTACTCTGGCACGCAAACATTCAATAGGGCAAAATAGGTATTCTTTCGCTGTCTGTGTTCGATACACATGTTACATAATGTTATGTTATCTGATTATTAGTAATATATATTTCCATAACAAATTATTATGAATAATATAATTTTCACCGAATCAAAGTAGACTGAAAGATATGTTTTAACCCTGCCCAGAGATATAATTTGATCTTAATTCACTCTGCGGCTTCATTATCTGCCGCAATTCCAACCTCGCAGTGAACATGGTGAATAAAAACCTATAATTTTTACTTAATCCTTCTTCTTAACATGCTTAACGAGTCCTGAGTTTTCTGGATTCTACTATTGTATCTTAAATTAATGTTACACAAAATAGGCCACATGTGGAATAGATATACGACATGCGGGTGTTTAAAGTGTTAAGCGTGTTATTTTACTGACTAGCGGTCTCCCCCTTTTATATCTCTTTTTAAATTCCTGGAAAACACACACAGTTTTTATCGCAAATATTTGACTCCTTTATCATATACCCACATCTTACACAAGACGAAAGGAGGGACTGTTTAGCCACAAAAAAACGCTCCTGCACAAAATTTAATTGCACCGGCTCTTCTGAATGATCGATTAGGTTTGCAAACAGGATATTGTTGGCTATGTTTGCAAGCTATTGCCGCAATAACACAGTTTAGGTTCGTATAAACACACTCTCTTTTCGGCCCTGTTAACAGTGTTTGCAAACACACGCGCTGCACTTTGTGATTCCGTCGCGAGTGAGAATTCGTCGAGGCAGGGGGGAGGGGGGGGGGGGTTACATCAAATATGACTATTTGTGTGCTACAATCTTATTTGTATGCCCTTTGTAAATTTTTGAACTGTAAAATACCATGCTGATATATCAAGGTAATGGCTGTTTTGTAAACCCTTTCGACACCATCACAACAAACACGAGATAGTGAATCAATGCTGGTTTAATGGCCAGTATCCTAGATAGTTGACCAACATTAGTCCAGCACAGGCCAACGTCTCTTGTCTGCTGGGGTGATCTTCAAACAGGCCGGCCCCGATGGCTCATTCAATCCGGTTGTGGCTCAAAACTCGAGTTCGATACCCGGTTATTCGATAAGAGTAGGGCACAGTCCCGCCTTCGGACTACCTACTGTCGCGATGAAATTAAGTAATATCCACCCACGCATTTCCAAACAGCGACGTGATTTAAAAGACATGATATTCAGTTATTAATATAGAGAGATAACCTGTGGAGGTTTACCATACATAGTCAAATGTTGAAACGCTCTTTGAAATACATTGTTAGCGGTATTATGTAGATGTAGCTTAAACATCCAAAATGGTTTATTCAGTCCCAGCGTCTATCCATTAGATTTATCCTGACGACATGGCAAGCTTCAAGACAGATACCACTAATCAGAGAAGGATTGTAGCGTGGACAAATGCTTACGGTCGTGTCATCTCTCAAGGCATGCTGCTAGATCTCGTCGACCACATATCAGATACCACTACCATGATCATTATGACTACCAGTATATTATTTATATGACAGAACATCTGATCTGGTCTGGCAGTGGGAAAGATTGAAGGTTGAGAAAGTGATTATTAAATTTGCTTTAATGAGCATATTCTAGTGGGAATTAAATGGTAATATGGTAAAACACTGGCATCAAATCCAATGCAGTGTAAAATACATAGGGGCATACAATATAATCATTATCATATTGTAAAGTGTATATATTATTCTGAGATATTGACCGGTAACCTGAGTTAAACGTTAATAAAATTTATGTGGACGGGACATTACAATCTGATAACGTGTTCGATACCCTGTATAATAATCCTGAAATTAGCTTATAAAAATATGTGACAGGGTTTTCTGGAGAATTTTGTGTTTTGAGGGGGAATAGATGGTGATTGGGGCGGGGAGAAGTTGCTGTGGGAGCGGAGCAAGCAGTTTTTTTTTGGGGGGGGGGGGGGAGTGGCCAATTTTAGGGGCGGGGGGATCCGCCTTGAAAAGGCCTCCAGGAAACCCTGCGTAATGATGACTATGATGACGATAGAAAACAACTGTGGAGACATCAAAAGACGTATGTAAGGGTGATGTTTGAAAGAAATTGTGAGAACGCTCACGCCAGAAAAATGCCATAGAAAATAGTGTACGCGATAACCAAAGAGCCACCACATCATTGGATGCAACAACACACAGTTTTGTCTGGACAAATACACACAGCCAAAATATTATGACAATGTAATAAACGATCTATTATAGGTTGAACATCAATGTATAAACAGAATGTGATTGGCGAATCAATGAATCAAAGCCATGGCTCCAGCTGAACACTCACTGTTCATGAGCATTCAAACAAACTTTTCATAGGGAGGGGTAACCGTATTAAACATTTGGAGTCTAGGGGTTGCTTTCTAAACGAAATTGTTCATTCGCCTCCGATGAGCTGAGCATTTGCGCGACTATAATGGTTTGTCATTATTTTTTAACGGTGAGTGAAAATAATCTTTATCTTTATATAGGATATATAGGTCGAGTGAAATAATTTCAGTTTAGCGATGTCACAATGAGCTATTCTGTACATAACATTTCAGTCCACTAATGATCAGTTTATTAACCAAAATAAAGAAAGACACTAATTTACACTTTTTATGTCCTGGTCGTACTTAACTACATTATGTCACACACAACATCCATCCAGCAGAAGATTTGATGCAGATGTCTGAGGCGCTGGCCTAACATTGAGCTTGTTTAAACGGTACAATTTCAAAGCCTCGATTTTTTGCATGATTGGACATGATGGTACATGAGTGCCTGCATAGAAGCCGAGTTAAACATGTTAATATGCAACGATGGGCAGTGTCGTCAATTCTGGCAACACGTGATCCTGTTGACCGGCTTTCGTGTTCACCACTTAAGGTCAACATTATTGAATAATATGCTGTGCATCAATGCAACAACAGCTACAGTAACTTGTAAACGACATGTAGACCTACTTAAAAATAGTGAGACATAACATTACTCAATACATTACTCATTACATTACTCATTACATTACTCCTAACCTTACTCATTACAGTAATCATTACATTACTCCTACCATTACTCATTACTTTACTAATTACATTACTCGTTACATTACTCATTAAATTACTCATTACATTACTCCAAACATTATTCATTACATTACACCTAACATTACTCATTACATTACTTATTATATATGACTCCTAACAATACTCATTAGAAGATTACATTACTGATGTCATTACATCACCATCATTACGCATTTTTGTTTTGTTTCAATCTGGCATTGCTAACACATTTATACACTGAGTTATCAGTGACTGTCACAGAGTAGAGAGAGAGACACTGGTGACACATTTATTGACAGTTGCAAAAGCATTATTGCCAGTTCAAATGCATGAAAAATACATTTCGATCAAGATAGTTGTGCACTATAATTCTTTGTGGTCATACTGTATGATTCGTGCAGAACTTTGACACAATAATCATTCAACTGTTCATTAGATAGGCCTATACAGATTGAGTACCCCGGCAAACACGGGACATTGAACATGTATTGGTTCAATGTTGGCCCATCGTCTGTGACGCTGGCCCAACATTGAACCAACACATGGGAAATGTCTCGTGTTTGCTGGTGTAGACCCCTGGAGATATGGAAAAGCTCAAACAAGGTACAATAGTCTCAGACACACATTAAACAAATCCGTAATGACGTGTGAACGAGCAGTGTCAAACTTCAAGTGTAATTGTTCAGAGATATGTAAGGATCTGAGATCCCGATAATGATCATTCACGGCTAACCTGTCTAGTTCACAGCGTTCAACAGCTGTGAGAGTGCTCATTAATATCCGCTCACGTCTCCATTAATATCCATTCATATAATCCAGTGCTCGCCAAATTATTACTAATAAAGTTGTGCTTAATCTATTGATCTCTTAACCCTTTAACCGCCGGTGTCGCATATATTCAGGTTTTTTATTAGCACAATAAGTACCACA
Source organism: Flabesymbios commensalis (assembly GCA_964017125.1). Taxonomy (NCBI): domain Eukaryota; kingdom Metazoa; phylum Annelida; class Polychaeta; order Terebellida; family Flabelligeridae; genus Flabesymbios; species Flabesymbios commensalis. Next base: position 47,857,356 of record OZ024904.1, read on the forward strand.
TTTTAAATATGTTAAAGATAAAATGTGAAATCAACCAGCAAGATTTGAAAAGAGTTGAACTCCATTTTGTCAAATCTGAACAATTTTCACTCACTTGAAGTTGTGGATAGCTAACTTCAAGTGGGTGAAAATTCAAATTGAATAATTTGGCGGTTGAATGGTTAATGGTGGCCGTTCTATGAAAGCCATTTTGTTTTAGTTCTCCATTCTTCTTCCCTAATAAATCTGGCTTAAAAAAATTGAACTTTTTGTTATTTTTTGTTATTTTTGTTAGCACCGTATTTATTGAATTGCCAACGCCACCGAACATCCACCGGATCTATGTGATCTAATACGAAAAAGAAACGAACAGATTCAGGACATAATTATACAGGACAAAACGAATTGTTGACGGACGTAACAAAAATCATCATTCTACAGAATCGGCGCTACTGAAAGTACATAACGATATAATTATTATAAGTATGGACCAGGGTGAGGTTTCCTTCTTATCTGCAAAATATGCACCAATCCGTAAAAATTAAAGACAATCCGTCAGATAAAGTCACACTCTCCTATGGAGTTCCACAGGGCTCTGTGCTCGGACCAGCGCTTTTTACCCTGTATACTATATCACTCAGCGCTATCATCTCCAGTTTTTGACATAAACCACCATCTTTATGCCGATGATACTCAAATTTACATGTCTCTATCCGTTTCCTATCCGCTAAGGAATCTATGGAGAAGTTGCAGCATTGTGTGATGGCCGTGTCGGCCTGGATGACAGGGTCTAAGCTGACGCTTAATCCTAGCAAGACAGAATTTCTTCTCATCAGGACCAAACTTCAGCGAGAAAAATTCTTAAATAATTTTCCATGGTTAATTCTAGGTCAAGACACAAATCCATCTGCATCAGCCAAAAATCTTTGTATTGTATTCGACGGTAGCTTGAATTTTCGAAAACACATATCCCAAACAATTTTTTTTTGTTGCGATGAACGTTCGACAATTTTTTTTATGTTTTGTCGAAGAAATAAAATATCTTTTTTGGTCATATGCCTTCTCTATTATGTACGTTACCAAACTTTTTTTTCTGCCCAAATTTTCAACAAACTTTTTTTCTGACTTTGTGGCGACACACTTTTTTCCAAATTTTTACAATAATACCAATCACGCTCGCCTGCATTATTGATATATAGATCGGGACACTTAGTGACCGGAGATTGAACCGGATCTGAGACTCACAGTCTTATTACTGTCTTATTATTTTCTATGATAACATGAAACTTCTGGCTGAACCCTCAGCATTCCCATCCCAATTGCATGCGAGCGTGATTACAACGCGTTCAGAACTGCGTTGCAAGAGTGATAACCAAGGCCCCACGTTTTAGTTGTTCCACTCCTATTCTAAAACGATTGCATTGGCTTCCTGTCAAGTTTCGCAAATGTAAATAGATTTGTTGTTCCTCGTATAAAAACTAACACTGGGTAAAGAGCTGTCTCTATATCTAACCCAGACTTATGGATCACCCTGCCTGTGCCATTTACGTAATGCCGAAACAATCATAACATTCCGGAAATTACTTAAATCTATTTGATCTGGCTTACCCACCCTAGCTCCTCAGCAGCCCGGCTCCCTGCTTAATGACGAACCTACTTTGTCTTCGATTATGACACATGATCACGCTAAGAATGTGAACGCCTCTGAGCTCGGCTCGCTGAGGATATAGGCGACATAGAAGTTATATTGATTGATTGATTTGAATACCCAATACAAAATATTGTCGCTGGTGCGCGGCCGAATATTGTTATCATACATCAATTCAGACTGTGAACCAACGCTAACAGGTTAAACCTCCATTGTTATTCGTCATCCCATCAAACACGATACATTAAAACAATGCTGCATTAACGATGGCCCAACAATAATCCAGGTTCAACGTAGGGACTATCGCAAAAGGAAGGCGAGGGGGTCGAGGGTTTTTTCGAGATATCTTTAATGATAATCTGATAATGGAGCGCGATATTTAATGAGCACATCAGTGCAAAACACTTTTTTGTCTACTTTTATTGGGGGTTTCGGAACTTAAACATGTTAACAGGTTAAAGCAAGATACCCTTTCGATCTCGGCCATTGTTACTAAATTTAGTTCGTTTTGAAACTTCCCCTGTGTATTTATATTTATGTAGCATTTCGAAAGAAAAATTGTCGTGTAGAGGTGTCTGCGCGTGTGCGGAAGTTGCCACCCACTTGCATCTTGAAACTTCAGAACTTGACATGGGAATTTCGGAACGTGGGAACTTCGAAACTTGCTTTGGGGCATCCCGAGCTAATAAGCTGATTAGAAGTCAGTCACATTAACATGATTAATGACCTAATAATTTTAAGAAACTAGCCCACCCTGTAGTGTCTAAGCCACTCCCTTTCATAGTGACACATGCGTGTCACCATGGTAACATCATCAGAGCAATAATGAGACGCAAGTACTAGGTTGACTTGATGTCGGACAAAACATTTATTCATAGGCCTAGATGATTATAGAATGTTTAACAGTTTAACGAGTAAACATAGTAAATGGTTGAAATCAAACGACAGTCGGCAATATTAGACGGCACCTGTATGTCTAAGTAGCCTCATTAGTCAGTCAGCCAGTCAAACGAAAAGGGCTTAGTTTTTTATACACTGAAAGCTAAATAATTTCTGATGATACCAGGTGTTAGGGACATGCCTGGGGGTCACCGCCAGGGGGGATGTAGAGTTTGAAAGTGGTGCAATTTTTTGTAATTCAAGATGGCGTCCAAGATGGCCGCCAACATAAAGTCATATTTAAGTGTGTAAAGTGGTCAAATTTAGCTCAATTTTCTTTTGTAATACACCATTTCAACTAGTTTAGAGTTCCTGAATGCAGCTAGGCCACTCTCCGACAATTCTGGTTATTATTTTTAACCCTTTCAGCCCCAAAGGTTTTTTTATCGAACACCTTGGTGATGTCAATTAGGACAAAATTGTTATCTATAATAATTAAATCATTATTAATGGTGAAGGATTGGTATCAATATAGTGACTATGGTAATAACAATTAGTAAATCTAATTAATTATAATTTATAATAATTAATTCATTATGAGTGGTGATGGACCGGTATTAATAGTGTAGCTACAAATACGGCAATGTCAGTTGTGCAAGCTTCTCAATGTTAGCTAATTTTTTTTTGCAATTCTCAATATCTACTACTTTGGTATCCACTGAATCTATCTAGACCACTCCCAAATAATTAAACAAACTATTTAACCCTTTTAGCACAAGAGGTTTTTTTAGCAAGCACAAAGGCCACAATATCCTCTGTAATGTCAATATAACATACTGCAATGAACCCAATTATGTTATGACCATAGAAATCATAGCACTTTTCTTTGCCAATACCCATTGCAATTCCCATTGTTACTCTGGGGACTATCCAACCCGAGGACAACGGAGCTGCGCGAAATGCCACGGAGTTTCAGCATTAAACTGCACAGCGAAACCCAAGTCTCCGGCCGTCTGAGCATGTCTGGTGGTAGATCCCCTAGACATGGCCAGAACCCCTTATCGGGCCAGCGAAGGAAAATGCTCTCAATAACCCACCATGCCCCATCACCCCCACCCTCACATCATCATCTGTACATCATTCATCTCATCAATTGACTACAACATTTTTATCGTATTACAATGTCACTTAAAAGATATTTTGTGCCGAAAAGTGACGTAAAGCAATGATTTATTACTACTACTAACCATTACAATAATAGCTCCTGTTCATTCGCGATAGGATGTGCTGACTTGAGTAAAACGCAAAATAGCTACCACTGACCAGCTTTAAAACGAATTTGTTGGACCTGTTACCACATTCACTATCGTTTTTGTTAAATGCAATAATTATTTAATGCTCATTTATACTGTTCTTTAACTGTCAAGCAAAATAATTTTACATAGATTTATATATCATTAAAATGTAATCACTGACATTTTTTTGTCAATATGACTGAACGTATTTTTTTATGACAGCAGATAGGATATTCACACAAGCATATACTGTATATCTCTCTAATGCGAAAATTCAGGCAGAAAATTGTACTCTCAGTTGCGAAAAAAGGTGCCTGGTTAACCTGGTTTTCATTCAGTATCTCTTCAGCTTTATGCTACGTAGTCAGGTCCAACCAACAAGAGCGTAGCCTACAGATGTGATGTTCATTAATGTGAATCAGGTCACCAGCAAGAAGTATTACATTTCTAAAACCATCTATGCAATCTATAACTGGTCAAGTAGGTCAGGTTAGAAAACCTGACAGATATAATTGCAAGTAATTCATCCTAGCCGACCCTGGAAAGCAAACAACATAAACATAATGTAGATGTTATTTGCGTTTTGTATCTTCAACATAAGGCCCTGATATAAAAATATCTTCAGACACAACTTTTCATAACTTAAATCAAAAATAGTATTAAAATCATTAAAATTGATATATTATACTACCCAAGGACATAAAAACACAAATCTGAAAAAGGACAACGATATCACAAATGATAGGTTACCATTACTGAATTGACCTTTGAATAAAATTAAATAAATATTTATTGATGATATTCTCAATTTAGTGGTGCGTTCTGTGATAATGTCTAATCAGATTCTTCCAAGGCTCAGCGTCCCCTATTTTTTCGATTTTATCAGGCCTTCCCTATGGCCAAACCAAGTGTAATATATATGAAACAACCTCCCATTAGATGACCCTCCAATTAGATGACGGGTAAATCCTCTTTCTCATCATCAACGCTGTTTTTATGGATTAATTTCTTCATGAACAAAGAATTAAAACCTGGTAGTATTAATAGAAATAATTTATTTTGAACTTGCTCGCAATCAAACTGTTCTTTAGTGTCATGTTCAAGAAAAATGAGATATGGATGATGAAATATGTTGAAGATAAGACCCCCCTCCTGAAACTTCCTACAGAACCCTATAGAACTGCACAAGCAATGTTGAAGAGATATCTTAAAAACTGGTTGTGGCATTGCAGAATACCTTTTCGTTCAGATATTCAAGCTAGATGTGTCTTTTAATGAAGTTTGTCATCCAGTATGACTAATATGACCTACTTGCACGTGAGCAGTCGCACAGCTTATTTTTTTTACAAATTGCAGAAATGTCAAAAACTATACATACATATTAACACTAAAAAACAGTTTCATTAAATAAATGTATTAATAATAAAAAAACTATCGATATATAGCAGATACATAAATTATTTAAAATATCAACCCTTTGAGTGGTTTATTCAACTTTATTGAACGTTATTTTAAATGATAAAAATATAAAATGGGGTTTTGTACAATTGGTTTTAAAATGTTTAAAAAACACTAATGTTGGTTTCAATAAAAATAATCACTGATGGTTTGAACTAAATATAACCCAATTGTTCTATTTCACAATATCACCTTATCTCACTCTCTGACAAAAAATAATGCGCGATGCGGCTGTTCAGATGGGTCGCATAATTATTGTGTGAGATATTATCATTAGAAGAGACACAGTAAATAAATGATTCAGTAACAAATCCGCACCTCTTCGACTATGGGTTAGCAATGACGTTTCACATACAATGTCTTCAAAATGTATTATTTCCCTAGCTTTTCCTAAGCAAACCAACGCTCAAGTCTGCAGTCCACAAATATGATACAACGTTTTAGAAAGTTTGGCTAGTCCGGTATAGTTACACTCCACCAGTAGTCCCCAGAAAAAATATCATCAATATTAAAATGCTATTTTAATATATTCATTACAAGGATACTAGGGTATGCAAAAATAACACCTACATTTTACCAAGTGCTGATGGCCGCCATCTTGGACGCCATTTTAAATAACTGAAACCAATAAGTGTGATATTGCCTTAGTTTTTGTACTGATACAAATCTGTTACCGTTAATAATGAATAATTTGTTATAAATAATCATTTTGTCCCTTTTGACATTGTAGAAGTGTTCAGTACAAAAGCTCCCCGGAGATGAAAGGGTTAAATTTTAAAAATAAATATAATGATAAATTAGATTGTTTAAAGTAACATTATATAGGGTGAACAATTTATCGACTATTAAACTAGTTGAAATGGTGTATTACAAAAGAAAATTTATTTAGAATTGCACTGTTTACGCAAATTCCTAGGTCTGACTATGCGTCGGCAGCCATCTGGGACGACATCTTATTTTATAATTAATTAGATTAACTAATTGTCATTACCTTAGTCACTGTATTGATACCAATCTTTAACCATTAATATGGAATAATTATTATAGATAACAATTTTGTCCTAATTGACATCACTAAGGTGTATGATAAAGAACATTTGGGGCAGAAAAGGCTAAAAATAAAAATAAGAATTGTCTGAGAGTGGCCTTCAGTAACTCTAAACTAGTCAATATGGTGTATTACAACAGCAAATTGAGCTAAATTTGCCCAATTTACACTATTTCTTAAGTATGACTATTTGCCGGCGGACATCTTGGACGCCATCTTGAATTACAAAAAAATGAGACATCACTTCAGGCTAATTATTTGTTGAGTCGCCCACTTTGTAGGATTATGTATACATGTGTATTGCTTTTGTTTGAAACACATTTGTTAACCTGATTCTATAAGCTACATGTATTTGTCGGGTTTAACCGTAAACAGGTAAACATGGTAAGAGCATGTATCTCAGAATGACAATCGTAAGAACCCACAATTTTTTTAATTATCTTTGGGTAGTCTTTTAAAAAATTCTCTCATACGATAAATTTTAAACTAATAAAATGTTTCAGAATAAGCTGAGTGGATTCATTTATTAAATAATGGTCATCATCTGATGATGGTCACTAAGGTAAACTCCTTTAAAATGTATTTCGTGGGCGTTAATCTGTTAATAGGGTTTAGATATGGAGTGCTGGAGGGTGACGTTTAATATTTTTGCGTACCGCTTCACGCAACGGGGCACCTAGACACATTATGCTTTTTGAATCGAGATGGCTGCTACACACTTGAATTCATAGTGTATCACAAGCGCGCAGACTTTGCCTCTGTTAATTTTTACCAATATAATTATTATTGCTTCTAGTGAAACTATTTGTCTGTAGAGATATGATCATGTTACGTTGTTGTAATTACTGGATGGATACGGTAGTCCCAGATCGAGGATACATGGATCCTGAACGCTCGTCGTGGAGGACTGTGTGCATGGCAAGAAGGATCATTGAAAATCAGATAGATTAGCTAAGGCTAGACCAATGCTGTCATGACGTCGTAGGTGTTGGCCAACAATGACCTAACGCTGTAACAATTATCAGGAGTCATATGGTCGCACACACCAGACGCCCGCCTGACACTTGTCAGTGTGTCAACGCTCAGACATAAGTACCACACTCCCGCTGAGAGACCTTTGAAGAACCAAAACAAATAATATATGTGATCCTGGTCTATATTTAGGCAATGTACACCGTGATACAGTTTAACTAAACATACAAAATGACAGTGCATTTGATCTCAATTTTATGAGAACAGACCCCGTGACAACGAGTGTGGAGTGACGACATGTTATCGTACTATAAGGTTCCAGGTACCGTGGGTACCAGGACGTATTCAAAATACCACCTCGACGCTACGAAAGAGATTCAATATAATTTGTATTATGTATGCATAAACAAAATTGACATGCAACACAATAAAGCAAATGTCACGCTTAGGTACGTCTTCAAGCAATTAACATGATTACCATTTCAGAAATATTTCATTTTTTAACAAAGAAAAAGCAACTAAATATACTTGACAAAAAGCATTGCGAGATAATATTTTTTTTCAACTGTTCAATGATTTAAATGAGTTGATGTACTCCACTACTTACCATGTTTACCGACGTGCATAACAGTGCAACACACATTTTTAAATGGACAAAAATAAGTTTAGAGTGAGTAAACAGGTAAATGAATATGTTTTACGTCGCTTTCTGCACAATCATGGCAATATCGCGACAGAAGGAAGCCCGGAGTCGGGACTATACCTTACTCTTATCATGCTTATCGTGCACAGTAACATAGACATCACACACACTCCAGGCCTTTGAACAGCTTGGAGCACTGTATATGGCATAATGCACAACCTGGATGACAAATATCCGACTCGGCCGGGATTCGAACCCAGTACCTCTGAGTTTCGAGCCACAACCAGATAAATAATGTAAAATATGTGAATTAAAACATTACAATTACCTGATTAAATGCAATTTTGATACTCTGAAAGTTTCAACATGTTTAAACACAAGCTATTTTTTATCATGTTTAGAAATATTTCGTTATTTTAAGCAGTATATATTAGTAGTATGAAAAGTAATTACAACGTTTCTGAAAAAAATTGTTATCAAAAAGCTTCACCATCTACAAAATCTTTCTAACTGGAAAATACAGTTTTAAATCACCTACACTGCACAAATCGTATTTCAATTTGATTCCCGCCGAGTATTTGACATCTTTCGAACATCATGAACATATGACAATCGTTATAATATCATGATACTAGAATTGAATCACTTATAAGGGGCATATTTCGAGTAAAATGCACTGAAGGGAAAGTGGTTTCTTCCAAAACAGAAGTTCTGGGGCCTGTCCCACTAAACATCTTAAAATTAAGATCATCTTAACTTTCTCTTATCTGCATTAGAATGTTAAGATGATCTCAACTTTTCTAATGCAAATAAGAGAAAGTTAAGATGCATCATCTTAACATTTCTAATGCAAATAAGAGAAAGTTAAGATGATCTTAATTTTAAGATTCTTGGTGGGATGGGCCCCAGATTTTTTAAATAAACATGATAAAGGACTAGTCCACTGCGCACCAATAGCGACTACGGCTATTCCCAGAAATCACAGCGCGGATTACAGAGATAGTACAGATAAGAGCCACCTGGTGAATAACTATAGACATAAACTGACTTGACAATGGACTAAGGTTTTAATTAATTACATCCGAGTAAACAGGTAAACACAAAACATTTGTATGACATTTGTACAATGTTGGACCAACGTCCGCGGACGTTGGTCCAACATTGTACAAAATATGTCATGTATATCCAGTGTAATCAGTCCCTTTTTGTTCACTTGGAGGTGGATATTTCGCCAGCATTTGCATCTGATCAGATGCTGATGGTGAATACTGGTGAATGAAAATAAATACCAGGGTGTTCAGTGGTGTTTAGAGGGCTAGAGCTGTAAAATGTTAACCCTTTAAGTGCTAAGCACGACTATAATCATTTTTAATCCATTTTAGTACAGGATTAAAGCACTGTTATTGTGAATATCAACATTTGCATTTTTGTGGTTTCAAATTAAACACGTATGAGTTATTTTCACCCACTTGAAGTTGTGGGTCGCGGTAGCGACACACAACTTCAAGTGGGTGAAAATATAAATAAGATAACGGGTTGGTATCTGTGACCATGGTGACAGTGGGTTTGTGATATATTCGTGATGGGTACTCAGCTACTCTATACTAGTGTCGTCGGGGTACTCACCAGATGTTATAGTCACAGCTGTCAGAGGGGTACTGACACCTGACCTGTAGCAGTACCCCCAGCATCAGCAGCAGACACAGAGACGGCCGCTCCAGTCCCGTAGCCGTGGGTACTGCAAGGCTACACACTGATCCCATCAACTCATCCATTCTGTTTAAATAGTGGGGTATTTTATAATCCTTGATTTTTCTGTCAGTTCATTTGTAGAGAGCGGGTACTCATTTCTCGAGTGACGGCTGCAGGTTAGGATACTCGAGTACTCCTCCGGTTATGTCACCGCAATGTATGTGCTCAGAGAGACCTCCCATGTATGAAAGTCCAAATCACAGTGCTGCGAGTACTCGAGTTATCAATAACAGTATCACTGGCGGGTGCCACCACTGACTATAAACCAGCCTGGCGTAATCACTGATAATGAATACTATATCCCGTTAGCCGTGTTAGCGGCGCTACACATACATGTGAGGAGGAAGTGTTTGATGTCATCTCCACGACCAGTTAGCTGGGTATGGTGGTGTCACTAGCTGGTTTCACTAGCTGGGTATTTCCGCTGATTTCTATATTTTCACTCTGCGGTTCCCACGGCATGCCCGCATCCTGTCGTCCGCGTGTCTAGTGAAAATGGATAATATAGCGTACACCAGGAAACCCATTCGGCAATCCGGAATCTGACATGTAACAAATAAAATGTGAGGCGTGCTCTCAACATAAGACACAACGCGGAATACGAGAGTGCAGAATTCTTATCTTGGCACATTTCACGAGCTTAGATTTTGAGCACTTTTACATTTCAAAACAGTTATTATAAAGAGGTAACGTGGTTGATGCAGTAGATCAGAAATGCTGCTGGAACTAAATATAAGAAATAACGACAACTACAAAGTATAATAATGTGTGTGATCTCAAAACCAGACTAACGTATCCGTCTTGTGTCCTTTTAAAGTTTAATAATATGGTGTAACTGAAAGTAAGTATATATTTCAGCCAGGTCAGTGATGTTGTGATAGCAGCCGGATGGTAATTGACAGGATACCGTGTGTAGACCCTGACAGATTGCCTCGCGCGCGGGGGGGGGGGGGGGAAGGCTATTAAAAGGGAGGGGGACATATTAAGAGCCGTGACACACGTTACGTAGTATGTGGGGCGCTCCCGTGTTCACATCAACACCCTTTGGATGCAATGTCCTTGAAATTGTATCACCCGTAGCATTCAGACCACAACCTGGGCTCCAGTAAACACGATGCATTTTGGACCAATGGTGTTTTAATGCTGGGCCTCGTCTGCGACGTTCGCCCAACGTTAAAATAACATTATTTCAATGTATCTTGTATACTGGTTACTGGAATGTGCATCATTTCTTTATTTAATATCATGATTATTTCACGGCGCAATTCTCAGTAAACACAAAACATTTGTGTGACATTTGTACAACGTTAGACCAACGTCGAAGACGTTGAGCCAACGTTGTACAAATGTTATATAAATGTTTTGTGTTTGCAGTGAAGTTTGCAGGTTACCTCCATCCCTAGCCACAGAGGGTCGCATATCCCTGCAAACACGAGACGTTCACCTAATGCTTGATTAATGTTGGCTCACCGTCAACGACGCTGAGGCAATAGTAGCCCATCATTGGATCAACGTGTTGTGTTTGCTGCTGATATTATGACCCTTTAATATCAAGGGGTGAGTCCGTTAAACACCACCGTAATTTGGGATATCAGCTTAAAATGTACATGATCCCATTTTCAATGTTGAGCACGGATGCCTAAATCGTTATATTAAGATTAAATTGCCGTGTTGTGTCAGTGGTGTGTCAGTATTAAAGTTGAAGCTAATTAGGTTGATCAATAAAACCGGTATGACCACCCAGAAAACTCGAGACGTTGAACCAACATTGTGTCAATGTAAGTCCACCGTCTGCGACTCTGACCCAACATTAAAACAGCATTGACTCAACTTCTCGTGTTTGCTAAGCATGGTCGGCAACTGGGGCACATCCTGGGAAAACAATTTTTCAGACGAAAGACATTTTAAGGACAACCATCATTTCGGCTTAAATTTAAAATACAACTGCTAGTTATTTCTGTATCTGTGCTGTGTTTGGTATCGTTCACCGCACACTGACACAGTCAGGCTTCAATAACCATGATAACGGACAGGTGCTGTTTACATGAAGTACTATTCATGAGGTATGTATATGAACGTCACGGAGCATAAGCATATTATGCTTTTTTTTATTTATTATGATTACGTAACACGGTTTGAATAAATAAATAAATCATCAAACAGAAAGTAATGAAAGCAGCCCCTTGGGATGACATCAATTTTCGTTTTTAGTCATGTAATGAAGTAGCGTATCCCCCGATCATGATTTTTATTTTTGATGGACAAATGCACAAAGAGGTTTGGTAGATATTTCGATTGATTAGAAGTCAAGCAGAAAAGAAATGTTCATATTTTAAAGTGGATGCTGATTTTAACTGACAGCCAATAAAATGACTTTTATATAGGGATTGAGCGCCTAATAACAATTTTGAACACGCTGTAATTGTGAAAGGTATTTTCCTGGTATGTTGTGTAGTAGGAAAATACAATAGTCCAGTTTACTAGTAACTAATATAACTGAAATCTGTAGAGGAGAGGGCAAACTTTTCCTAATGTATCGAATATCCCGAATATGATAAAAACAGGCACTACATACTTGAAATATATGTTGGCGAAAATTAAAACTATTGTCAAATAGGACTCTCTTGTTTCTAGTCGAGTCTGCAGGATTTGTTTTGTTACCAAGAATTGGATGTGGGAAATTCAGATACTTTATTATAATAAAAAATAATCAGTTGACGTACAAAGCTGGCTAGTGTTTGCTCCTGGCGCGCAAATCATTTGGTAAACTATTCCAAATGCTAACTACTCAATTTGTATAAAAACTTTTAAACGTCTTAGTTGTGACTTGTCTCGGACAAAAGAATGATCTGACTTGATCTAAGTCTTCCGTCAGGTTCGTAGTCATGCAATATAGATGCAACACTATTATAAAAAATCTGACGTAAATACTGACTTATGTCCATCATCTCTCTGCAAAAAGACAATGGTAAGTTCACAAATTTCCCCTTTAATATTATTAATTGTTGGATAATGAAGGCATATCTAGCAAAATTTCTTTGAATTTGTTAAATATACTCTATTTGAATTTTGGTGAACGGAGACCAGACTGGAGCAGAATATTCATATCAATATTGGGCTGTATTAAAGCTTTGTAAATAGTGTATCATGTGTATGGTCTTATGTAATTCCGTGGGAATCTCGTGTTAATTCTTGTCACCTACGTTTTTCTTGTTCGAAATTTTATGCTGGTTCCAATAAAATAGGGTGTCATTTTTTCAGGTCACCTTGGGGTCATTTTTCTCCCCCTAGAGGTCATGACCCCTAGATGTCATTTATTTTGTTATCTATTGGTTTAAACACATGTCTTACTAGTCGTGTAACACATCAAAATGACTGAAATTGTTCAGGAAATATCATCAAATTAAAAAAAAAATGAAATAAAATTTTGAAACCCCTCGAAGGTCATTTCAAGGTGAACTATTGCAAAGTTGTTAAATATACATATCAGTCCATGGATCGGTCACCATGCATCCCCCCCCCCGACTTACTCACCCCCACCAATTTTTTTTAAGCTTTGATATGTCCAAAACATGAAATGGGATGTTACCAGTAAAAAAAAGGGACGAACTTTATATTTTAACCGCTTTTTATGGGGGTATCCCCAAACCTGTCTGAAATTTAGGGGTATGTATGTATGTGTATGCTTTCAAATGTGTATTATTTATATATATAAATATCATACATTTTTTTAATGAAAGAATATTGCAGCCTTTTATGAGAATAAATCTAGCTCGCCTCAGTTGAAATCTGAAACATGCAACTTTGCTCGGAATTTTAGTGTAGGCCTATACTTTTGTAGTCACTTGTTTTTACATAATTTGCTTGTGCTGAATGTGAATCTGCCAGATAACGTTCTATATTTGGAGACCTTTACCTTGAAATTAGCAAAACACAAAATGGCCACCAAAATGTTAAGAAAACCCCATATTTTCTATAGTTTGTCGCAGAAAAACGCAACATTTGTGGTTTCTGAAAGATTTTTAATTATTATCTTTTTTCTTGTGTCTTTGGAAAGAAATGACCTTTATTTGACCTTTAGATCCAAGACATCCGCCGTTTTTTTATGTATAGGCCTATACTGTTACTATAAATATACTGCTAAACATGTTGACAATAATATGATGTTTTTGTGGTAACATAGTGGATTAGGACTAAACATTACTGACGAATAAATTTGAAAGAAAAAAAGCCAAAATGGCCTCGAAATTTAATGAACAAAAAACAAAATGGGTATCAAAATGTAAATTCAACCTCTTTTTCTAATTTGTGGCTAGTAATTGCTCAATTTATTGATTTTGTGTGACTTGGGGGCCGAGACAAGCATTTCTGGCGTTTATTGTTGATCGTCTGACCTATAGTTTTTCGTAAAATCCAAGATGTACGTCATTTTGCATATTTACTATTAAAATAATGATGTCATTCTCAATGCTAAGCACATCAAGGCATGTTAGAATATACTGTACTTGAACACAGTTTCGAATGCCTTGCAACCTTATCTACCGTAATACGTAGTCTACTTTTTAGATTTCTATTAAACAAATGTTGTTTATGATATTTATGCACTTTTATTTGTCTGTTGGCGGTAACCATTTTGAATTTGAAGGTCAAATAAAGGTCATTTTGATGGAAAAACATGAGACATTAATTTATCAACTCAAAATCATGCAGAAACCAGAAATCGTGTAATAATTTGCAACAAAAATATAGAAAAGATGTGGTTTTGGCGGCCATTTTTTGTTTTGCTTATTTAAAGGTAACGGACACCGAATATATCATTTTATCCGACAGATTCGAATTCAGTACACACCAGTTATGTAAAAAATAGCGGGACCAAAAATATAGTCTTAATTGCAGATCAAAGTTCAATGTTTCATAGTTCAACCCAGGATAAATACACACATTTAAAAAAAAATCGGCAACATTCTTTCGTTTAAAAATGTACATGCAATGTGCAATGTACGAATCAAAGTACCACTCAGTTTTAAGGATATACACATCTGGGCTTAGAAAACAAAGGTCAAATATATATATGGCCAATAATTATGTTTTATGAAGTCGTTTCCATTGACCATGTTTACTAGTTTGTCTTGTTGTCGATTTTGATTATTTGTATTAAAACAAATGTTTAGACGTATGTGTAGAGATAATTGTTTAATCCACTGCATCATGCAATACATCAGTAGAACAGATATTTAGTTATCTTCTATATGGTATGTTGCATGTGTAGATTGGTCAGCTACTACTGCAACGACAGACGTTTGCGTAACACTAACCCCTAATTTTAGGTTTAGGGGTACCCCCACATAAGCGTTCAAAATATATTATTTTGTCCTTATTTTTTTACTGGTATCATCTCATTTCATGTTTTGGATATATCAAAGCTTAACAAAAAGTGGGGGTATGAGTGTTTAGGGTTATGACCTTCAAGAGACCGGAAATGACCTTTAAATCTTCAGAATATTTGGTAATTATGAATGTTGACTATTTCGTGCCAATTTCTTTTAATTTGCTATATTACACGACTATATTATCTTGAAATACAAACGTCTTAAAAAATCCCCGTGTGTTTTTATGGTCATGACCTTTAAGACCCCGGAAATGACCTTTAGGGCTTCAGAAAAAATGACACCCTATTTTATTTTGTTCAGTATTAATTTTTCTTTAAATTGAACGTAGGTGTCTAGAATTAATATGTAATTCCCACGGGACCACATTTACTGCCATAAAACCCTACAGTAAAAGGTTAATGGACACCGGGGCTGGGGAGCTGTATAACCTACCGAGGACTAATCATACCATTAATTGACCTTGTAGCATCTGTTTTTTAGACACATGATTGTTAGTTAGAAACATGATTGTTAAATCCTAAACCATTGTCAACTGTAACTCTTAGGTCATTATATAGCTGGCTACATTTTCCAGTACAGTTCCATTTAGATTATATTTGAATACAATATGAGTAACATTTTTGTGGACGAAAGTACTTTGCATTTATTCACATTAAATTTAACTTCCAAACTTGACTCCATTTATAACGGCTATTTAAATCTTGCTGCAGTCGCTTACAATCTTCTATAGGCTACCATTCATTTTCTGGACACATTTTGCATGATCGGTGAACAGAGATAATATTGAAGTTTCTGTACAATCGGTCATGTCAGTTATGAAAAAAATAATAATGGACCAAGTATTGATCGTTGCTGCCCCCGGGTAGGGCCTATAAAAGCGCTCATTTAATTTAATTAAAATTGTCTGGAAGATTACTTCATCAGTACGACTCCATAAACATGCCTTCCATCACTTACATTTTAGAACTACCATAGTATCACTGAGATCTGTTCACATATCACGGAATATCATATATCCTCTATTTAACGCAATGATTGATTGATGCCCTCGACGTTTTCTATGAAATTAGCCTTATATTATTAAAGTAATGTCTCTTTCC
The DNA here is from genome assembly GCA_964017125.1 of Flabesymbios commensalis. NCBI lineage: Eukaryota > Metazoa > Annelida > Polychaeta > Terebellida > Flabelligeridae > Flabesymbios > Flabesymbios commensalis. Next base: position 47,873,520 of record OZ024904.1, read on the forward strand.
GGTGGATGAAGTGTTAAAGGGTTACATTGTTACACCAGACGCAGGATCACAACAGTAGCCTACTACGAAACCGACAGGACAAGTCAGAAAAGAGGAGGATTTAACGCTGTAGTTAAGGTTTTCTACACCACTCACCAGATGTCACACACGCCCGGCGGTAAAATGGTATTCGTGATTTGAATATCCTATCATCAGCTTGCGATAATGCGCTGAAGAAAGCGGCTCATGTAAGGCGAATGATAATACAAAATAATCATCATTTTTATTGGGTTTTCATTACGCAATATTACTATTATACTCTTCTATAAATTATGTTTCTGAATAATAAATTTTCAGAGACAAGTATTTTTTAATCGGCTGATATGACACTGATAGATTAAAACAAATAACATCGTAATGAGATACTGCCATCAATTCAATATTTGTCATAATTATATAGCTATATTCAAAAGATAATTTGCTGTCATAAGTACTGTTTGTGACTTCGTTAGCATCAATATTGGCTTTAATTATATACATACTTTTTGGTGAATTTTGATACATCGTCATTTAATTATAAAATAATATTAGAAATAACTTTATGTGTAAATTAATTTTACTCGGTTGCTGTGACACTGCAAGTTTATTATAAATATGATAAAGTGATGCTGTGATAAAGTTAATACATTTTTTGATGTTATTATATATATATTTATTTTCAAAAGATAATTTGCTATGTAAATTTCAAAATATTAAATCGCGAAATCTGGCGAATTATCATTATAAATCATCTATTTCGTATTTTTATTTCACAAATAATTTTTTTAAATTTTATTTCCAGGTAATTTAATATTTTTAAGATGTAAATTATTCCGAAATGATTACTGTTTGTTCTATAGGTACAGTACATGGTCTCACCACCCCAAATGCCAGTCCTATTGAAACATAAATGTATATTGTCAACATTCTGATGGCCGATTTCACCACTTTCGTCCCTATATAGCCCCCAATGTGACACCGCATAATAAGGCCTAAGCTGTCCTTTTAAAGTTTTTTCCGAAAATGGCCCAATTAGATTTTGACCTGGGCCCCCTTATGCGGAAAAAGGTCCAGCTTGCCCGGATCTCCCTAAATATTTTTAGGCCCATTCCCAGGAGGACACAAATCCTACTCACACCCTGTGTCCATCCGAGAATCTCACATAACAATTATACATCATATCACACATAGCGAAACCAGTGTGTGCTTACAATTTATCCACAGAATTACAACATTTCTGTATTCTTCTAAATTTACCAGAAGCGGAAACAACATTTTAAAGCAGTCATTTGGGTACGGACTCTCCAATCAGTAGCCACCCCCTTGAACTTAGGATAATTCAAGGGTGTTGGGACCAAATAGCCAAATTTCAAATCTATCAAGAAGACACCATATTATTGTATATGTTCGCCCATCAACATTAATGCACAACGTTTTCGTCTGAGGATATGGATAAAATCATTCTTTTGCCTAACTCGCTTTTGAAGGGTCTCACTCTGTTGTTCCACCACTTCGGTAACGTACATCAGATTCGAGAATGCTAGCCACTGGGAGTTGTGGCGTGCTCCTGTAATCCAGCTACTTGGAAGTCGGGATGTGTGGACAGTTTGAAGACGGGATACATGGTGGACGAGGTGCTATGTTAATCAGGTGTCCGCACTAAGCTCGGCATCAATATGGGGTGCTTTCCGGAGGGAAGGCTCTCTAGGTTGTCTAAAGATGGACGTACTGGCCCAGGGTGGTAACACAGCAGGCAAAAGTCCACGTTTGGAGCAGTAGTGGGCTAGCGCCTGAGAACAGCTCTCGGTCACCAGCCTGTCTAAAATAGTTGGACCACATCCTTTTATATTTATGAAAATATTCTTTTGGACGATGTGTATTTTGAATTATCATTATATACATACTTTTTTGTGAATTTTGATACATGGTCATTTGATTATAGTATAATTTTACAAATAATTTAAAGAGATAATTTATTTTTATTTAGCTACTGTGACACCACAAGTTTATTATAAATATGATAAAGTGATGCTTTGATTAAGTTATTAAATTTTTTGATGTTATATATCTATATTTATTTTTAAAAGATAATTTGCTATGTGAATTTCAAAATATTAAATTGCGAAAACTGGCGAATTATCATTATAAATCATTAATTTTGTATTTTTATTCACAAATAATTTTTTTAATTTTATTTCTAGGTATTCGTTGTTTTAAGATTTAAATTATTCCGAAATGATTACTGTTTGTTCTATAGGTACAGTACATGGTCTCACCACCCCAAATGCCTGTCCTATTGAAACATAAATGTATATTGTCAACATTCTGATGGCCGATTTCACCACTTTCGTCCCATGTAGCCCCCAATGTGACACCGCATACTAAGGCCTAAGCTGTCCTTTAGAAAAAAAACAGGTCCGAAAATGGCCCAATTAGATTTTGACCTGGGCCCCATTATGCGGAAAAAGGTCCAGCTTACCCAGATCTCCCTAAATATTCTTAGGCCCATTCCCAGGAGGATACAAAACCTACTCACACCCTGTGTCCATCCGAAAATCTCACATAATCAGTTATACATCATATCACACATAGCAAAACCAGTGGGTGCTTACAATTTATCCACAGAATTTCAACATTTCTGTGTTCTTCTAAATTCACCAGAAGCGGAAGCAACATTTTAAAGCAGTCATTTGGGTACGGACTCTCCAATCTGTAGCCACCCCCTTGAACTTCGGATAATTCAAGGGTGTTGGGACCAAATAGACAAATTTCAAATCTATCAGGAGGACACCATATTATTGTATATGTTCGCCCATCAACATTAATGTACAACGTTTTCGTCTGAGGATATGGATAAAATCATTCTTTTTCCTAATTCGCTTTTGAAGGGTCTCACTCTGTTGTTCCACCACTTCAGTAACGTACATCAGATTCGAGCATGCTAGCCACTGGGAGTTGTGGCGTGCTCCTGTAATCCAGCTACTTGGAAGTCGGGATGTGTGGACAGTTTGAAGACGGGATACCTGGTGGACGAGGTGCTATGTTGATCAGGTGTCCGCACTAAGCTCGGCATCAATATGGGGTGCTTTCCGGAGGGAAGGCTCTCTAGGTTGTCTAAAGATGGACGTACTGGCCCAGGGTGGTAACACAGCAGGCAAAAGTCTACGTGTAGAGCAGTAGTGGGATAGCGCCTGAGAATATCTCTCGGTCACCAGCCTGTCTAAAATAGTTGGACCACATCCATTTATATTTATGAAAATATTCTTTTGGACGATGTGTATTTTGAATTATCATTATATACATACTTTTTTGTGAATTTTGATACATGGTCATTTGATTATAGTATCATTTTACAAATAATTTATTGAGATAATTTATTTTTAATTAGCTACTGTGACACCACAAGTTTATTATAAAAATGATAAAGTGATGCTTTGATTAGGTTATTAAATTTTTTGATGTTATATATATATATTTATTTTTAAAAGATAATTTGCTATGTGAATTTCAAAATAATAAATTGCGACATCTGGCGAATTATCATTATAAATCATTAATTTTGTATTTTTATTCACAAATAATTTTTTTTTTTTTATTTCCAGGTTTTCGTTGTTTTAAGATTTAAATTATTCCGAAATGATTACTGTTTGTTCTATAGGTACAGTACATGGTCTCACCACCCCAAATGCCTGTCCTATTGAAACATAAATGTATATTGTCAACATTCTGATGGCCGATTTCACCACTTTCGTCCCCATATAGCCCCCAATGTGACACCGCATAATAAGGCCTAAGCTGTCCTTTAGAAAAAAACAGGTCCGAAAATGGCCCAATTAGATTTTGACCTGGGCCCCATTATGCGGAAAAAGGTCCAGCTTACCCAGATCTCCCTAAATATTCTTAGGCCCATTCCCAGGAGGACACAAATCCTACTCACACCCTGTGTCCATCCGAAAATCTCACATAACAGTTATACATCATATCACCCATAGTGAAACCAGTGTGTGCTTACAATTTATCCACAGAATTACAACATTTCTGTATTCTTCTTAATCCACCAGAAGCGGAAACAACATTTTTAAGCAGTCATTTGGGTAAGAACTCTCCAGTCAGTAGCCACCCCCTTGAACTTCGGATAATTCAAGGGTGTTGGGACCAAATAGCCAAATTTCAGATCTATCAGGAGGACACCATATTATTTTATATGTTCGCCCATCAACATTAATGTACAACGTTTTCGTCTGAGGATATGGATAAAATCATTCTTTTTCCTAATTCGCTTTTGAAGGGTCTCACTCTGTTGTTTCACCATTTCAGTAACGTACATCAGATTCGAGCATGCTAGCCACTGGGAGTTGTGGCGTGCTCCTGTAATCCAGCTACTTGGAAGTCGGGATGTGTGGACAGTTTGAAGACGGGATACCTGGTGAACGAGGTGCTATGTTGATCAGGTGTCCGCACTAAGCTCGGCATCAATATGGGGTGCTTTCCGGAGGGAAGGCTCTCCAGGTTGTCTAAAGATGGACGTACTGGCCCAGGGTGGTAACACAGCAGGCAAAAGTCTACGTGTGGAGCAGTAGTGGGATAGCGCCTGAGAATAGCTCTCGGTCACCAGCCTGTCTAAAATAGTTGGACCACATCCTTTTATATTTATGAATATATTCTTTTAGACGATGTGTACTTTGAATTATCATTATATACATACTTTGTTGTGAATTTTGATACATGGTCATTTGATTATAGTATAATTTTTAAAATATTTTAATGAGATAATTTATTTTTAATCGGCTGCTGTGACACCACAAGTTTATTATAAATATGATAAAGTGATGCTTTGATAAAGTTATTAAATTTTTTGATGTTAATATATATATATTTATTTTTAAAAGATAATTTGCTATGTGAATTGCAAAATATTAAATCGCGACATCTGGCGAATTATCATCATAAATCATTCATTTTGTATTTTTATTTCACAAATAATTTTTTAAAATTTTATTTCCAGGTAATTCGTTTTTTTTAGGAGGTAAATTATTCCGAAATGATTAGTGTTTGTTCTATAGGTACAGTACATGATCTCACCACCCCAAATGCCTGTCCTATTGAAACATAAATGTATATTGTCAACATTCTGATGGCCGATTTCTCCACTTTCGTCCCCATATAGCCCCCAATATGACACCGCATAATAAGGCCTAAGCTGTCCTTTTGAAAAAAAACAGGTCCAAAATGGCCCAATTAGATTTTGACCTGGGCCCCCTTATGCGGAAAAAGGTCCAGCTTACCCAGATCTCCCTAAATATTCTTAGGCCCATTCCCAGGAGAACACAAATCCTACTCACACCCTGTGTCCATCCGAAAATCTCACATAACAGTTATACATCATATCACACATAGTGAAACCAGTGTGTGCTTACAATTAATCCACAGAATTACAACATTTCTGTATTCTTCTAAATCCACCAGAAGCGGAAACAACATTTTAAAGCAGTCATTTGGGTACGGACTCTCCAGTCAGTAGCCACCCCCTTGAACTCCGGATAATTCAAGGGTGTTGGGAACAAATAGCCAAATTTCAGATCTATCAGGAGGACACCATATTATTGTATATGTTCGCCCATCAACATTAATGTACAACGTTTTTGTCTGAGGATATGGATAAAATCATTCTTTTTCCTAATTCGCTTTTGAAGGGTCTCACTCTGTTGTTCCATCACTTCAGTAACGTACATCAGATTCGAGCATGCTAGCCACTGGGAGTTGTGGCGTGCTCCTGTAATCCAGCTACTTGGAAGTCGGGACGTGTGGACAGTTTGAAGACGGGATACCTGGTGGACGAGGTGCTATGTTGATCAGGTGTCCGCACTAAGCTCGGCATCAATATGGGGTGTTTTCCGGAGGGAAGGCTCTCCAGGTTGTCTAAAGATGGACGTACTGGCCCAGGGTGGTAACACAGCAGGCAAAAGTCTACGTGTGGAGCAGTAGTGGGATAGCGCCTGAGAATAGCTCTCGGTCACCAGCCTGTCTAAAATAGTTGGACCACATCCTTTTCTATTTATGAATATATTCTTTTAGACGATGTGTACTTTGAATTATCATTATATACATACTTTTTTGTGAATTTTGATGCATGGTCATTTGATTATAGTATAATTTTTAAAATATTTTAATGAGATAATTTATTTTTAATTGGCTGCTGTGACACCACAAGTTTATTATAAATATGATAAAGTGATGCTTTGATAAAGTTATTAATTTTTTTGATGTTATTATATATATATTTATTTTTAAAAGATAATTTGCTATGTGAATTTCGATATATTAAATTGCGACATCTGTCGAATTATCATTATAAATCATTCATTTTGTATTTTTATTTCACAATTTTTTTTTTAAAATTTTATTTCCAGGTAATTCGTTTTTTTTTAAGATGTAAATTATTCCTAAATGATTACTGTTTGTTCTATAGGTACAGTACATGGTCTCACCACCTCAAATGCCTGTCCTATTGAAACATAAATGTATATTGTCAACATTCTGATGGCCGATTTCTCCACTTTCGTCCCCATATAGCCCCCAATGTGACACCGCATAATAAGGCCTAAGCTGTCCTTTTGAAAAAAACAGGTCCAAAATGGCCCAATTAGATTTTGACCTGGGCCCCCTTATGCGGAAAAAGGTCCAGCTTACCCAGATCTCCCTAAATATTCTTAGGCCCATTCACAGGAGAACACAAATCCTACTCACACCCTGTGTCCATCCGAAAATCTCACATAACAGTTATACATCATATCACACATAGTGAAACCAGTGTGTGCTTACAATTTATCCACAGAATTACAACATTTCTGTATTCTTCTAAATCCACCAGAAGCGGGAACAACATTTTAAAGCAGTCATTTGGGTACGGACTCTCCAGTCAGTAGCCACCCCTTTGAACTCCGGATAATTCAAGGGTGTTGGGACCAAATAGCCAAATTTCAGATCTATCAGGAGGACACCATATTATTGTATATGCTCGCCCATCAACATTAATGTACAACGTTTTCGTCTGAGGATATGGATAAAATCATTCTTTTTCCTAATTCGCTTTTGAAGGGTCTCACTCTGTTGTTCCACCACTTCAGTAACGTACATCAGATTCGAGCATGCTATAGCCACTGGGAGTTGTGGCGTGCTCCTGTAATCCAGCTACTTGGAAGTCGGGATGTGTGGACAGTTTGAAGACGGGATACCTGGTGGACGAGGTGCTATGTTGATCAGGTGTCCGCACTAAGCTCGGCATCAATATGGGGTGCTTTCCGGAGGGAAGGCTCTCCAGGTTGTCTAAAGATGGACGTACTGGCCCAGGGTGGTAACACAGCAGGCAAAAGTCTACGTGTGGAGCAGTAGTGGGATAGCGCATGAGAATAGCTCTCGGTCACCAGCCTGTCTAAAATAGTTGGACCACATCCTTTTATATTTATAAATATATTCTTTTAGACGATGTGTACTTTGAATTATCATTATATACATATTTTTTTGTGAATTTGGATACATGGTCATTTGATTATAGTATAATTTTTAAAATATTTTAATGAGATAATTTATTTTTAATTGGCTGCTGTGACACCACAAGTTTATTATAAATATGATAAAGTGATGCTTTGATAATGTTATTAAATTTTTTGATGTTATTATATATATATTTATTTTTAAAAGATAATTTGCTATGTGAATTTCGATATATTAAATTGCGACATCTGTCGAATTATCATTATAAATCATTCATTTTGTATTTTTATTTCACAAATAATTTTTCAACATTTTTTTTCCAGGTAATTCGTTTTTTTTTAAGATGTAAATTATTCCTAAATGATTACTGTTTGTTCTATAGGTACAGTACATGGTCTCACCACCCCAAATGCCTGTCCAATTGAAACATAAATGTATATTGTCAACATTCTGATGGCCGATTTCTCCACTTTCGTCCCCATATAGCCCCCAATGTGACACCGCATAATAAGGCCTAAGCTGTCCTTTTGAAAAAAGCAGGTCCAAAATGGCCCAATTAGATTTTGACCTGGGCCCCCTTATGCGGAAAAAGGTCCAGCTTACACAGATCTCCCTAAATATTCTTATGCCCATTCCCAGGAGAACACAAATCCTACTCACACCCTGTGTCCATCCGAAAATCTCACATAACAGTTATACATCATATCACACATAGTGAAACCAGTGAGTGCTTACAATTTATCCACAGAATTACAACATTTCTGTATTCTTCTAAATCCACCAGAAGCGGAAACAACATTTTAAAGCAGTCATTTGGGTACGGACTCTCCAGTCAGTAGCCACCCCCTTGAACTCCGGATAATTCAAGGGTGTTGGGACCAAATAGCCAAATTTCAGATCTATCAGGAGGACACCATATTATTGTATATGTTCGCCCATCAACATTAATGTGCAACGTTTTCGTCTGAGGATATGGATAAAATCATTCTTTTTCCTAATTCGCTTTTGAAGGGTCTCACTCTGTTGTTCCACCACTTCAGTAACGTACATCAGATTCGAGCATGCTAGCCACTGGGAGTTGTGGCGTGCTCCTGTAATCCAGCTACTTGGAAGTCGGGATGTGTGGACAGTTTGAAGACGGGATACCTGGTGGACGAGGTGCTATGTTGATCAGGTGTCCGCACTAAGCTCGGCATCAATATGGGGTGCTTTCCGGAGGGAAGGCTCTCCAGGTTGTCTAAAGATGGACGTACTGGCCCAGGGTGGTAACACAGCAGGCAAAAGTCTACGTGTGGAGCAGTAGTGGGATAGCGCCTGAGAATAGCTCTCGGTCACCAGCCTGTCTAAAATAGTTGGACCACATCCTTTTATATTTATGAATATATTCTTTTAGACGATGTGTACTTTGAATTATCATTATATACATATTTTTTTGTGAATTTGGATACATGGTCATTTGATTATAGTATAATTTTTAAAATATTTTAATGAGATAATTTATTTTTAATTGGCTGCTGTGACACCACAAGTTTATTATAAATATGATAAAGTGATGCTTTGATAATGTTATTAATTTTTTTGATGTTATTATATATATATTTATTTTTAAAAGATAATTTGCTATGTGAATTTCGATATATTAAATTGCGACATCTGTCGAATTATCATTATAAATCATTCATTTTGTATTTTTATTTCACAGATAATTTTTTAACATTTTATTTCCAGGTAATTCGTTTTTTTTTAAGATGTAAATTATTCCTAAATGATTACTGTTTGTTCTATAGGTACAGTACATGGTCTCACCACCCCAAATGCCTGTCCTATTGAAACATAAATGTATATTGTCAACATTCTGATGGCCGATTTCTCCACTTTCGTCCCCATATAGCCCCCAATGTGACACCGCATAATAAGGCCTAAGCTGTCCTTTTGAAAAAAACAGGTCCAAAATGGCCCAATTAGATTTTGACCTGGGCCCCCTTATGCGGAAAAAGGACCAGCTTACCCAGATCTCCCTAAATATTCTTAGGCCCATTCCCAGGAGAACACAAATCCTACTCACACCCTGTGTCCATCCGAAAATCTCACATAACAGTTATACATCATATCACACATAGTGAAACCAGTGAGTGCTTACAATTTATCCACAGAATTACAACATTTCTGTATTCTTCTAAATCCACCAGAAGCGGAAACAACATTTTAAAGCAGTCATTTGGGTACGAACTCTCCAGTCAGTAGCCACCCCCTTGAACTCCGGATAATTCAAGGGTGTTGGGACCAAATAGCCAAATTTCAGATCTATCAGGAGGACACCATATTATTGTATATGTTCGCCCATCAACATTAATGTACAACGTTTTCGTCTGAGGATATGGATAAAATCATTAGTTTTCCTAATTCGCTTTTGAAGGGTCTCACTCTGTTGTTCCACCACTTCAGTAACGTACATCAGATTCGAGCATGCTAGCCACTGGGAGTTGTGGCGTGCTCCTGTAATCCAGCTACTTGGAAGTCGGGATGTGTGGACAGTTTGAAGACGGGATACCTGGTGGACGAGGTGCTATGTTGATCAGGTGTCCGCACTAAGCTCGGCATCAATATGGGGTGCTTTCCGGAGGGAAGGCTCTCCAGGTTGTCTAAAGATGGACGTACTGGCCCAGGGTGGTAACACAGCAGGCAAAAGTCTACGTGTGGAGCAGTAGTGGGATAGCGCCTGAGAATAGCTCTCGGTCACCAGCCTGTCTAAAATAGTTGGACCACATCCTTTTATATTTATGAATATATTCTTTTAGACGATGTGTACTTTGAATTATCATTATATACATATTTTTTGTGAATTTTGATACATGGTCATTTGATTATAGTATAATTTTTAAAATATTTTAATGAGATAATTTATTTTTAATTGGCTGCTGTGACACCACAAGTTTATTAAAAATATGATAAAGTGATGCTTTGATAAAGTTATTAAATTTTTTGATGTTATTATATATATATTTATTTTTAAAAGATAATTTGCTATGTGAATTTCGATATATTAAATGGCGACATCTGTCGAATTATCATTATAAATCATTCATTTTGTATTTTTATTTCACAATTTTTTTTTTTAAATTTTATTTCCAGGTAATTCGTTTTTTTTTAAGATGTTAATTATTCCTAAATGATTACTGTTTGTTCTATAGGTACAGTACATGGTCTCACCACCCCAAATGCCTGTCCTATTGAAACATAAATGTATATTGTCAACATTCTGATGGCCGATTTCTCCACTTTCGTCCCCATATAGCCCCCAATGTGACACCGCATAATAAGGCCTAAGCTGTCCTTTTGAAAAAAACAGGTCCAAAATGGCCCAATTAGATTTTGACCTGGGCCCCCTTATGCGGAAAAAGGTCCAGCTTACCCAGATCTCCCTAAATATTCTTAGGCCCATTCACAGGAGAACACAAATCCTACTCACACCCTGTGTCCATCCGAAAATCTCACATAACAGTTATACATCATATCACACATAGTGAAACCAGTGTGTGCTTACAATTTATCCACAGAATTACAACATTTCTGTATTCTTCTAAATCCACCAGAAGCGGGAACAACATTTTAAAGCAGTCATTTGGGTACGGACTCTCCAGTCAGTAGCCACCCCCTTGAACTCCGGATAATTCAAGGGTGTTGGGACCAAATAGCCAAATTTCAGATCTATCAGGAGGACACCATATTATTGTATATGCTCGCCCTTCAACATTAATGTACAACGTTTTCGTCTGAGGATATGGATAAAATCATTCTTTTTCCTAATTCGCTTTTGAAGGGTCTCACTCTGTTGTTCCACCACTTCAGTAACGTACATCAGATTCGAGCATGCTATAGCCACTGGGAGTTGTGGCGTGCTCCTGTAATCCAGCTACTTGGAAGTCGGGATGTGTGGACAGTTTGAAGACGGGATACCTGGTGGACGAGGTGCTATGTTGATCAGGTGTCCGCACTAAGCTCGGCATCAATATGGGGTGCTTTCCGGAGGGAAGGCTCTCCAGGTTGTCTAAAGATGGACGTACTGGCCCAGGGTGGTAACACAGCAGGCAAAAGTCTACGTGTGGAGCAGTAGTGGGATAGCGCATGAGAATAGCTCTCGGTCACCAGCCTGTCTAAAATAGTTGGACCACATCCTTTTATATTTATAAATATATTCTTTTAGACGATGTGTACTTTGAATTATCATTATATACATATTTTTTTGTGAATTTTGATACATGGTCATTTGATTATAGTATAATTTTTAAAATATTTTAATGAGATAATTTATTTTTAATTGGCTGCTGTGACACCACAAGTTTATTAAAAATATGATAAAGTGATGCTTTGATAAAGTTATTAAATTTTTTGATGTTATTATATATATATTAATTTTTAAAAGATAATTTGCTATGTGAATTTCGATATATTAAATTGCGACATCTGTCGAATTATCATTATAAATCATTCATTTTGTATTTTTATTTCACAAATATTTTTTGAAAATTTTATTTCCAGGTAATTCGTTTTTTTTTAAAATGTAAATTATTCCTAAATGATTACTGTTTGTTCTATAGGTACAGTACATGGTCTCACCACCCCAAATGCCTGTCCTATTGAAACATAAGTGTATATTGTCAACATTCTGATGGCCGATTTCTCCACTTTCGTCCCCATATAGCCCCCAATGTGACACCGCATAATAAGGCCTAAGCTGTCCTTTTGAAAAAAACAGGTCCAAAATGGCCCAATTAGATTTTGACCTGGGCCCCCTTATGCGGAAAAAGGTCCAGCTTACCCAGATCTCCCTAAATATTCTTAGGCCCATTCCCAGGAGAACACAAATCCTACTCACACCCTGTGTCCATCCGAAAATCTCACATAACAGTTATACATCATATCTCACATAGTGAAACCAGTGTGTGCTTACAATTTATCCACAGAATTACAACATTTCTGTATTCTTCTAAATCCACCAGAAGCGGGAACAACATTTTAAAGCAGTCATTTGGGTACGGACTCTCCAGTCAGTAGCCACCCCCTTGAACTCCGGATAATTCAAGGGTGTTGGGACCAAATAGCCAAATTTCAGATCTATCAGGAGGACACCATATTATTGTATATGTTCGCCCATCAACATTAATGTACAGCGTTTTCGTCTGAGGATATGGATAAAATCATTCTTTTTCCTAATTCGCTTTTGAAGGGTCTCACTCTGTTGTTCCACCACTTCAGTAACGTACATCAGATTCGAGCATGCTAGCCACTGGGAGTTGTGGCGTGCTCCTGTAATCCAGCTACTTGGAAGTCGGGATGTGTAGACAGTTTGAAGACGGGATACCTGGTGGACGAGGTGCTATGTTGATCAGGTGTCCGCACTATGCTCGGCATCAATATGGGGTGCTTTCCGGAGGGAAGGCTCTCCAGGTTGTCTAAAGATGGACGTACTGGCCCAGGGTGGTAACACAGCAGGCAAAAGTCTACGTGTGGAGCAGTAGTGGGATAGCGCCTGAGAATAGCTCTCGGTCACCAGCCTGTCTAAAATAGTTGGACCACATCCTTTTATATTTATGAATATATTCATTTAGACGATGTGTACTTTGAATTATCATTATATACATATTTTTTTGTGAATTTTGATACATGGTCATTTGATTATAGTATAATTTTTAAAATATTTTAATGAGATAATTTATTTTTAATTGGCTGCTGTGACACCACAAGTTTATTAAAAATATGATAAAGTGATGCTTTGATAAAGTTATTAAATTTTTTGATGTTATTATATATATATTAATTTTTAAAAGATAATTTGCTATGTGAATTTCGATATATTAAATTGCGACATCTGTAGAATTATCATTATAAATCATTCATTTTGTATTTTTATTTCACAAATATTTTTTTAAAATTTTATTTCCAGGTAATTCGTTTTTTTTAAGATGTAAATTATTCCTAAATGATTACTGTTTGTTCTATAGGTACAGTACATGGTCTCACCACCCCAAATGCCTGTCCTATTGAAACATAAATGTATATTGTCAACATTCTGATGGCCGATTTCTCCACTTTCGTCCCCATATAGCCCCCAATGTGACACCGCATAATAAGGCCTAAGCTGTCCTTTTGAAAAAAACAGGTCCAAAATGGCCCAATTAGATTTTGACCTAAGCCCCCTTATGCGGAAAAAGGTCCAGCTTACCCAGATCTCCCTAAATATTCTTAGGCCCATTCCCAGGAGAACACAAATCCTACTCACACCCTGTGTCCATCCAAAAATCTCACATAACAGTTATACATCATATCTCACATAGTGAAACCAGTGTGTGCTTACAATTTATCCACAGAATTACAACATTTCTGTATTCTTCTAAATCCACCAGAAGCGGGAACAACATTTTAAAGCAGTCATTTGGGTACGGACTCTCCAGTCAGTAGCCACCCCCTTGAACTCCGGATAATTCAAGGGTGTTGGGACCAAATAGCCAAATTTCAGATCTATCAGGAGGACACCATATTATTGTATATGTTCGCCCATCAACATTAATGTACAGCGTTTTCATCTGAGGATATGGATAAAATCATTCTTTTTCCTAATTCGCTTTTGAAGGGTCTCACTCTGTTGTTCCACCACTTCTGTAACGTACATCAGATTCGAGCATGCTAGCCACTGGGAGTTGTGGCGTGCTCCTGTAATCCAGCTACTTGGAAGTCGGGATGTGTGGACAGTTTGAAGACGGGATACCTGGTGGACGAGGTGCTATGTTGATCAGGTGTCCGCACTAAGCTCGGCATCAATATGGGGTGCTTTCCGGAGGGAAGGCTCTCCAGGTTGTCTAAAGATGGACGTACTGGCCCAGGGTGGTAACACAGCAGGCAAAAGTCTACGCGTGGAGCAGTAGTGGGATAGCGCCTGAGAATAGCTCTCGGTCACCAGCCTGTCTAAAATAGTTGGACCACATCCTTTTATATTTATGAATATATTCTTTTAGACGATGTGTACTTTGAATTATCATAATATACATATTTTTTTGTGAATTTTGATACATGGTCATTTGATTATAGTATAATTTTAAAAATATTTTAATGAGATAATTTATTTTTAATTGGCTGCTGTGACACCACAAGTTTATTATAAATATGATAAAGTGATGTTTTGATAAAGTTATTAAATTTTTTGATGTTATTATATATATATTAATTTTTAAAAGATAATTTACTATGTGAATTTCGATATATTAAATTGCGACATCTGTCGAATTATCATTATAAATCATTCATTTTGTATTTTTATTTCACAAATAATTTTTTAAAATTTTATTTCCAGGTAATTCGTTTTTTTTAAGATGTAAATTATTCCTAAATGATTACTGTTTGTTCTATAGGTACAGTACATGGTCTCACCACCCCAAATGCCTGTCCTATTGAAACATAAATGTATATTGTCAACATTCTGATGGCCGATTTCTCCACTTTCGTCCCCATATAGCCCCCAATGTGACACCGCATAATAAGGCCTAAGCTGTCCTTTTGAAAAAAACAGGTCCAAAATGGCCCAATTAGATTTTGACCTGGGCCCCCTTATGCGGAAAAAGGTCCAGCTTACCCAGATCTCCCTAAATATTCTTAGGCCCATTCCCAGGAGAACACAAATCCTACTCACACCCTGTGTCCATCCGAAAATCTCACATAACAGTTATACATCATATCACACATAGTGAAACCAGTGAGTGCTTACAATTTATCCACAGAATTACAACATTTCTGTATTCTTCTAAATCCACCAGAAGCGGAAACAACATTTTAAAGCAGTCATTTGGGTACGGACTCTCCAGTCAGTAGCCACCCCCTTGAACTCCGGATAATTCAAGGGTGTTGGGACCAAATAGCCAAATTTCAGATCTATCAGGAGGACACCATATTATTGTATATGCTCGCCCATCAACATTAATGTACAACGTTTTCGTCTGAGGATATGGATAAAATCATTCTTTTTCCTAATTCGCTTTTGAAGGGTCTCACTCTGTTGTTCCACCACTTCAGTAACGTACATCAGATTCGAGCATGCTAGCCACTGGGAGTTGTGGCGTGCTCCTGTAATCCAGCTACTTGGAAGTCGGGATGTGTGGACAGTTTGAAGACGGGATACCTGGTGGACGAGGTGCTATGTTGATCAGGTGTCCGCACTAAGCTCGGCATCAATATGGGGTGCTTTCCGGAGGGAAGGCTCTCCAGGTTGTCTAAAGATGGACGTACTGGCCCAGGGTGGTAACACAGCAGGCAAAAGTCTACGTGTGGAGCAGTAGTGGGATAGCGCCTGAGAATAGCTCTCGGTCACCAGCCTGTCTAAAATAGTTGGACCACATCCTTTTATATTTATGAATATATTCTTTTAGACGATGTGTACTTTGAATTATCATTATATACATATTTTTTTGTGAATTTGGATACATGGTCATTTGATTATAGTATAATTTTTAAAATATTTTAATGAGATAATTTATTTTTAATTGGCTGCTGTGACACCACAAGTTTATTATAAATATGATAAAGTGATGCTTTGATAATGTTATTAAATTTTTTGATGTTATTATATATATATTTATTTTTAAAAGATAATTTGCTATGTGAATTTCGATATATTAAATTGCGACATCTGTCGAATTATCATTATAAATCATTCATTTTGTATTTTTATTTCACAAATAATTTTTCAACATTTTTTTTCCAGGTAATTCGTTTTTTTTTAAGATGTAAATTATTCCTAAATGATTACTGTTTGTTCTATAGGTACAGTACATGGTCTCACCACCCCAAATGCCTGTCCAATTGAAACATAAATGTATATTGTCAACATTCTGATGGCCGATTTCTCCACTTTCGTCCCCATATAGCCCCCAATGTGACACCGCATAATAAGGCCTAAGCTGTCCTTTTGAAAAAAGCAGGTCCAAAATGGCCCAATTAGATTTTGACCTGGGCCCCCTTATGCGGAAAAAGGTCCAGCTTACACAGATCTCCCTAAATATTCTTATGCCCATTCCCAGGAGAACACAAATCCTACTCACACCCTGTGTCCATCCGAAAATCTCACATAACAGTTATACATCATATCACACATAGTGAAACCAGTGAGTGCTTACAATTTATCCACAGAATTACAACATTTCTGTATTCTTCTAAATCCACCAGAAGCGGAAACAACATTTTAAAGCAGTCATTTGGGTACGGACTCTCCAGTCAGTAGCCACCCCCTTGAACTCCGGATAATTCAAGGGTGTTGGGACCAAATAGCCAAATTTCAGATCTATCAGGAGGACACCATATTATTGTATATGTTCGCCCATCAACATTAATGTGCAACGTTTTCGTCTGAGGATATGGATAAAATCATTCTTTTTCCTAATTCGCTTTTGAAGGGTCTCACTCTGTTGTTCCACCACTTCAGTAACGTACATCAGATTCGAGCATGCTAGCCACTGGGAGTTGTGGCGTGCTCCTGTAATCCAGCTACTTGGAAGTCGGGATGTGTGGACAGTTTGAAGACGGGATACCTGGTGGACGAGGTGCTATGTTGATCAGGTGTCCGCACTAAGCTCGGCATCAATATGGGGTGCTTTCCGGAGGGAAGGCTCTCCAGGTTGTCTAAAGATGGACGTACTGGCCCAGGGTGGTAACACAGCAGGCAAAAGTCTACGTGTGGAGCAGTAGTGGGATAGCGCCTGAGAATAGCTCTCGGTCACCAGCCTGTCTAAAATAGTTGGACCACATCCTTTTATATTTATGAATATATTCTTTTAGACGATGTGTACTTTGAATTATCATTATATACATATTTTTTTGTGAATTTGGATACATGGTCATTTGATTATAGTATAATTTTTAAAATATTTTAATGAGATAATTTATTTTTAATTGGCTGCTGTGACACCACAAGTTTATTATAAATATGATAAAGTGATGCTTTGATAATGTTATTAATTTTTTTGATGTTATTATATATATATTTATTTTTAAAAGATAATTTGCTATGTGAATTTCGATATATTAAATTGCGACATCTGTCGAATTATCATTATAAATCATTCATTTTGTATTTTTATTTCACAGATAATTTTTTAACATTTTATTTCCAGGTAATTCGTTTTTTTTTAAGATGTAAATTATTCCTAAATGATTACTGTTTGTTCTATAGGTACAGTACATGGTCTCACCACCCCAAATGCCTGTCCTATTGAAACATAAATGTATATTGTCAACATTCTGATGGCCGATTTCTCCACTTTCGTCCCCATATAGCCCCCAATGTGACACCGCATAATAAGGCCTAAGCTGTCCTTTTGAAAAAAACAGGTCCAAAATGGCCCAATTAGATTTTGACCTGGGCCCCCTTATGCGGAAAAAGGACCAGCTTACCCAGATCTCCCTAAATATTCTTAGGCCCATTCCCAGGAGAACACAAATCCTACTCACACCCTGTGTCCATCCGAAAATCTCACATAACAGTTATACATCATATCACACATAGTGAAACCAGTGAGTGCTTACAATTTATCCACAGAATTACAACATTTCTGTATTCTTCTAAATCCACCAGAAGCGGAAACAACATTTTAAAGCAGTCATTTGGGTACGAACTCTCCAGTCAGTAGCCACCCCCTTGAACTCCGGATAATTCAAGGGTGTTGGGACCAAATAGCCAAATTTCAGATCTATCAGGAGGACACCATATTATTGTATATGTTCGCCCATCAACATTAATGTACAACGTTTTCGTCTGAGGATATGGATAAAATCATTAGTTTTCCTAATTCGCTTTTGAAGGGTCTCACTCTGTTGTTCCACCACTTCAGTAACGTACATCAGATTCGAGCATGCTAGCCACTGGGAGTTGTGGCGTGCTCCTGTAATCCAGCTACTTGGAAGTCGGGATGTGTGGACAGTTTGAAGACGGGATACCTGGTGGACGAGGTGCTATGTTGATCAGGTGTCCGCACTAAGCTCGGCATCAATATGGGGTGCTTTCCGGAGGGAAGGCTCTCCAGGTTGTCTAAAGATGGACGTACTGGCCCAGGGTGGTAACACAGCAGGCAAAAGTCTACGTGTGGAGCAGTAGTGGGATAGCGCCTGAGAATAGCTCTCGGTCACCAGCCTGTCTAAAATAGTTGGACCACATCCTTTTATATTTATGAATATATTCTTTTAGACGATGTGTACTTTGAATTATCATTATATACATATTTTTTGTGAATTTTGATACATGGTCATTTGATTATAGTATAATTTTTAAAATATTTTAATGAGATAATTTATTTTTAATTGGCTGCTGTGACACCACAAGTTTATTAAAAATATGATAAAGTGATGCTTTGATAAAGTTATTAAATTTTTTGATGTTATTATATATATATTTATTTTTAAAAGATAATTTGCTATGTGAATTTCGATATATTAAATGGCGACATCTGTCGAATTATCATTATAAATCATTCATTTTGTATTTTTATTTCACAATTTTTTTTTTTAAATTTTATTTCCAGGTAATTCGTTTTTTTTTAAGATGTTAATTATTCCTAAATGATTACTGTTTGTTCTATAGGTACAGTACATGGTCTCACCACCCTAAATGCCTGTCCTATTGAAACATAAATGTATATTGTCAACATTCTGATGGCCGATTTCTCCACTTTCGTCCCCATATAGCCCCCAATGTGACACCGCATAATAAGGCCTAAGCTGTCCTTTTGAAAAAAACAGGTCCAAAATGGCCCAATTAGATTTTGACCTGGGCCCCCTTATGCGGAAAAAGGTCCAGCTTACCCAGATCTCCCTAAATATTCTTAGGCCCATTCACAGGAGAACACAAATCCTACTCACACCCTGTGTCCATCCGAAAATCTCACATAACAGTTATACATCATATCACACATAGTGAAACCAGTGTGTGCTTACAATTTATCCACAGAATTACAACATTTCTGTATTCTTCTAAATCCACCAGAAGCGGGAACAACATTTTAAAGCAGTCATTTGGGTACGGACTCTCCAGTCAGTAGCCACCCCCTTGAACTCCGGATAATTCAAGGGTGTTGGGACCAAATAGCCAAATTTCAGATCTATCAGGAGGACACCATATTATTGTATATGCTCGCCCTTCAACATTAATGTACAACGTTTTCGTCTGAGGATATGGATAAAATCATTCTTTTTCCTAATTCGCTTTTGAAGGGTCTCACTCTGTTGTTCCACCACTTCAGTAACGTACATCAGATTCGAGCATGCTATAGCCACTGGGAGTTGTGGCGTGCTCCTGTAATCCAGCTACTTGGAAGTCGGGATGTGTGGACAGTTTGAAGACGGGATACCTGGTGGACGAGGTGCTATGTTGATCAGGTGTCCGCACTAAGCTCGGCATCAATATGGGGTGCTTTCCGGAGGGAAGGCTCTCCAGGTTGTCTAAAGATGGACGTACTGGCCCAGGGTGGTAACACAGCAGGCAAAAGTCTACGTGTGGAGCAGTAGTGGGATAGCGCATGAGAATAGCTCTCGGTCACCAGCCTGTCTAAAATAGTTGGACCACATCCTTTTATATTTATAAATATATTCTTTTAGACGATGTGTACTTTGAATTATCATTATATACATATTTTTTTGTGAATTTTGATACATGGTCATTTGATTATAGTATAATTTTTAAAATATTTTAATGAGATAATTTATTTTTAATTGGCTGCTGTGACACCACAAGTTTATTAAAAATATGATAAAGTGATGCTTTGATAAAGTTATTAAATTTTTTGATGTTATTATATATATATTAATTTTTAAAAGATAATTTGCTATGTGAATTTCGATATATTAAATTGCGACATCTGTCGAATTATCATTATAAATCATTCATTTTGTATTTTTATTTCACAAATATTTTTTTAAAATTTTATTTCCAGGTAATTCGTTTTTTTTAAAATGTAAATTATTCCTAAATGATTACTGTTTGTTCTATAGGTACAGTACATGGTTTCACCACCCCAAATGCCTGTCCTATTGAAACATAAGTGTATATTGTCAACATTCTGATGGCCGATTTCTCCACTTTCGTCCCCATATAGCCCCCAATGTGACACCGCATAATAAGGCCTAAGCTGTCCTTTTGAAAAAAACAGGTCCAAAATGGCCCAATTAGATTTTGACCTGGGCCCCCTTATGCGGAAAAAGGTCCAGCTTACCCAGATCTCCCTAAATATTCTTAGGCCCATTCCCAGGAGAACACAAATCCTACTCACACCCTGTGTCCATCCGAAAATCTCACATAACAGTTATACATCATATCTCACATAGTGAAACCAGTGTGTGCTTACAATTTGTCCACAGAATTACAACATTTCTGTATTCTTCTAAATCCACCAGAAGCGGGAACAACATTTTAAAGCAGTCATTTGGGTACGGACTCTCCAGTCAGTAGCCACCCCCTTGAACTCCGGATAATTCAAGGGTGTTGGGACCAAATAGCCAAATTTCAGATCTATCAGGAGGACACCATATTATTGTATATGTTCGCCCATCAACATTAATGTACAGCGTTTTCGTCTGAGGATATGGATAAAATCATTCTTTTTCCTAATTCGCTTTTGAAGGGTCTCACTCTGTTGTTCCACCACTTCAGTAACGTACATCAGATTCGAGCATGCTAGCCACTGGGAGTTGTGGCGTGCTCCTGTAATCCAGCTACTTGGAAGTCGGGATGTGTAGACAGTTTGAAGACGGGATACCTGGTGGACGAGGTGCTATGTTGATCAGGTGTCCGCACTATGCTCGGCATCAATATGGGGTGCTTTCCGGAGGGAAGGCTCTCCAGGTTGTCTAAAGATGGACGTACTGGCCCAGGGTGGTAACACAGCAGGCAAAAGTCTACGTGTGGAGCAGTAGTGGGATAGCGCCTGAGAATAGCTCTCGGTCACCAGCCTGTCTAAAATAGTTGGACCACATCCTTTTATATTTATGAATATATTCATTTAGACGATGTGTACTTTGAATTATCATTATATACATATTTTTTTGTGAATTTTGATACATGGTCATTTGATTATAGTATAATTTTAAAAATATTTTAATGAGATAATTTATTTTTAATTGGCTGCTGTGACACCACAAGTTTATTATAAATATGATAAAGTGATGTTTTGATAAAGTTATTAAATTATTTGATGTTATTATATATATATTTATTTTTAAAAGATAATTTGCTATGTGAATTTCGATATATTAAATTGCGACATCTGTCGAATTATCATTATAAATCATTCATTTTGTATTTTTATTTCACAAATAATTTTTTAAAATTTTATTTCCAGGTAATTCGTTTTTTTTAAGATGTAAATTATTCCTAAATGATTACTGTTTGTTCTATAGGTACAGTACATGGTCTCACCACCCCAAATGCCTGTCCTATTGAAACATAAATGTATATTGTCAACATTCTGATGGCCGATTTCTCCACTTTCGTCCCCATATAGCCCCCAATGTGACACCGCATAATAAGGCCTAAGCTGTCCTTTTGAAAAAAACAGGTCCAAAATGGCCCAATTAGATTTTGACCTGGGCCCCCTTATGCGGAAAAAGGTCCAGCTTACCCAGATCTCCCTAAATATTCTTAGGCCCATTCCCAGGAGAACACAAATCCTACTCACACCCTGTGTTCATCCGAAAATCTCACATAACAGTTATACATCATATCTCACATAGTGAAACCAGTGTGTGCTTACAATTTATCCACAGAATTACAACATTTCTGTATTCTTCTAAATCCACCAGAAGCGGGAACAACATTTTAAAGCAGTCATTTGGGTACGGACTCTCCAGTCAGTAGCCACCCCCTTGAACTCCGGATAATTCAAGGGTGTTGGGACCAAATAGCCAAATTTCAGATCTATCAGGAGGACACCATATTATTGTATATGTTCGCCCATCAACATTAATGTACAGCGTTTTCGTCTGAGGATATGGATAAAATCATTCTTTTTCCTAATTCGCTTTTGAAGGGTCTCACTCTGTTGTTCCACCACTTCAGTAACGTACATCAGATTCGAGCATGCTAGCCACTGGGAGTTGTGGCGTGCTCCTGTAATCCAGCTACTTGGAAGTCGGGATGTGTGGACAGTTTGAAGACGGGATACCTGGTGGACGAGGTGCTATGTTGATCAGGTGTCCGCACTAAGCTCGGCATCAATATGGGGTGCTTTCCGGAGGGAAGGCTCTCCAGGTTGTCTAAAGATGGACGTACTGGCCCAGGGTGGTAACACAGCAGGCAAAGGTCTACGTGTGGAGCAGTAGTGGGATAGCGCCTGAGAATAGCTCTCGGTCACCAGCCTGTCTAAAATAGTTGGACCACATCCTTTTATATTTATGAATATATTCTTTTAGACGATGTGTACTTTGAATTATCATTATATACATATTTTTTTGTGAATTTTGATACATGGTCATTTGATTATAGTATAATTTTTAAAATATTTTAATGTGATAATTTATTTTTAATTGGCTGCTGTGACACCACAAGTTTATTATAAATATGATAAAGTGATGCTTTGATAATGTTATTAAATTTTTTGATGTTATTATATATATATTTATTTTTAAAAGATAATTTGCTATGTGAATTTCGATATATTAAATTGCGACATCTGTCGAATTATCATTATAAATCATTCATTTTGTATTTTTATTTCACAAATAATTTTTTAAAATTTTATTTCCAGGTAATTCGTTTTTTTTTAAGATGTAAATTATTCCTAAATGATTACTGTTTGTTCTATAGGTACAGTACATGGTCTCACCACCCCAAATGCCTGTCCTATTGAAACATAAATGTATATTGTCAACATTCTGATGGCCGATTTCTCCACTTTCGTCCCCATATAGCCCCCAATGTGACACCGCATAATAAGGCCTAAGCTGTCCTTTTGAAAAAAACAGGTCCAAAATGGCCCAATTAGATTTTGACCTGGGCCCCCTTATGCGGAAAAAGGTCCAGCTTACCCAGATCTCCCTAAATATTCTTAGGCCCATTCCCAGGAGAACACAAATCCTACTCACACCCTGTGTCCATCCGAAAATCTCACATAACAGTTATACATCATATCACACATAGTGAAACCAGTGAGTGCTTACAATTTATCCACAGAATTACAACATTTCTGTATTCTTCTAAATCCACCAGAAGCGGAAACAACATTTTAAAGCAGTCATTTGGGTACGGACTCTCCAGTCAGTAGCCACCCCCTTGAACTCCGGATAATTCAAGGGTGTTGGGACCAAATAGCCAAATTTCAGATCTATCAGGAGGACACCATATTATTGTATATGTTCGCCCATCAACATTAATGTACAACGTTTTCGTCTGAGGATATGGATAAAATCATTAGTTTTCCTAATTCGCTTTTGAAGGGTCTCACTCTGTTGTTCCACCACTTCAGTAACGTACATCAGATTCGAGCATGCTAGCCACTGGGAGTTGTGGCGTGCTCCTGTAATCCAGCTACTTGGAAGTCGGGATGTGTGGACAGTTTGAAGACGGGATACCTGGTGGACGAGGTGCTATGTTGATCAGGTGTCCGCACTAAGCTCGGCATCAATATGGGGTGCTTTCCGGAGGGAAGGCTCTCCAGGTTGTCTAAAGATGGACGTACTGGCCCAGGGTGGTAACACAGCAGGCAAAAGTCTACGTGTGGAGCAGTAGTGGGATAGCGCCTGAGAATAGCTCTCGGTCACCAGCCTGTCTAAAATAGTTGGACCACATCCTTTTATATTTATGAATATATTCTTTTAGACGATGTGTACTTTGAATTATCATTATATACATATTTTTTTGTGAATTTGGATACATGGTCATTTGATTATAGTATAATTTTTAAAATATTTTAATGAGATAATTTATTTTTAATTGGCTGCTGTGACACCACAAGTTTATTATAAATATGATAAAGTGATGCTTTGATAATGTTATTAAATTTTTTGATGTTATTATATATATATTTATTTTTAAAAGATAATTTGCTATGTGAATTTCGATATATTAAATTGCGACATCTGTCGAATTATCATTATAAATCATTCATTTTGTATTTTTATTTCACAAATAATTTTTCAACATTTTTTTTCCAGGTAATTCGTTTTTTTTTAAGATGTAAATTATTCCTAAATGATTACTGTTTGTTCTATAGGTACAGTACATGGTCTCACCACCCCAAATGCCTGTCCAATTGAAACATAAATGTATATTGTCAACATTCTGATGGCCGATTTCTCCACTTTCGTCCCCATATAGCCCCCAATGTGACACCGCATAATAAGGCCTAAGCTGTCCTTTTGAAAAAAACAGGTCCAAAATGGCCCAATTAGATTTTGACCTGGGCCCCCTTATGCGGAAAAAGGTCCAGCTTACCCAGATCTCCTTAAATATTCTTAGGCCCATTCCCAGGAGAACACAAATCCTACTCACACCCTGTGTCCATCCGAAAATCTCACATAACAGTTATACATCATATCACACATAGTGAAACCAGTGAGTGCTTACAATTTATCCACAGAATTACAACATTTCTGTATTCTTCTAAATCCACCAGAAGCGGAAACAACATTTTAAAGCAGTCATTTGGGTACGGACTCTCCAGTCAGTAGCCACCCCCTTGAACTCCGGATAATTCAAGGGTGTTGGGACCAAATAGCCAAATTTCAGATCTATCAGGAGGACACCATATTATTGTATATGTTCGCCCATCAACATTAATGTACAACGTTTTCGTCTGAGGATATGGATAAAATCATTCTTTTTCCTAATTCGCTTTTGAAGGGTCTCACTCTGTTGTTCCACCACTTCAGTAACGTACATCAGATTCGAGCATGCTAGCCACTGGGAGTTGTGGCGTGCTCCTGTAATCCAGCTACTTGGAAGTCGGGATGTGTGGACAGTTTGAAGACGGGATACCTGGTGGACGAGGTGCTATGTTGATCAGGTGTCCGCACTAAGCTCGGCATCAATATGGGGTGCTTTCCGGAGGGAAGGCTCTCCAGGTTGTCTAAAGATGGACGTACTGGCCCAGGGTGGTAACACAGCAGGCAAAAGTCTACGTGTGGAGCAGTAGTGGGATAGCGCCTGAGAATAGCTCTCGGTCACCAGCCTGTCTAAAATAGTTGGACCACATCCTTTTATATTTATGAATATATTCTTTTAGACGATGTGTACTTTGAATTATCATTATATACATATTTTTTTGTGAATTTGGATACATGGTCATTTGATTATAGTATAATTTTTAAAATATTTTAATGAGATAATTTATTTTTAATTGGCTGCTGTGACACCACAAGTTTATTATAAATATGATAAAGTGATGCTTTGATAATGTTATTAAATTTTTTGATGTTATTATATATATATTTATTTTTAAAAGATAATTTGCTATGTGAATTTCGATATATTAAATTGCGACATCTGTCGAATTATCATTATAAATCATTCATTTTGTATTTTTATTTCACAGATAATTTTTTAACATTTTATTTCCAGGTAATTCGTTTTTTTTTAAGATGTAAATTATTCCTAAATGATTACTGTTTGTTCTATAGGTACAGTACATGGTCTCACCACCCCAAATGCCTGTCCTATTGAAACATAAATGTATATTGTCAACATTCTGATGGCCGATTTCTCCACTTTCGTCCCCATATAGCCCCCAATGTGACACCGCATAATAAGGCCTAAGCTGTCCTTTTGAAAAAAACAGGTCCAAAATGGCCCAATTAGATTTTGACCTGGGCCCCCTTATGCGGAAAAAGGTCCAGCTTACCCAGATCTCCCTAAATATTCTTAGGCCCATTCCCAGGAGAACACAAATCCTACTCACACCCTGTGTTCATCCGAAAATCTCACATAACAGTTATACATCATATCTCACATAGTGAAACCAGTGTGTGCTCACAATTTATCCACAGAATTACAACATTTCTGTATTCTTCTAAATCCTCCAGAAGCGGGAACAACATTTTAAAGCAGTCATCTGGGTACGGACTCTCCAGTCAGTAGCCACCCCCTTGAACTCCGGATAATTCAAGGGTGTTGGGACCAAATAGCCAAATTTCAGATCTATCAGGAGGACACCATATTATTGTATATGTTCGCCCATCAACATTAATGTACAGCGTTTTCGTCTGAGGATATGGATAAAATCATTCTTTTTCCTAATTCGCTTTTGAAGGGTCTCACTCTGTTGTTCCACCACTTCAGTAACGTACATCAGATTCGAGCATGCTAGCCACTGGGAGTTGTGGCGTGCTCCTGTAATCCAGCTACTTGGAAGTCGGGATGTGTGGACAGTTTGAAGACGGGATACCTGGTGGACGAGGTGCTATGTTGATCAGGTGTCCGCACTAAGCTCGGCATCAATATGGGGTGCTTTCCGGAGGGAAGGCTCTCCAGGTTGTCTAAAGATGGACGTACTGGCCCAGGGTGGTAACACAGCAGGCAAAGGTCTACGTGTGGAGCAGTAGTGGGATAGCGCCTGAGAATAGCTCTCGGTCACCAGCCTGTCTAAAATAGTTGGACCACATCCTTTTATATTTATGAATATATTCTTTTAGACGATGTGTACTTTGAATTATCATTATATACATATTTTTTTGTGAATTTTGATACATGGTCATTTGATTATAGTATAATTTTTAAAATATTTTAATGTGATAATTTATTTTTAATTGGCTGCTGTGACACCACAAGTTTATTATAAATATGATAAAGTGATGCTTTGATAATGTTATTAAATTTTTTGATGTTATTATATATATATTTATTTTTAAAAGATAATTTGCTATGTGAATTTCGATATATTAAATTGCGACATCTGTCGAATTATCATTATAAATCATTCATTTTGTATTTTTATTTCACAAATAATTTTTTAAAATTTTATTTCCAGGTAATTCGTTTTTTTTTAAGATGTAAATTATTCCTAAATGATTACTGTTTGTTCTATAGGTACAGTACATGGTCTCACCACCCCAAATGCCTGTCCTATTGAAACATAAATGTATATTGTCAACATTCTGATGGCCGATTTCTCCACTTTCGTCCCCATATAGCCCCCAATGTGACACCGCATAATAAGGCCTAAGCTGTCCTTTTGAAAAAAACAGGTCCAAAATGGCCCAATTAGATTTTGACCTGGGCCCCCTTATGCGGAAAAAGGTCCAGCTTACCCAGATCTCCCTAAATATTCTTAGGC
This sequence comes from Flabesymbios commensalis, assembly GCA_964017125.1. Lineage (NCBI taxonomy): Eukaryota > Metazoa > Annelida > Polychaeta > Terebellida > Flabelligeridae > Flabesymbios > Flabesymbios commensalis. The sequence goes on from OZ024904.1 coordinate 47,901,329, forward strand.
CCATTCCCAGGAGAACACAAATCCTACTCACACCCTGTGTCCATCCGAAAATCTCACATAACAGTTATACATCATATCACACATAGTGAAACCAGTGAGTGCTTACAATTTATCCACAGAATTACAACATTTCTGTATTCTTCTAAATCCACCAGAAGCGGAAACAACATTTTAAAGCAGTCATTTGGGTACGGACTCTCCAGTCAGTAGCCACCCCCTTGAACTCCGGATAATTCAAGGGTGTTGGGACCAAATAGCCAAATTTCAGATCTATCAGGAGGACACCATATTATTGTATATGTTCGCCCATCAACATTAATGTACAACGTTTTCGTCTGAGGATATGGATAAAATCATTAGTTTTCCTAATTCGCTTTTGAAGGGTCTCACTCTGTTGTTCCACCACTTCAGTAACGTACATCAGATTCGAGCATGCTAGCCACTGGGAGTTGTGGCGTGCTCCTGTAATCCAGCTACTTGGAAGTCGGGATGTGTGGACAGTTTGAAGACGGGATACCTGGTGGACGAGGTGCTATGTTGATCAGGTGTCCGCACTAAGCTCGGCATCAATATGGGGTGCTTTCCGGAGGGAAGGCTCTCCAGGTTGTCTAAAGATGGACGTACTGGCCCAGGGTGCTAACACAGCAGGCAAAAGTCTACGTGTGGAGCAGTAGTGGGATAGCGCCTGAGAATAGCTCTCGGTCACCAGCCTGTCTAAAATAGTTGGACCACATCCTTTTATATTTATGAATATATTCTTTTAGACGATGTGTACTTTGAATTATCATTATATACATATTTTTTTGTGAATTTGGATACATGGTCATTTGATTATAGTATAATTTTTAAAATATTTTAATGAGATAATTTATTTTTAATTGGCTGCTGTGACACCACAAGTTTATTATAAATATGATAAAGTGATGCTTTGATAATGTTATTAAATTTTTTGATGTTATTATATATATATTTATTTTTAAAAGATAATTTGCTATGTGAATTTCGATATATTAAATTGCGACATCTGTCGAATTATCATTATAAATCATTCATTTTGTATTTTTATTTCACAAATAATTTTTCAACATTTTTTTTCCAGGTAATTCGTTTTTTTTTAAGATGTAAATTATTCCTAAATGATTACTGTTTGTTCTATAGGTACAGTACATGGTCTCACCACCCCAAATGCCTGTCCAATTGAAACATAAATGTATATTGTCAACATTCTGATGGCCGATTTCTCCACTTTCGTCCCCATATAGCCCCCAATGTGACACCGCATAATAAGGCCTAAGCTGTCCTTTTGAAAAAAACAGGTCCAAAATGGCCCAATTAGATTTTGACCTGGGCCCCCTTATGCGGAAAAAGGTCCAGCTTACCCAGATCTCCCTAAATATTCTTAGGCCCATTCCCAGGAGAACACAAATCCTACTCACATCCTGTGTCCATCCGAAAATCTCACATAACAGTTATACATCATATCACACATAGTGAAACCAGTGAGTGCTTACAATTTATCCACAGAATTACAACATTTCTGTATTCTTCTAAATCCACCAGAAGCGGAAACAACATTTTAAAGCAGTCATTTGGGTACGGACTCTCCAGTCAGTAGCCACCCCCTTGAACTCCGGATAATTCAAGGGTGTTGGGACCAAATAGCCAAATTTCAGATCTATCAGGAGGACACCATATTATTGTATATGTTCGCCCATCAACATTAATGTACAACGTTTTCGTCTGAGGATATGGATAAAATCATTCTTTTTCCTAATTCGCTTTTGAAGGGTCTCACTCTGTTGTTCCACCACTTCAGTAACGTACATCAGATTCGAGCATGCTAGCCACTGGGAGTTGTGGCGTGCTCCTGTAATCCAGCTACTTGGAAGTCGGGATGTGTGGACAGTTTGAAGACGGGATACCTGGTGGACGAGGTGCTATGTTGATCAGGTGTCCGCACTAAGCTCGGCATCAATATGGGGTGCTTTCCGGAGGGAAAATGAAATGAATCGGGCTTTAGGCCACCTTTGTGCACATATAGGCTAAACTGGGCCAGGAGAACCTCCTGAGGGTGGTGAGATGATTGAGATGACACTGTCCTCCAGACACAGGATTCGAAATTCGAGCCCTGGCGGTCTGAGGCCGAGCACGCTACCTCTCGGTCACGGAGGCTCCCCACAATACTAACTTTCACACGTGGATGGGGAAGAAACATTTTTGTTTCTTTCAAACCGCCGAGACCGGGAACCGAACCCCGGACTCTGGCGTGAAAGGCAGCGGTGCTAACCACTACCCTAGGGCCCCCGCCCTCCGGAGGGAAGGCTCTCCAGGTTGTCTAAAGATGGACGTACTGGCCCAGGGTGGTAACACAGCAGGCAAAAGTCTACGTGTGGAGCAGTAGTGGGATAGCGCCTGAGAATAGCTCTCGGTCACCAGCCTGTCTAAAATAGTTGGACCACATCCTTTTATATTTATGAATATATTCTTTTAGACGATGTGTACTTTGAATTATCATTATATACATATTTTTTTGTGAATTTGGATACATGGTCATTTGATTATAGTATAATTTTTAAAATATTTTAATGAGATAATTTATTTTTAATTGGCTGCTGTGACACCACAAGTTTATTATAAATATGATAAAGTGATGCTTTGATAATGTTATTAAATTTTTTGATGTTATTATATATATATTTATTTTTAAAAGATAATTTGCTATGTGAATTTCGATATATTAAATTGCGACATCTGTCGAATTATCATTATAAATCATTCATTTTGTATTTTTATTTCACAGATAATTTTTTAACATTTTATTTCCAGGTAATTCGTTTTTTTTTAAGATGTAAATTATTCCTAAATGATTACTGTTTGTTCTATAGGTACAGTACATGGTCTCACCACCCCAAATGCCTGTCCTATTGAAACATAAATGTATATTGTCAACATTCTGATGGCCGATTTCTCCACTTTCGTCCCCATATAGCCCCCAATGTGACACCGCATAATAAGGCCTAAGCTGTCCTTTTGAAAAAAACAGGTCCAAAATGGCCCAATTAGATTTTGACCTGGGCCCCCTTATGCGGAAAAAGGACCAGCTTACCCAGATCTCCCTAAATATTCTTAGGCCCATTCCCAGGAGAACACAAATCCTACTCACACCCTGTGTCCATCCGAAAATCTCACATAACAGTTATACATCATATCACACATAGTGAAACCAGTGAGTGCTTACAATTTATCCACAGAATTACAACATTTCTGTATTCTTCTAAATCCACCAGAAGCGGAAACAACATTTTAGAGCAGTCATTTGGGTACGAGCTCTCCAGTCAGTAGCCACCCCCTTGAACTCCGGATAATTCAAGGGTGTTGGGACCAAATAGCCAAATTTCAGATCTATCAGGAGGACACCATATTATTGTATATGTTCGCCCATCAACATTAATGTACAACGTTTTCGTCTGAGGATATGGATAAAATCATTAGTTTTCCTAATTCGCTTTTGAAGGGTCTCACTCTGTTGTTCCACCACTTCAGTAACGTACATCAGATTCGAGCATGCTAGCCACTGGGAGTTGTGGCGTGCTCCTGTAATCCAGCTACTTGGAAGTCGGGATGTGTGGACAGTTTGAAGACGGGATACCTGGTGGACGAGGTGCTATGTTGATCAGGTGTCCGCACTAAGCTCGGCATCAATATGGGGTGCTTTCCGGAGGGAAGGCTCTCCAGGTTGTCTAAAGATGGACGTACTGGCCCAGGGTGCTAACACAGCAGGCAAAAGTCTACGTGTGGAGCAGTAGTGGGATAGCGCCTGAGAATAGCTCTCGGTCACCAGCCTGTCTAAAATAGTTGGACCACATCCTTTTATATTTATGAATATATTCTTTTAGACGATGTGTACTTTGAATTATCATTATATACATATTTTTTTGTGAATTTTGATACATGGTCATTTGATTATAGTATAATTTTTAAAATATTTTAATGAGATAATTTATTTTTAATTGGCTGCTGTGACACCACAAGTTTATTATAAATATGATAAAGTGATGCTTTGATAATGTTATTAAATTTTTTGATGTTATTATATATATATATTTATTTTTAAAAGATAATTTGCTATGTGAATTTCGATATATTAAATTGCGACATCTGTCGAATTATCATTATAAATCATTCATTTTGTATTTTTATTTCACAAATAATTTTTTAACATTTTATTTCCAGGTAATTCGTTTTTTTTTAAGATGTAAATTATTCCTAAATGCTTACTGTTTGTTCTATAGGTACAGTACATGGTCTCACCACCCCAAATGCCTGTCCTATTGAAACATAAATGTATATTGTCAACATTCTGATGGCCGATTTCTCCACTTTCGTCCCCATATAGCCCCCAATGTGACACCGCATAATAAGGCCTAAGCTGTCCTTTTGAAAAAAACAGGTCCAAAATGGCCCAATTAGATTTTGACCTGGGCCCCCTTATGCGGAAAAAGGTCCAGCTTACCCAGATCTCCCTAAATATTCTTAGGCCCATTCCCAGGAGAACACAAATCCTACTCACACCCTGTGTCCATCCGAAAATCTCACATAACAGTTATACATCATATCACACATAGTGAAACCAGTGAGTGCTTACAATTTATCCACAGAATTACAACATTTCTGTATTCTTCTAAATCCACCAGAAGCGGAAACAACATTTTAAGGCAGTCATTTGGGTACGGACTCTCCAGTCAGTAGCCACCCCCTTGAACTCCGGATAATTCAAGGGTGTTGGGACCAAATAGCCAAATTTCAGATCTATCAGGAGGACACCATATTATTGTATATGTTCGCCCATCAACATTAATGTACAACGTTTTCGTCTGAGGATATGGATAAAATCATTCTTTTTCCTAATTCGCTTTTGAAGGGTCTCACTCTGTTGTTCCACCACTTCAGTAACGTACATCAGATTCGAGCATGCTAGCCACTGGGAGTTGTGGCGTGCTCCTGTAATCCAGCTACTTGGAAGTCGGGATGTGTGGACAGTTTGAAGACGGGATACCTGGTGGACGAGGTGCTATGTTGATCAGGTGTCCGCACTAAGCTCGGCATCAATATGGGGTGCTTTCCGGAGGGAAGGCTCTCCAGGTTGTCTAAAGATGGACGTACTGGCCCAGGGTGGTAACACAGCAGGCAAAAGTCTACGTGTGGAGCAGTAGTGGGATAGCGCCTGAGAATAGCTCTCGGTCACCAGCCTGTCTAAAATAGTTGGACCACATCCTTTTATATTTATGAATATATTCTTTTAGACGATGCGTACTTTGAATTATCATTATATACATATTTTTTTGTGAATTTTGATACATGGTCATTTGATTATAGTATAATTTTTAAAATATTTTAATGAGATAATTTATTTTTAATTGGCTGCTGTGACACCACAAGTTTATTATAAATATGATAAAGTGATGCTTTGATAATGTTATTAAATTTTTTGATGTTATTATATATATATTTATTTTTAAAAGATAATTTGCTATGTGAATTTCGATATATTAAATTGCGACATCTGTCGAATTATCATTATAAATCATTCATTTTGTATTTTTATTTCACAAATAATTTTTTAAAATTTTATTTCCAGGTAATTCGTTTTTTTTTAAGATGTAAATTATTCCTAAATGATTACTGTTTGTTCTATAGGTACAGTACATGGTCTCACCACCCCAAATGCCTGTCCTATTGAAACATAAATGTATATTGTCAACATTCTGATGGCCGATTTCTCCACTTTCGTCCCCATATAGCCCCCAATGTGACACCGCATAATAAGGCCTAAGCTGTCCTTTTGAAAAAAACAGGTCCAAAATGGCCCAATTAGATTTTGACCTGGGCCCCCTTATGCGGAAAAAGGTCCAGCTTACCCAGATCTCCCTAAATATTCTTAGGCCCATTCCCAGGAGAACACAAATCCTACTCACACCCTGTGTCCATCCGAAAATCTCACATAACAGTTATACATCATATCACACATAGTGAAACCAGTGAGTGCTTACAATTTATCCACAGAATTACAACATTTCTGTATTCTTCTAAATCCACCAGAAGCGGAAACAACATTTTAAAGCAGTCATTTGGGTACGGACTCTCCAGTCAGTAGCCACCCCCTTGAACTCCGGATAATTCAAGGGTGTTGGGACCAAATAGCCAAATTTCAGATCTATCAGGAGGACACCATATTATTGTATATGTTCGCCCATCAACATTAATGTACAACGTTTTCGTCTGAGGATATGGATAAAATCATTCTTTTTCCTAATTCGCTTTTGAAGGGTCTCACTCTGTTGTTCCACCACTTCAGTAACGTACATCAGATTCGAGCATGCTATCCACTGGGAGTTGTGGCGTGCTCCTGTAATCCAGCTACTTGGAAGTCGGGATGTGTGGACAGTTTGAAGAAGGGATACCTGGTGGACGAGGTGCTATGTTGATCAGGTGTCCGCACTAAGCTGGGCATCAATATGGGGTGCTTTCCGGAGGGAAGGCTCTCCAGGTTGTCTAAAGATGGACGTACTGGCCCAGGGTGGTAACACAGCAGGCAAAAGTCTACGTGTGGAGCAGTAGTGGGATAGCGCCTGAGAATAGCTCTCGGTCACCAGCCTGTCTAAAATAGTTGGACCACATCCTTTTATATTTATGAATATATTCTTTTAGACGATGTGTACTTTGAATTATCATTATATACATATTTTTTTGTGAATTTTGATACATGGTCATTTGATTATAGTATGATTTTTAAAATATTTTAATGAGATAATTTATTTTTAATTGGCTGCTGTGACACCACAAGTTTATTATAAATATGATAAAGTGATGCTTTGATAATGTTATTAAATTTTTTGATGTTATTATATATATATTTATTTTTAAAAGATAATTTGCTATGTGAATTTCGATATATTAAATTGCGACATCTGTCGAATTATCATTATATATCATTCATTTTGTATTTTTATTTCACAAATAATTTTTTAACATTTTATTTCCAGGTAATTCGTTTTTTTTTAAGATGTAAATTATTCCTAAATGATTACTGTTTGTTCTATAGGTACAGTACATGGTCTCACCACCCCAAATGCCTGTCCTATTGAAACATAAATGTATATTGTCAACATTCTGATGGCCGATTTCTCCACTTTCGTCCCCATATAGCCCCCAATGTGACACCGCATAATAAGGCCTAAGCTGTCCTTTTGAAAAAAACAGGTCCAAAATGGCCCAATTAGATTTTGACCTGGGCCCCCTTATGCGGAAAAAGGTCCAGCTTACCCAGATCTCCCTAAATATTCTTAGGCCCATTACCAGGAGAACACAAATCCTACTCACACCCTGTGTCCATCCGAAAATCTCACATAACAGTTATACATCATATCACACATAGTGAAACCAGTGAGTGCTTACAATTTATCCACAGAATTACAACATTTCTGTATTCTTCTAAATCCACCAGAAGCGGAAACAACATTTTAAAGCAGTCATTTGGGTACGGACTCTCCAGTCAGTAGCCACCCCCTTGAACTCCGGATAATTCAAGGGTGTTGGGACCAAATAGCCAAATTTCAGATCTATCAGGAGGACACCATATTATTGTATATGTTCGCCCATCAACATTAATGTACAACGTTTTCGTCTGAGGATATGGATAAAATCATTCTTTTTCCTAATTCGCTTTTGAAGGGTCTCACTCTGTTGTTCCACCACTTCAGTAACGTACATCAGATTCGAGCATGCTAGCCACTGGGAGTTGTGGCGTGCTCCTGTAATCCAGCTACTTGGAAGTCGGGATGTGTGGACAGTTTGAAGACGGGATACCTGGTGGACGAGGTGCTATGTTGATCAGGTGTCCGCACTAAGCTCGGCATCAATATGGGGTGCTTTCCGGAGGGAAGGCTCTCCAGGTTGTCTAAAGATGGACGTACTGGCCCAGGGTGGTAACACAGCAGGCAAAAGTCTACGTGTGGAGCAGTAGTGGGATAGCGCCTGAGAATAGCTCTCGGTCACCAGCCTGTCTAAAATAGTTGGACCACATCCTTTTATATTTATGAATATATTCTTTTAGACGATGTGTACTTTGAATTATCATTATATACATATTTTTTTGTGAATTTTGATACATGGTCATTTGATTATAGTATAATTTTTAAAATATTTTAATGAGATAATTTATTTTTAATTGGCTGCTGTGACACCACAAGTTTATTATAAATATGATAAAGTGATGCTTTGATAATGTTATTAAATTTTTTGATGTTATTATATATATATTTATTTTTAAAAGATAATTTGCTATGTGAATTTCGATATATTAAATTGCGACATCTGTCGAATTATCATTATAAATCATTCATTTTGTATTTTTATTTCACAAATAATTTTTTTAAATTTTATTTCCAGGTAATTCGTTTTTTTTAAGATGTAAATTATTCCTAAATGATTACTGTTTGTTCTATAGGTACAGTACATGGTCTCACCACCCCAAATGCCTGTCCTATTGAAACATAAATGTATATTGTCAACATTCTGATGGCCGATTTCTCCACTTTCGTCCCCATATAGCCCCCAATGTGACACCGCATAATAAGGCCTAAGCTGTCCTTTTGAAAAAAACAGGTCCAAAATGGCCCAATTAGATTTTGACCTGGGCCCCCTTATGCGGAAAAAGGTCCAGCTTACCCAGATCTCCCTAAATATTCTTAGGCCCATTCCCAGGAGAACACAAATCCTACTCACACCCTGTGTCCATCCGAAAATCTCACATAACAGTTATACATCATATCACACATAGTGAAACCAGTGAGTGCTTACAATTTATCCACAGAATTACAACATTTCTGTATTCTTCTAAATCCACCAGAAGCGGAAACAACATTTTAAAGCAGTCATTTGGGTACGGACTCTCCAGTCAGTAGCTACCCCCTTGAACTCCGGATAATTCAAGGGTGTTGGGACCAAATAGCCAAATTTCAGATCTATCAGGAGGACACCATATTATTGTATATGTTCGCCCATCAACATTAATGTACAACGTTTTCGTCTGAGGATATGGATAAAATCATTCTTTTTCCTAATTCGCTTTTGAAGGGTCTCACTCTGTTGTTCCACCACTTCAGTAACGTACATCAGATTCGAGCATGCTAGCCACTGGGAGTTGTGGCGTGCTCCTGTAATCCAGCTACTTGGAAGTCGGGATGTGTGGACAGTTTGAAGGCGGGATACCTGGTGGACGAGGTGCTATGTTGATCAGGTGTCCGCACTAAGCTCGGCATCAATATGGGGTGCTTTCCGGAGGGAAGGCTCTCCAGGTTGTCTAAAGATGGACGTACTGGCCCAGGGTGGTAACACAGCAGGCAAAAGTCTACGTGTGGAGCAGTAGTGGGATAGCGCCTGAGAATAGCTCTCGGTCACCAGCCTGTCTAAAATAGTTGGACCACATCCTTTTATATTTATGAATATATTCTTTTAGACGATGTGTACTTTGAATTATCATTATATACATATTTTTTTGTGAATTTTGATACATGGTCATTTGATTATAGTATAATTTTTAAAATATTTTAATGAGATAATTTATTTTTAATTGGCTGCTGTGACACCACAAGTTTATTATAAATATGATAAAGTGATGCTTTGATAATGTTATTAAATTTTTTGATGTTATTATATATATATTTATTTTTAAAAGATAATTTGCTATGTGAATTTCGATATATTAAATTGCGACATCTGTCGAATTATCATTATAAATCATTCATTTTGTATTTTTATTTCACAAATAATTTTTTAACATTTTATTTCCAGGTAATTCGTTTTTTTTTAAGATGTAAATTATTCCTAAATGATTACTGTTTGTTCTATAGGTACAGTACATGGTCTCACCACCCCAAATGCCTGTCCTATTGAAACATAAATGTATATTGTCAACATTCTGATGGCCGATTTCTCCACTTTCGTCCCCATATAGCCCCCAATGTGACACCGCATAATAAGGCCTAAGCTGTCCTTTTGAAAAAAACAGGTCCAAAATGGCCCAATTAGATTTTAACCTGGCCCCCCTTATGCGGAAAAAGGTCCAGCTTACCCAGATCTCCCTAAATATTCTTAGGCCCATTCCCAGGAGAACACAAATCCTACTCACACCCTGTGTCCATCCGAAAATCTCACATAACAGTTATACATCATATCACACATAGTGAAACCAGTGTGTGCTTACAATTTATCCACAGAATTACAACATTTCTGTATTCTTCTAAATCCACCAGAAGCGGAAACAACATTTTAAAGCAGTCATTTGGGTACGGACTCTCCAGTTAGTAGCCACCCCCTTGAACTCCGGATAATTCAAGGGTGTTGGGACCAAATAGCCAAATTTCAGATCTATCAGGAGGACACCATATTATTGTATATGTTCGCCCATCAACATTAATGTACAACGTTTTCGTCTGAGGATATGGATAAAATCATTCTTTTTCCTAATTCGCTTTTGAAGGGTCTCACTCTGTTGTTCCACCACTTCAGTAACGTACATCAGATTCGAGCATGCTAGCCACTGGGAGTTGTGGCGTGCTCCTGTAATCCAGCTACTTGGAAGTCGGGATGTGTGGACAGTTTGAAGACGGGATACCTGGTGTACGAGGTGCTATGTTGATCAGGTGTCCGCACTAAGCTCGGCATCAATATGGGGTGCTTTCCGGAGGGAAGGCTCTCCAGGTTGTCTAAAGATGGACGTACTGGCCCAGGGTGGTAACACAGCAGGCAAAAGTCTACGTGTGGAGCAGTAGTGGGATAGCGCCTGAGAATAGCTCTCGGTCACCAGCCTGTCTAAAATAGTTGGACCACATCCTTTTATATTTATGAATATATTCTTTTAGATGATGTGTACTTTGAATTATCATTATATACATATTTTTTTGTGAATTTTGATACATGGTCATTTGATTATAGTATAATTTTTTAAATATTTTAATGAGATAATTTATTTTTAATTGGCTGCTGTGACACCACAAGTTTATTATAAATATGATAAAGTGATGCTTTGATAATTTTATTAAATTTTTTGATGTTATTATATATATATTTATTTTTAAAAGATAATTTGCTATGTGAATTTCGATATATTAAATTGCGACATCTGTCGAATCATCATTATAAATCATTCATTTTGTATTTTTATTTCACAAATAATTTTTTAACATTTTATTTCCAGGTAATTCGTTTTTTTTTAAGATGTAAATTATTCCTAAATGATTACTGTTTGTTCTATAGGTACAGTACATGGTCTCACCACCCCAAATGCCTGTCCTATTGAAACATAAATGTATATTGTCAACATTCTGATGGCCGATTTCTCCACTTTCGTCCCCATATAGCCCCCAATGTGACACCGCATAATAAGGCCTAAGCTGTCCTTTTGAAAAAAACAGGTCCAAAATGGCCCAATTAGATTTTGACCTGGGCCCCCTTATGCGGAAAAAGGTCCAGCTTACCCAGATCTCCCTAAATATTCTTAGGCCCATTCCCAGGAGAACACAAATCCTACTCACACCCTGTGTCCATCCGAAAATCTCACATAACAGTTATACATCATATCACACATAGTGAAACCAGTGAGTGCTTACAATTTATCCACAGAATTACAACATTTCTGTATTCTTCTAAATCCACCAGAGGCGGAAACAGCATTTTAAAGCAGTCATTTGGGTACGGACTCTCCAGTCAGTAGCCACCCCCTTGAACTCCGGATAATTCAAGGGTGTTGGGACCAAATAGCCAAATTTCAGATCTATCAGGAGGACACCATATTATTGAATATGTTCGCCCATCAACATTAATGTACAACGTTCTCGTCTGAGGATATGGATAAAATCATTCTTTTTCCTAATTCGCTTTTGAAGGGTCTCACTCTGTTGTTCCACCACTTCAGTAACGTACATCAGATTCGAGCATGCTAGCCACTGGGAGTTGTGGCGTGCTCCTGTAATCCAGCTACTTGGAAGTCGGGATGTGTGGACAGTTTAAAGACGGGATACCTGGTGGACGAGGTGCTATGTTGATCAGGTGTCCGCACTAAGCTCGGCATCAATATGGGGTGCTTTCCGGAGGGAAGGCTCTCCAGGTTGTCTAAAGATGGACGTACTGGCCCAGGGTGGTAACACAGCAGGCAAAAGTCTACGTGTGGAGCAGTAGTGGGATAGCGCCTGAGAATAGCTCTCGGTCACCAGCCTGTCTAAAATAGTTGGACCACATCCTTTTATATTTATGAATATATTCTTTTAGACGATGTGTACTTTGAATTATCATTATATACATATTTTTTTGTGAATTTTGATACATGGTCATTTGATTATAGTATAATTTTTAAAATATTTTAATGAGATAATTTATTTTTAATTGGCTGCTGTGACACCACAAGTTTATTATAAATATGATAAAGTGATGCTTTGATAATGTTATTAAATTTTTTGATGTTATTATATATATATTTATTTTTCAAAGATAATTTGCTATGTGAATTTCGATATATTAAATTGCGACATCTGTCGAATTATCATTATAAATCATTCATTTTGTATTTTTATTTCACAAATAATTTTTTAACATTTTATTTCCAGGTAATTCGTTTTTTTTTAAGATGTAAATTATTCCTAAATGATTACTGTTTGTTCTATAGGTACAGTACATGGTCTCACCACCCCAAATGCCTGTCCTATTGAAACATAAATGTATATTGTCAACATTCTGATGGCCGATTTCTCCACTTTCGTCCCCATATAGCCCCCAATGTGACACCGCATAATAAGGCCTAAGCTGTCCTTTTGAAAAAAACAGGTCCAAAATGGCCCAATTAGATTTTGACCTGGGCCCTCTTATGCGGAAAAAGGTCCAGCTTACCCAGATCTCCCTAAATATTCTTAGGCCCATTCCCAGGAGAACACAAATCCTACTCACACCCTGTGTCCATCCGAAAATCTCACATAACAGTTATACATCATATCACACATAGTGAAACCAGTGAGTGCTTACAATTTATCCACAGAATTACAACATTTCTGTATTCTTCTAAATCCACCAGAAGCGGAAACAACATTTTAAAGCAGTCATTTGGGTACGGACTCTCCAGTCAGTAGCCACCCCCTTGAACTCCGGATAATTCAAGGGTGTTGGGACCAAATAGCCAAATTTCAGATCTATCAGGAGGACACCATATTATTGTATATGTTCGCCCATCAACATTAATGTACAACGTTTTCGTCTGAGGATATGGATAAAATCATTCTTTTTCCTAATTCGCTTTTGAAGGGTCTCACTCTGTTGTTCCACCACTTCAGTAACGTACATCAGATTCGAGCATGCTAGCCACTGGGAGTTGTGGCGTGCTCCTGTAATCCAGCTACTTGGAAGTCGGGATGTGTGGACAGTTTAAAGACGGGATACCTGGTGGACGTGGTGCTATGTTGATCAGGTGTCCGCACTAAGCTCGGCATCAATATGGGGTGCTTTCCGGAGGGAAGGCTCTCCAGGTTGTCTAAAGATGGACGTACTGGCCCAGGGTGGTAACACAGCAGGCAAAAGTCTACGTGTGGAGCAGTAGTGGGATAGCGCCTGAGAATAGCTCTCGGTCACCAGCCTCTCTAAAATAGTTGGACCACATCCTTTTATATTTATGAATATATTCTTTTAGACGATGTGTACTTTGAATTATCATTATATACATATTTTTTTGTGAATTTTGATACATGGTCATTTGATTATAGTATAATTTTTAAAATATTTTAATGAGATAATTTATTTTTAATTGGCTGCTGTGACACCACAAGTTTATTATAAATATGATAAGGTGATGCTTTGATAATGTTATTAAATTTTTTGATGTTATTATATATATATTTATTTTTAAAAGATAATTTGCTATGTGAATTTCGATATATTAAATTGCGACATCTGTCGAATTATCATTATAAATCATTCATTTTGTATTTTTATTGCACAAATAATTTTTTAACATTTTATTTCCAGGTTATTCGTTTTTTTTTAAGATGTAAATTATTCCTAAATGATTACTGTTTGTTCTATAGGTACAGTACATGGTCTCACCACCCCAAATGCCTGTCCCATTGAAACATAAATGTATATTGTCAACATTCTGATGGCCGATTTCTCCACTTTCGTCCCCATATAGCCCCCAATGTGACACCGCATAATAAGGCCTAAGCTGTCCTTTTGAAAAAAACAGGTCCAAAATGGCCCAATTAGATTTTGACCTGGGCCCCCTTATGCGGAAAAAGGTCCAGCTTACCCAGATCTCCCTAAATATTCTTAGGCCCATTCCCAGGAGAACACAAATCCTACTCACACCCTGTGTCCATCCGAAAATCTCACATAACAGCTATACATCATATCACACATAGTGAAACCAGTGAGTGCTTACAATTTATCCACAGAATTACAACATTTCTGTATTCTTCTAAATCCACCAGAAGCGGAAACAACATTTTAAAGCAGTCATTTGGGTACGGACTCTCCAGTCAGTAGCCACCCCCTTGAACTCCGGATAATTCAAGGGTGTTGGGACCAAATAGCCAAATTTCAGATCTATCAGGAGGACACCATATTATTGTATATGTTCGCCCATCAACATTAATGTACAACGTTTTCGTCTGAGGATATGGATAAAATCATTCTTTTTCCTAATTCGCTTTTGAAGGGTCTCACTCTGTTGTTCCACCACTTCAGTAACGTACATCAGATTCGAGCATGCTAGCCACTGGGAGTTGTGGCGTGCTCCTGTAATCCAGCTACTTGGAAGTCGGGATGTGTGGACAGTTTGAAGACGGGATACCTGGTGGACGAGGTGCTATGTTGATCAGGTGTCCGCACTAAGCTCGGCATCAATATGGGGTGCTTTCCGGAGGGAAGGCTCTCCAGGTTGTCTAAAGATGGACGTACTGGCCCAGGGTGGTAACACAGCAGGCAAAAGTCTACGTGTGGAGCAGTAGTGGGATAGCGCCTGAGAATAGCTCTCGGTCACCAGCCTGTCTAAAATAGTTGGACCACATCCTTTTATATTTATGAATATATTCTTTTAGACGATGTGTACTTTGAATTATCATTATATACATATTTTTTGTGAATTTTGATACATGGTCATTTGATTATAGTATAATTTTTAAAATATTCTAATGAGATAATTTATTTTTAATTGGCTGCTGTGACACCACAAGTTTATTATAAATATGATAAAGTGATGCTTTGATAATGTTATTAAATTTTTTGATGTTATTATATATATATTTATTTTTAAAAGATAATTTGCTATGTGAATTTCGATATATTAAATTGCGACATCTGTCGAATTATCATTATAAATCATACATTTTCTATTTTTATTTCACAAATAATTTTTTAACATTTTATTTCCAGGTAATTCGTTTTTTTTTAAGATGTAAATTATTCCTAAATGATTACTGTTTGTTCTATAGGTACAGTACATGGTCTCACCACCCCAAATGCCTGTCCTATTGAAACATAAATGTATATTGTCAACATTCTGATGGCCGATTTCTCCACTTTCGTCCCCATATAGCCCCCAATGTGACACCGCATAATAAGGCCTAAGCTGTCCTTTTGAAAAAAACAGGTCCAAAATGGCCCAATTAGATTTTGACCTGGGCCCCCTTATGCGGAAAAAGGTCCAGCTTACCCAGATCTCCCTAAATATTCTTAGGCCCATTCCCAGGAGAACACAAATCCTACTCACACCCTGTGTCCATCCGAAAATCTCACATAACAGTTATACATCATATCACACATAGTGAAACCAGTGAGTGCTTACAATTTATCCACAGAATTACAACATTTCTGTATTCTTCTAAATCCACCAGAAGCGGAAACAACATTTTAAAGCAGTCATTTGGGTACGGACTCTCCAGTCAGTAGCCACCCCCTTGAACTCCGGATAATTCAAGGGTGTTGGGACCAAATAGCCAAATTTCAGATCTATCAGGAGGACACCATATTATTGTATATGTTCGCCCATCAACATTAATGTACAACGTTTTCGTCTGAGGATATGGATAAAATCATTCTTTTTCCTAATTCGCTTTTGAAGGGTCTCACTCTGTTGTTCCACCACTTCAGTAACGTACATCAGATTCGAGCATGCTAGCCACTGGGAGTTGTGGCGTGCTCCTGTAATCCAGCTACTTGGAAGTCGGGATGTGTGGACAGTTTGAAGACGGGATACCTGGTGGACGAGGTGCTATGTTGATCAGGTGTCCGCACTAAGCTCGGCATCAATATGGGGTGCTTTCCGGAGGGAAGGCTCTCCAGGTTGTCTAAAGATGGACGTACTGGCCCAGGGTGGTAACACAGCAGGCAAAAGTCTACGTGTGGAGCAGTAGTGGGATAGCGCCTGAGAATAGCTCTCGGTCACCAGCCTGTCTAAAATAGTTGGACCACATCCTTTTATATTTATGAATATATTCTTTTAGACGATGTGTACTTTGAATTATCATTATATACATATTTTTTTGTGAATTTTGATACATGGTCATTTGATCATAGTATAATTTTTAAAATATTTTAATGAGATAATTTATTTTTAATTGGCTGCTGTGACACCACAAGTTTATTATAAATATGATAAAGTGATGCTTTGATAATGTTATTAAATTTTTTGATGTTATTATATATATATTTATTTTTAAAAGATAATTTGCTATGTGAATTTCGATATATTAAATTGCGACATCTGTCGAATTATCATTATAAATCATACATTTTCTATTTTTATTTCACAAATAATTTTTTAACATTTTATTTCCAGGTAATTCGTTTTTTTTTTAAGATGTAAATTATTCCTAAATGATTACTGTTTGTTCTATAGGTACAGTACATGGTCTCACCACCCCAAATGCCTGTCCTATTGAAACATAAATGTATATTGTCAACATTCTGATGGCCGATTTCTCCACTTTCGTCCCCATATAGCCCCCAATGTGACACCGCATAATAAGGCCTAAGCTGTCCTTTTGAAAAAAACAGGTCCAAAATGGCCCAATTAGATTTTGACCTGGGCCCCCTTATGCGGAAAAAGGTCCAGCTTACCCAGATCTCCCTAAATATTCTTAGGCCCATTCCCAGGAGAACACAAATCCTACTCACACCCTGTGTCCATCCGAAAATCTCACATAACAGTTATACATCATATCACACATAGTGAAACCAGTGAGTGCTTACAATTTATCCACAGAATTACAACATTTCTGTATTCTTCTAAATCCACCAGAAGCGGAAACAACATTTTAAAGCAGTCATTTGGGTACGGACTCTCCAGTCAGTAGCCACCCCCTTGAACTCCGGATAATTCAAGGGTGTTGGGACCAAATAGCCAAATTTCAGATCTATCAGGAGGACACCATATTATTGTATATGTTCGCCCATCAACATTAATGTACAACGTTTTCGTCTGAGGATATGGATAAAATCATTCTTTTTCCTAATTCGCTTTTGAAGGGTCTCACTCTGTTGTTCCACCACTTCAGTAACGTACATCAGATTCGAGCATGCTAGCCACTGGGAGTTGTGGCGTGCTCCTGTAATCCAGCTACTTGGAAGTCGGGATGTGTGGACAGTTTGAAGACGGGATACCTGGTGGACGAGGTGCTATGTTGATCAGGTGTCCGCACTAAGCTCGGCATCAATATGGGGTGCTTTCCGGAGGGAAGGCTCTCCAGGTTGTCTAAAGATGGACGTACTGGCCCAGGGTGGTAACACAGCAGGCAAAAGTCTACGTGTGGAGCAGTAGTGGGATAGCGCCTGAGAATAGCTCTCGGTCACCAGCCTGTCTAAAATAGTTGGACCACATCCTTTTATATTTATGAATATATTCTTTTAGACGATGTGTACTTTGAATTATCATTATATACATATTTTTTTGTGAATTTTGATACATGGTCATTTGATTATAGTATAATTTTTAAAATATTTTAATGAGATAATTTATTTTTAATTGGCTGCTGTGACACCACAAGTTTATTATAAATATGATAAAGTGATGCTTTGATAATGTTATTAAATTTTTTGATGTTATTATATATATATTTATTTTTAAAAGATAATTTGCTATGTGAATTTCGATATATTAAATTGCGACATCTGTCGAATTATCATTATAAATCATTCATTTTGTATTTTTATTTCACAAATAATTTTTTAACATTTTATTTCCAGGTAATTCGTTTTTTTTTAAGATGTAAATTATTCCTAAATGATTACTGTTTGTTCTATAGGTACAGTACATGGTCTCACCACCCCAAATGCCTGTCCTATTGAAACACAAATGTATATTGTCAACATTCTGATGGCCGATTTCTCCACTTTCGTCCCCATATAGCCCCCAATGTGACACCGCATAATAAGGCCTAAGCTGTCCTTTTGAAAAAAACAGGTCCAAAATGGCCCAATTAGATTTTGACCTGGGCCCCCTTATGCGGAAAAAGGTCCAGCTTACCCAGATCTCCCTAAATATTCTTAGGCCCATTCCCAGGAGAACACAAATCCTACTCACACCCTGTGTCCATCCGAAAATCTCACATAACAGTTATACATCATATCACACATAGTGAAACCAGTGAGTGCTTACAATTTATCCACAGAATTACAACATTTCTGTATTCTTCTAAATCCACCAGAAGCGGAAACAACATTTTAAAGCAGTCATTTGGGTACGGACTCTCCAGTCAGTAGCCACCCCCTTGAACTCCGGATAATTCAAGGGTGTTGGGACCAAATAGCCAAATTTCAGATCTATCAGGAGGACACCATATTATTGTATATGTTCGCCCATCAACATTAATGTACAACGTTTTCGTCTGAGGATATGGATAAAATCATTCTTTTTCCTAATTCGCTTTTGAAGGGTCTCACTCTGTTGTTCCACCACTTCAGTAACGTACATCAGATTCGAGCATGCTAGCCACTGGGAGTTGTGGCGTGCTCCTGTAATCCAGCTACTTGGAAGTCGGGATGTGTGGACAGTTTGAAGACGGGATACCTGGTGGACGAGGTGCTATGTTGATCAGGTGTCCGCACTAAGCTCGGCATCAATATGGGGTGCTTTCCGGAGGGAAGGCTCTCCAGGTTGTCTAAAGATGGACGTACTGGCCCAGGGTGGTAACACAGCAGGCAAAAGTCTACGTGTGGAGCAGTAGTGGGATAGCGCCTGAGAATAGCTCTCGGTCACCAGCCTGTCTAAAATAGTTGGACCACATCCTTTTATATTTATGAATATATTCTTTTAGACGATGTGTACTTTGAATTATCATTATATACATATTTTTTTGTGAATTTTGATACATGGTCATTTGATTATAGTATAATTTTTAAAATATTTTAATGAGATAATTTATTTTTAATTGGCTGCTGTGACACCACAAGTTTATTATAAATATGATAAAGTGATGCTTTGATAATGTTATTAAATTTTTTGATGTTATTATATATATATTTATTTTTAAAAGATAATTTGCTATGTGAATTTCGATATATTAAATTGCGACATCTGTCGAATTATCATTATAAATCATTCATTTTGTATTTTTATTTCACAAATAATTTTTTAACATTTTATTTCCAGGTAATTCGTTTTTTTTTAAGATGTAAATTATTCCCAAATGATTACTGTTTGTTCTATAGGTACAGTACATGGTCTCACCACCCCAAATGCCTGTCCTATTGAAACATAAATGTATATTGTCAACATTCTGATGGCCGATTTCTCCACTTTCGTCCCCATATAGCCCCCAATGTGACACCGCATAATAAGGCCTAAGCTGTCCTTTTGAAAAAAACAGGTCCAAAATGGCCCAATTAGATTTTGACCTGGGCCCCCTTATGCGGAAAAAGGTCCAGCTTACCCAGATCTCCCTAAATATTCTTAGGCCCATTCCCAGGAGAACACAAATCCTACTCACACCCTGTGTCCATCCGAAAATCTCACATAACAGTTATACATCATATCACACATAGTGAAACCAGTGAGTGCTTACAATTTATCCACAGAATTACAACATTTCTGTATTCTTCTAAATCCACCAGAAGCGGAAACAACATTTTAAAGCAGTCATTTGGGTACGGACTCTCCAGTCAGTAGCCACCCCCTTGAACTCCGGATAATTCAAGGGTGTTGGGACCAAATAGCCAAATTTCAGATCTATCAGGAGGACACCATATTATTGTATATGTTCGCCCATCAACATTAATGTACAACGTTTTCTTTCTGAGGATATGGATAAAATCATTCTTTTTCCTAATTCGCTTTTGAAGGGTCTCACTCTGTTGTTCCACCACTTCAGTAACGTACATCAGATTCGAGCATGCTAGCCACTGGGAGTTGTGGCGTGCTCCTGTAATCCAGCTACTTGGAAGTCGGGATGTGTGGACAGTTTGAAGACGGGATACCTGGTGGACGAGGTGCTATGTTGATCAGGTGTCCGCACTAAGCTCGGCATCAATATGGGGTGCTTTCCGGAGGGAAGGCTCTCCAGGTTGTCTAAAGATGGACGTACTGGCCCAGGGTGGTAACACAGCAGGCAAAAGTCTACGTGTGGAGCAGTAGTGGGATAGCGCCTGAGAATAGCTCTCGGTCACCAGCCTGTCTAAAATAGTTGGACCACATCCTTTTATATTTATGAATATATTCTTTTAGACGATGTGTACTTTGAATTATCATTATATACATATTTTTTTGTGAATTTTGATACATGGTCATTTGATTATAGTATAATTTTTAAAATATTTTAATGAGATAATTTATTTTTAATTGGCTGCTGTGACACCACAAGTTTATTATAAATATGATAAAGTGATGCTTTGATAATGTTATTAAATTTTTTGATGTTATTATATATATATTTATTTTTAAAAGATAATTTGCTATGTGAATTTCGATATATTAAATTGCGACATCTGTCGAATTATCATTATAAATCATTCATTTTGTATTTTTATTTCACAAATAATTTTTTAACATTTTATTTCCAGGTAATTCGTTTTTTTTTAAGATGTAAATTATTCCCAAATGATTACTGTTTGTTCTATAGGTACAGTACATGGTCTCACCACCCCAAATGCCTGTCCTATTGAAACATAAATGTATATTGTCAACATTCTGATGGCCGATTTCTCCACTTTCGTCCCCATATAGCCCCCAATGTGACACCGCATAATAAGGCCTAAGCTGTCCTTTTGAAAAAAACAGGTACAAAATGGCCCAATTAGATTTTGACCTGGGCCCCCTTATGCGGAAAAAGGTCCAGCTTACCCAGATCTCCCTAAATATTCTTAGGCCCATTCCCAGGAGAACACAAATCCTACTCACACCCTGTGTCCATCCGAAAATCTCACATAACAGTTATACATCATATCACACATAGTGAAACCAGTGAGTGCTTACAATTTATCCACAGAATTACAACATTTCTGTATTCTTCTAAATCCACCAGAAGCGGAAACAACATTTTAAAGCAGTCATTTGGGTACGGACTCTCCAGTCAGTAGCCACCCCCTTGAACTCCGGATAATTCAAGGGTGTTGGGACCAAATAGCCAAATTTCAGATCTATCAGGAGGACACCATATTATTGTATATGTTCGCCCATCAACATTAATGTACAACGTTTTCTTTCTGAGGATATGGATAAAATCATTCTTTTTCCTAATTCGCTTTTGAAGGGTCTCACTCTGTTGTTCCACCACTTCAGTAACGTACATCAGATTCGAGCATGCTAGCCACTGGGAGTTGTGGCGTGCTCCTGTAATCCAGCTACTTGGAAGTCGGGATGTGTGGACAGTTTGAAGACGGGATACCTGGTGGACGAGGTGCTATGTTGATCAGGTGTCCGCACTAAGCTCGGCATCAATATGGGGTGCTTTCCGGAGGGAAGGCTCTCCAGGTTGTCTAAAGATGGACGTACTGGCCCAGGGTGGTAACACAGCAGGCAAAAGTCTACGTGTGGAGCAGTAGTGGGATAGCGCCTGAGAATAGCTCTCGGTCACCAGCCTGTCTAAAATAGTTGGACCACATCCTTTTATATTTATGAATATATTCTTTTAGACGATGTGTACTTTGAATTATCATTATATACATATTTTTTTGTGAATTTTGATACATGGTCATTTGATTATAGTATAATTTTTAAAATATTTCAATGAGATAATTTATTTTTAATTGGCTGCTGTGACACCACAAGTTTATTATAAATATGATAAAGTGATGCTTTGATAATGTTATTAAATTTTTTGATGTTATTATATATATATTTATTTTTAAAAGATAATTTGCTATGTGAATTTCGATATATTAAATTGCGACATCTGTCGAATTATCATTATAAATCATTCATTTTGTATTTTTATTTCACAAATAATTTTTTAACATTTCATTTCCAGGTAATTCGTTTTTTTTTAAGATGTAAATTATTCCTAAATGATTACTGTTTGTTCTATAGGTACAGTACATGGTCTCACCACCCCAAATGCCTGTCCTATTGAAACATAAATGTATATTGTCAACATTCTGATGGCCGATTTCTCCACTTTCGTCCCCATATAGCCCCCAATGTGACACCGCATAATAAGGCCTAAGCTGTCCTTTTGAAAAAAACAGGTCCAAAATGGCCCAATTAGATTTTGACCTGGGCCCCCTTATGCGGAAAAAGGTCCAGCTTACCCAGATCTCCCTAAATATTCTTAGGCCCATTCCCAGGAGAACACAAATCCTACTCACACCCTGTGTCCATCCGAAAATCTCACATAACAGTTATACATCATATCACACATAGTGAAACCAGTGAGTGCTTACAATTTATCCACAGAATTACAACATTTCTGTATTCTTCTAAATCCACCAGAAGCGGAAACAACATTTTAAAGCAGTCATTTGGGTACGGACTCTCCAGTCAGTAGCCACCCCCTTGAACTCCAGATAATTCAAGGGTGTTGGGACCAAATAGCCAAATTTCAGATCTATCAAGAGGACACCATATTATTGTATATGTTCGCCCATCAACATTAATGTACAACGTTTTCGTCTGATGATATGGATAAAATCATTCTTTTTCCTAATTCGCTTTTGAAGGGTCTCACTCTGTTGTTCCACCACTTCAGTAACGTACATCAGATTCGAGCATGCTAGCCACTGGGAGTTGTGGCGTGCTCCTGTAATCCAGCTACTTGGAAGTCGGGATGTGTGGACAGTTTGAAGACGGGATACCTGGTGGACGAGGTGCTATGTTGATCAGGTGTCCGCACTAAGCTCGGCATCAATATGGGGTGCTTTCCGGAGGGAAGGCTCTCCAGGTTGTCTAAAGATGGACGTACTGGCCCAGGGTGGTAACACAGCAGGCAAAAGTCTACGTGTGGAGCAGTAGTGGGCTAGCGCCTGAGAATAGCTCTCGGTCACCAGCCTGTCTAAAATAGTTGGACCACATCCTTTTATATTTATGAATATATTCTTTTAGACGATGTGTACTTTGAATTATCATTATATACATATTTTTTTGTGACTTTTGATACATGGTCATTTGATTATAGTATAATTTTTAAAATATTTTAATGAGATAATTTATTTTTAATTGGCTGCTGTGACACCACAAGTTTATTATAAATATGATAAAGTGATGCTTTGATAATGTTATTAAATTTTTTGATGTTATTATATATATATTTATTTTTAAAAGATAATTTGCTATGTGAATTTCGATATATTAAATTGCGACATCTGTCGAATTATCATTATAAATCATTCATTTTGTATTTTTATTTCACAAATAATTTTTTAACATTTTATTTCCAGGTAATTCGTTTTTTTTTAAGATGTAAATTATTCCTAAATGATTACTGTTTGTTCTATAGGTACAGTACATGGTCTCACCACCTCAAATGCCTGTCCTATTGAAACATAAATGTATATTGTCAACATTCTGATGGGCGATTTCTCCACTTTCGTCCCCATATAGCCCCCAATGTGACACCGCATAATAAGGCCTAAGCTGTCCTTTTGAAAAAAACAGGTCCAAAATGGCCCAATTAGATTTTGACCTGGGCCCCCTTATGCGGAAAAAGGTCCAGCTTACCCAGATCTCCCTAAATATTCTTAGGCCCATTCCCAGGAGAACACAAATCCTACTCACACCCTGTGTCCATCCGAAAATCTCACATAACAGTTATACATCATATCACACATAGTGAAACCAGTGAGTGCTTACAATTTATCCACAGAATTACAACATTTCTGTATTCTTCTAAATCCACCAGAAGCGGAAACAACATTTTAAAGCAGTCATTTGGGTACGGACTCTCCAGTCAGTAGCCACCCCCTTGAACTCCGGATAATTCAAGGGTGTTGGGACCAAATAGCCAAATTTCAGATCTATCAGGAGGACACCATATTATTGTATATGTTCGCCCATCAACATTAATGTACAACGTTTTCGTCTGAGGATATGGATTAAAGCATTCTTTTTCCTAATTCGCTTTTGAAGGGTCTCACTCTGTTGTTCCACCACTTCAGTAACGTACATCAGATTCGAGCATGCTAGCCACTGGGAGTTGTGGCGTGCTCCTGTAATCCAGCTACTTGGAAGTCGGGATGTGTGGACAGTTTGAAGACGGGATACCTGGTGGACGAGGTGCTATGTTGATCAGGTGTCCGCACTAAGCTCGGCATCAATATGGGGTGCTTTCCGGAGGGAAGGCTCTCCAGGTTGTCTAAAGATGGACGTACTGGCCCAGGGTGGTAACACAGCAGGCAAAAGTCTACGTGTGGAGCAGTAGTGGGATAGCGCCTGAGAATAGCTCTCGGTCACCAGCCTGTCTAAAATAGTTGGACCACATCCTTTTATATTTATGAATATATTCTTTTAGACGATGTGTACTTTGAATTATCATTATATACATATTTTTTTGTGAATTTTGATACATGGTCATTTGATTATAGTATAATTTTTTAAATATTTTAATGTGATAATTTATTTTTAATTGGCTGCTGTGACACCACAAGTTTATTATAAATATGATAAAGTGATGCTTTGATAATGTTATTAAATTTGTTGATGTTATTATATATATATTTATTTTTAAAAGATAATTTGCTATGTGAATTTCGATATATTAAATTGCGACATCTGTCGAATTATCATTATAAATCATTCATTTTGTATTTTTATTTCACAAATAATTTCTTAACATTTTATTTCCAGGTAATTCGTTTTTTTTTAAGATGTAAATTATTCCTAAATGATTACTGTTTGTTCTATAGGTACAGTACATGGTCTCACCACCCCAAATGCCTGTCCTATTGAAACATAAATGTATATTGTCAACATTCTGATGGCCGATTTCTCCACTTTCGTCCCCATATAGCCCCCAATGTGACACCGCATAATAAGGCCTAAGCTGTCCTTTTGAAAAAAACAGGTCCAAAATGGCCCAATTAGATTTTGACCTGGGCCCCCTTATGCGGAAAAAGGTCCAGCTTACCCAGATCTCCCTAAATATTCTTAGGCCCATTCCCAGGAGAACACAAATCCTACTCACACCCTGTGTCCATCCGAAAATCTCACATAACAGTTATACATCATATCACACATAGTGAAACCAGTGAGTGCTTACAATTTATCCACAGAATTACAACATTTCTGTATTCTTCTAAATCCACCAGAAGCGGAAACAACATTTTAAAGCAGTCATTTGGGTACGGACTCTCCAGTCAGTAGCCAACCCCTTGAACTCCGGATAATTCAAGGGTGTTGGGACCAAATAGCCAAATTTCAGATCTATCAGGAGGACACCATATTATTGTATATGTTCGCCCATCAACATTAATGTACAACGTTTTCGTCTGAGGATATGAATAAAATCATTCTTTTTCCTAATTCGCTTTTGAAGGGTCTCACTCTGTTGTTCCACCACTTCAGTAACGTACATCAGATTCGAGCATGCTAGCCACTGGGAGTTGTGGCGTGCTCCTGTAATCCAGCTACTTGGAAGTCGGGATGTGTGGACAGTTTGAAGACGGGATACCTGGTGGACGAGGTGCTATGTTAATCAGGTGTCCGCACTAAGCTCGGCATCAATATGGGGTGCTTTCCGGAGGGAAGGCTCTCCAGGTTGTCTAAAGATGGACGTACTGGCCCAGGGTGGTAACACAGCAGGCAAAAGTCTACGTGTGGAGCAGTAGTGGGATAGCGCCTGAGAATAGCTCTCGGTCACCAGCCTGTCTAAAATAGTTGGACCACATCCTTTTATATTTATGAATATATTCTTTTAGACGATGTGTACTTCGAATTATCATTATATACATATTTTTTTGTGAATTTTGATACATGGTCATTTGATTATAGTATAATTTTTAAAATATTTTAATGAGATAATTTATTTTTAATTGGCTGCTGTGACACCACAAGTTTATTATAAATATGATAAAGTGATGCTTTGATAATGTTATTAAATTTTTTGATGTTATTATATATATATTTATTTTTAAAAGATAATTTGCTATGTGAATTTCGATATATTAAATTGCGACATCTGTCGAATTATCATTATAAATCATTCATTTTGTATTTTTATTTCACAAATAATTTTTTAACATTTTATTTCCAGGTAATTCGTTTTTTTTTAAGATGTAAATTATTCCTAAATGATTACTGTTTGTTCTATAGGTACAGTACATGGTCTCACCACCCCAAATGCCTGTCCTATTGAAACATAAATGTATATTGTCAACATTCTGATGGCCGATTTCTCCACTTTCGTCCCCATATAGCCCCCAATGTGACACCGCATAATAAGGCCTAAGCTGTCCTTTTGAAAAAAACAGGTCCAAAATGGCCCAATTAGATTTTGACCTGGGCCCCCTTATGCGGAAAAAGGTCCAGCTTACCCAGATCTCCCTAAATATTCTTAGGCCCATTCCCAGGAGAACACAAATCCTACTCACACCCTGTGTCCATCCGAAAATCTCACATAACAGTTATACATCATATCACACATAGTGAAACCAGTGAGTGCTTACAATTTATCCACAGAATTACAACATTTCTGTATTCTTCTAAATCCACCAGAAGCGGAAACAACATTTTAAAGCAGTCATTTGGGTACGGACTCTCCAGTCAGTAGCCAACCCCTTGAACTCCGGATAATTCAAGGGTGTTGGGACCAAATAGCCAAATTTCAGATCTATCAGGAGGACACCATATTATTGTATATGTTCGCCCATCAACATTAATGTACAACGTTTTCGTCTGAGGATATGGATAAAATCATTCTTTTTCCTAATTCGCTTTTGAAGGGTCTCACTCTGTTGTTCCACCACTTCAGTAACGTACATCAGATTCGAGCATGCTAGCCACTGGGAGTTGTGGCGTGCTCCTGTAATCCAGCTACTTGGAAGTCGGGATGTGTGGACAGTTTAAAGACGGGATACCTGGTGGACGAGGTGCTATGTTGATCAGGTGTCCGCACTAAGCTCGGCATCAATATGGGGTGCTTTCCGGAGGGAAGGCTCTCCAGGTTGTCTAAAGATGGACGTACTGGCCCAGGGTGGTAACACAGCAGGCAAAAGTCTACGTGTGGAGCAGTAGTGGGATAGCGCCTGAGAATAGCTCTCGGTCACCAGCCTGTCTAAAATAGTTGGACCACATCCTTTTATATTTATGAATATATTCTTTTAGACGATGTGTACTTTGAATTATCATTATATACATATTTTTTTGTGAATTTTGATACATGGTCATTTGATTATAGTATAATTTTTAAAATATTTTAATGAGATAATTTATTTTTAATTGGCTGCTGTGACACCACAAGTTTATTATAAATATGATAAAGTGATGCTTTGATAATGTTATTAAATTTTTTGATGTTATTATATATATATTTATTTTTAAAAGATAATTTGCTATGTGAATTTCGATATATTAAATTGCGACATCTGTCGAATTATCATTATAAATCATTCATTTTGTATTTTTATTTCACAAATAATTTTTTAACATTTTATTTCCAGGTAATTCGTTTTTTTTTAAGATGTAAATTATTCCTAAATGATTACTGTTTGTTCTATAGGTACAGTACATGGTCTCACCACCCCAAATGCCTGTCCTATTGAAACATAAATGTATATTGTCAACATTCTGATGGCCGATTTCTCCACTTTCGTCCCCATATAGCCCCCAATGTGACACCGCATAATAAGGCCTAAGCTGTCTTTTTGAAAAAAACAGGTCCAAAATGGCCCAATTAGATTTTGACCTGGGCCCCCTTATGCGGAAAAAGGTCCAGCTTACCCAGATCTCCCTAAATATTCTTAGGCCCATTCCCAGGAGAACACAAATCCTACTCACACCCTGTGTCCATCCGAAAATCTCACATAACAGTTATACATCATATCACACATAGTGAAACCAGTGAGTGCTTACAATTTATCCACAGAATTACAACATTTCTGTATTCTTCTAAATCCACCAGAAGCGGAAACAACATTTTAAAGCAGTCATTTGGGTACGGACTCTCCAGTCAGTAGCCAACCCCTTGAACTCCGGATAATTCAAGGGTGTTGGGACCAAATAGCCAAATTTCAGATCTATCAGGAGGACACCATATTATTGTATATGTTCGCCCATCAACATTAATGTACAACGTTTTCGTCTGAGGATATGGATAAAATCATTCTTTTTCCTAATTCGCTTTTGAAGGGTCTCACTCTGTTGTTCCACCACTTCAGTAACGTACATCAGATTCGAGCATGCTAGCCACTGGGAGTTGTGGCGTGCTCCTGTAATCCAGCTACTTGGAAGTCGGGATGTGTGGACAGTTTGAAGACGGGATACCTGGTGGACGAGGTGCTATGTTGATCAGGTGTCCGCACTAAGCTCGGCATCAATATGGGGTGCTTTCCGGAGGGAAGGCTCTCCAGGTTGTCTAAAGATGGACGTACTGGCCCAGGGTGGTAACACAGCAGGCAAAAGTCTACGTGTGGAGCAGTAGTGGGATAGCGCCTGAGAATAGCTCTCGGTCACCAGCCTGTCTAAAATAGTTGGACCACATCCTTTTATATTTATGAATATATTCTTTTAGACGATGTGTACTTTGAATTATCATTATATACATATTTTTTTGTGAATTTTGATACATGGTCATTTGATTATAGTATAATTTTTAAAATATTTTAATGAGATAATTTATTTTTAATTGGCTGCTGTGACACCACAAGTTTATTATAAATATGATAAAGTGATGCTTTGATAATGTTATTAAATTTTTTGATGTTATTATATATATATTTATTTTTAAAAGATAATTTGCTATGTGAATTTCGATATATTAAATTGCGACATCTGTCGAATTATCATTATAAATCATTCATTTTGTATTTTTATTTCACAAATAATTTTTTAACATTTTATTTCCAGGTAATTCGTTTTTTTTTAAGATGTAAATTATTCCTAAATGATTACTGTTTGTTCTATAGGTACAGTACATGGTCTCACCACCCCAAATGCCTGTCCTATTGAAACATAAATGTATATTGTCAACATTCTGATGGCCGATTTCTCCACTTTCGTCCCCATATAGCCCCCAATGTGACACCGCATAATAAGGCCTAAGCTGTCTTTTTGAAAAAAACAGGTCCAAAATGGCCCAATTAGATTTTGACCTGGGCCCCCTTATGCGGAAAAAGGTCCAGCTTACCCAGATCTCCCTAAATATTCTTAGGCCCATTCCCAGGAGAACACAAATCCTACTCACACCCTGTGTCCATCCGAAAATCTCACATAACAGTTATACATCATATCACACATAGTGAAACCAGTGAGTGCTTACAATTTATCCACAGAATTACAACATTTCTGTATTCTTCTAAATCCACCAGAAGCGGAAACAACATTTTAAAGCAGTCATTTGGGTACGGACTCTCCAGTCAGTAGCCAACCCCTTGAACTCCGGATAATTCAAGGGTGTTGGGACCAAATAGCCAAATTTCAGATCTATCAGGAGGACACCATATTATTGTATATGTTCGCCCATCAACATTAATGTACAACGTTTTCGTCTGAGGATATGGATAAAATCATTCTTTTTCCTAATTCGCTTTTGAAGGGTCTCACTCTGTTGTTCCACCACTTCAGTAACGTACATCAGATTCGAGCATGCTAGCCACTGGGAGTTGTGGCGTGCTCCTGTAATCCAGCTACTTGGAAGTCGGGATGTGTGGACAGTTTGAAGACGGGATACCTGGTGGACGAGGTGCTATGTTGATCAGGTGTCCGCACTAAGCTCGGCATCAATATGGGGTGCTTTCCGGAGGGAAGGCTCTCCAGGTTGTCTAAAGATGGACGTACTGGCCCAGGGTGGTAACACAGCAGGCAAAAGTCTACGTGTGGAGCAGTAGTGGGATAGCGCCTGAGAATAGCTCTCGGTCACCAGCCTGTCTAAAATAGTTGGACCACATCCTTTTATATTTATGAATATATTCTTTTAGACGATGTGTACTTTGAATTATCATTATATACATATTTTTTTGTGAATTTTGATACATGGTCATTTGATTATAGTATAATTTTTAAAATATTTTAATGAGATAATTTATTTTTAATTGGCTGCTGTGACACCACAAGTTTATTATAAATATGATAAAGTGATGCTTTGATAATGTTATTAAATTTTTTGATGTTATTATATATATATTTATTTTTAAAAGATAATTTGCTATGTGAATTTCGATATATTAAATTGCGACATCTGTCGAATTATCATTATAAATCATTCATTTTGTATTTTTATTTCACAAATAATTTTTTAACATTTTATTTCCAGGTAATTCGTTTTTTTTTAAGATGTAAATTATTCCTAAATGATTACTGTTTGTTCTATAGGTACAGTACATGGTCTCACCACCCCAAATGCCTGTCCTATTGAAACATAAATGTATATTGTCAACATTCTGATGGCCGATTTCTCCACTTTCGTCCCCATATAGCCCCCAATGTGACACCGCATAATAAGGCCTAAGCTGTCCTTTTGAAAAAAACAGGTCCAAAATGGCCCAATTAGATTTTGACCTGGGCCCCCTTATGCGGAAAAAGGTCCAGCTTACCCAGATCTCCCTAAATATTCTTAGGCCCATTCCCAGGAGAACACAAATCCTACTCACACCCTGTGTCCATCCGAAAATCTTACATAACAGTTATACATCATATCACACATAGTGAAACCAGTGAGTGCTTACAATTTATCCACAGAATTACAACATTTCTGTAATCTTCTAAATCCACCAGAAGCGGAAACAACATTTTAAAGCAGTCATTTGGGTACGGACTCTCCAGTCAGTAGCCAACCCCTTGAACTCCGGATAATTCAAGGGTGTTGGGACCAAATAGCCAAATTTCAGATCTATCAGGAGGACACCATATTATTGTATATGTTCGCCCATCAACATTAATGTACAACGTTTTCGTCTGAGGATATGGATAAAATCATTCTTTTTCCTAATTCGCTTTTGAAGGGTCTCACTCTGTTGTTCCACCACTTCAGTAACGTACATCAGATTCGAGCATGCTAGCCACTGGGAGTTGTGGCGTGCTCCTGTAATCCAGCTACTTGGAAGTCGGGATGTGTGGACAGTTTGAAGACGGGATACCTGGTGGACGAGGTGCTATGTTGATCAGGTGTCCGCACTAAGCTCGGCATCAATATGGGGTGCTTTCCGGAGGGAAGGCTCTCCAGGTTGTCTAAAGATGGACGTACTGGCCCAGGGTGGTAACACAGCAGGCAAAAGTCTACGTGTGGAGCAGTAGTGGGATAGCGCCTGAGAATAGCTCTCGGTCACCAGCCTGTCTAAAATAGTTGGACCACATCCTTTTATATTTATGAATATATTCTTTTAGACGATGTGTACTTTGAATTATCATTATATACATATTTTTTTGTGAATTTTGATACATGGTCATTTGATTATAGTATAATTTTTAAAATATTTTAATGAGATAATTTATTTTTAATTGGCTGCTGTGACACCACAAGTTTATTATAAATATGATAAAGTGATGCTTTGATAATGTTATTAAATTTTTTGATGTTATTATATATATATTTATTTTTAAAAGATAATTTGCTATGTGAATTTCGATATATTAAATTGCGACATCTGTCGAATTATCATTATAAATCATTCATTTTGTATTTTTATTTCACAAATAATTTTTTAACATTTTATTTCCAGGTAATTCGTTTTTTTTTAAGATGTAAATTATTCCTAAATGATTACTGTTTGTTCTATAGGTACAGTACATGGTCTCACCACCCCAAATGCCTGTCCTATTGAAACATAAATGTATATTGTCAACATTCTGATGGCCGATTTCTCCACTTTCGTCCCCATATAGCCCCCAATGTGACACCGCATAATAAGGCCTAAGCTGTCCTTTTGAAAAAAACAGGTCCAAAATGGCCCAATAAGATTTTGACCTGGGCCCCCTTATGCGGAAAAAGGTCCAGCTTACCCAGATCTCCCTAAATATTCTTAGGCCCATTCCCAGGAGAACACAAATCCTACTCACACCCTGTGTCCATCCGAAAATCTCACATAACAGTTATACATCATATCACACATAGTGAAACCAGTGAGTGCTTACAATTTATCCACAGAATTACAACATTTCTGTATTCTTCTAAATCCACCAGAAGCGGAAACAACATTTTAAAGCAGTCATTTGGGTACGGACTCTCCAGTCAGTAGCCACCCCCTTGAACTCCGGATAATTCAAGGGTGTTGGGACCAAATAGCCAAATTTCAGATCTATCAGGAGGACACCATATTATTGTATATGTTCGCCCATCAACATTAATGTACAACGTTTTCGTCTGAGGATATGGATAAAATCATTCTTTTTCCTAATTCGCTTTTGAAGGGTCTCACTCTGTTGTTCCACCACTTCAGTAACGTACATCAGATTCGAGCATGCTAGCCACTGGGAGTTGTGGCGTGCTCCTGTAATCCAGCTACTTGGAAGTCGGGATGTGTGGACAGTTTGAAGACGGGATACCTGGTGGACGAGGTGCTATGTTGATCAGGTGTCCGCACTAAGCTCGGCATCAATATGGGGTGCTTTCCGGAGGGAAGGCTCTCCAGGTTGTCTAAAGATGGACGTACTGGCCCAGGGTGGTAACACAGCAGGCAAAAGTCTACGTGTGGAGCAGTAGTGGGATAGCGCCTGAGAATAGCTCTCGGTCACCAGCCTGTCTAAAATAGTTGGACCACATCCTTTTATATTTATGAATATATTCTTTTAGACGATGTGTACTTTGAATTATCATTATATACATATTTTTTTGTGAATTTTGATACATGGTCATTTGATTATAGTATAATTTTTAAAATATTTTAATGAGATAATTTATTTTTAATTGGCTGCTGTGACACCACAAGTTTATTATAAATATGATAAAGTGATGCTTTGATAATGTTATTAAATTTTTTTGATGTTATTATATATATATTTATTTTTAAAAGATAATTTGCTATGTGAATTTCGATATATTAAATTGCGACATCTGTCGAATTATCATTATAAATCATTCATTTTGTATTTTTATTTCACAAATAATTTTTTAACATTTTATTTCCAGGTAATTCGTTTTTTTTTAAGATGTAAATTATTCCTAAATGATTACTGTTTGTTCTATAGGTACAGTACATGGTCTCACCACCCCAAATGCCTGTCCTATTGAAACATAAATGTATATTGTCAACATTCTGATGGCCGATTTCTCCACTTTCGTCCCCATATAGCCCCCAATGTGACACCGCATAATAAGGCCTAAGCTGTCCTTTTGAAAAAAACAGGTCCAAAATGGCCCAATTAGATTTTGACCTAGGCCCCCTTATGCGGAAAAAGGTCCAGCTTACCCAGATCTCCCTAAATATTCTTAGGCCCTTTCCCAGGAGAACACAAATCCTACTCACACCCTGTGTCCATCCGAAAATCTCACCTAACAGTTATACATCATATCACACATAGTGAAACCAGTGAGTGCTTACAATTTATCCACAGAATTACAACATTTCTGTATTCTTCTAAATCCACCAGAAGCGGAAACAACATTTTAAAGCAGTCATTTGGGTACGGACTCTCCAGTCAGTAGCCAACCCCTTGAACTCCGGATAATTCAAGGGTGTTGGGACCAAATAGACAAATTTCAGATCTATCAGGAGGACACCATATTATTGTATATGTTCGCCCATCAACATTTATGTACAACGTTTTCGTCTGAGGATATGGATAAAATCATTTTTTTTCCTAATTCGCTTTTGAAGGGTCTCACTCTGTTGTTCCACCACTTCAGTAACGTACATCAGATTCGAGCATGCTAGCCACTGGGAGTTGTGGCGTGCTCCTGTAATCCAGCTACTTGGAAGTCGGGATGTGTGGACAGTTTGAAGACGGGATACCTGGTGGACGAGGTGCTATGTTGATCAGGTGTCCGCACTAAGCTCGGCATCAATATGGGGTGCTTTCCGGAGGGAAGGCTCTCCAGGTTGTCTAAAGATGGACGTACTGGCCCAGGGTGGTAACACAGCAGGCAAAAGTCTACGTGTGGAGCAGTAGTGGGATAGCGCCTGAGAATAGCTCTCGGTCACCAGCCTGTCTAAAATAGTTGGACCACATCCTTTTATATTTATGAATATATTCTTTTAGACGATGTGTACTTCGAATTATCATTATATACATATTTTTTTGTGAATTTTGATACATGGTCATTTGATTATAGTATAATTTTTAAAATATTTTAATGAGATAATTAATTTTTAATTGGCTGCTGTGACACCACAAGTTTATTATAAATATGATAAAGTGATGCTTTGATAATGTTATTAAATTTTTTGATGTTATTATATATATATTTATTTTTAAAAGATAATTTGCTATGTGAATTTCGATATATTAAATTGCGACATCTGTCGAATTATCATTATAAATCATTCATTTTGTATTTTTATTTCACAAATAATTTTTTAACATTTTATTTCCAGGTAATTCGTTTTTTTTTAAGATGTAAATTATTCCTAAATGATTACTGTTTGTTCTATAGGTACAGTACATGGTCTCACCACCCCAAATGCCTGTCCTATTGAAACATAAATGTATATTGTCAACATTCTGATGGCCGATTTCTCCACTTTCGTCCCCATATAGCCCCCAATGTGACACCGCATAATAAGGCCTAAGCTGTCCTTTTGAAAAAAACAGGTCCAAAATGGCCCAATTAGATTTTGACCTGGGCCCCCTTATGCGGAAAAAGGTCCAGCTTACCCAGATCTCCCTAAATATTCTTAGGCCCATTCCCAGGAGAACACAAATCCTACTCACACCCTGTGTCCATCCGAAAATCTCACATAACAGTTATACATCATATCACACATAGTGAAACCAGTGAGTGCTTACAATTTATCCACAGAATTACAACATTTCTGTATTCTTCTAAATCCACCAGAAGCGGAAACAACATTTTAAAGCAGTCATTTGGGTACGGACTCTCCAGTCAGTAGCCAACCCCTTGAACTCCGGATAATTCAAGGGTGTTGGGACCAAATAGCCAAATTTCAGATCTATCAGGAGGACACCATATTATTGTATATGTTCGCCCATCAACATTAATGTACAACGTTTTCGTCTGAGGATATGGATAAAATCATTCTTTTTCCTAATTCGCTTTTGAAGGGTCTCACTCTGTTGTTCCACCACTTCAGTAACGTACATCAGATTCGAGCATGCTAGCCACTGGGAGTTGTGGCGTGCTCCTGTAATCCAGCTACTTGGAAGTCGGGATGTGTGGACAGTTTGAAGACGGGATACCTGGTGGACGAGGTGCTATGTTGATCAGGTGTCCGCACTAAGCTCGGCATCAATATGGGGTGCTTTCCGGAGGGAAGGCTCTCCAGGTTGTCTAAAGATGGACGTACTGGCCCAGGGTGGTAACACAGCAGGCAAAAGTCTACGTGTGGAGCAGTAGTGGGATAGCGCCTGAGAATAGCTCTCGGTCACCAGCCTGTCTAAAATAGTTGGACCACATCCTTTTATATTTATGAATATATTCTTTTAGACGATGTGTACTTCGAATTATCATTATATACATATTTTTTTGTGAATTTTGATACATGGTCATTTGATTATAGTATAATTTTTAAAATATTTTAATGAGATAATTTATTTTTAATTGGCTGCTGTGACACCACAAGTTTATTATAAATATGATAAAGTGATGCTTTGATAATGTTATTAAATTTTTTGATGTTATTATATATATATTTATTTTTAAAAGATAATTCGCTATGTGAATTTCGATATATTAAATTGCGACATCTGTCGAATTATCATTATAAATCATTCATTTTGTATTTTTATTTCACAAATAATTTTTTAACATTTTATTTCCAGGTAATTCGTTTTTTTTTAAGATGTAAATTATTCCTAAATGATTACTGTTTGTTCTATAGGTACAGTACATGGTCTCACCACCCCAAATGCCTGTCCTATTGAAACATAAATGTATATTGTCAACATTCTGATGGCCGATTTCTCCACTTTCGTCCCCATATAGCCCCCAATGTGACACCGCATTATAAGGCCTAAGCTGTCCTTTTGAAAAAAACAGGTCCAAAATGGCCCAATTAGATTTTGACCTGGGCCCCCTTATGCGGAAAAAGGTCCAGCTTACCCAGATCTCCCTAAATATTCTTAGGCCCATTCCCAGGAGAACACAAATCCTACTCACACCCTGTGTCCATCCGAAAATCTCACATAACAGTTATACATCATATCACACATAGTGAAACCAGTGAGTGCTTACAATTTATCCACAGAATTACAACATTTCTGTATTCTTCTAAATCCACCAGAAGCGGAAACAACATTTTAAAGCAGTCATTTGGGTACGGACTCTCCAGTCAGTAGCCAACCCCTTGAACTCCGGATAATTCAAGGGTGTTGGGACCAAATAGACAAATTTCAGATCTATCAGGAGGACACCATATTATTGTATATGTTCGCCCATCAACATTAATGTACAACGTTTTCGTCTGAGGATATGGATAAAATCATTCTTTTTCCTGATTCGCTTTTGAAGGGTCTCACTCTGTTGTTCCACCACTTCAGTAACGTACATCAGATTCGAGCATGCTAGCCACTGGGAGTTGTGGCGTGCTCCTGTAATCCAGCTACTTGGAAGTCGGGATGTGTGGACAGTTTGAAGACGGGATACCTGGTGGACGAGGTGCTATGTTGATCAGGTGTCCGCACTAAGCTCGGCATCAATATGGGGTGCTTTCCGGAGGGAAGGCTCTCCAGGTTGTCTAAAGATGGACGTACTGGCCCAGGGTGGTAACACAGCAGGCAAAAGTCTACGTGTGGAGCAGTAGTGGGATAGCGCCTGAGAATAGCTCTCGGTCACCAGCCTGTCTAAAATAGTTGGACCACATCCTTTTATATTTATGAATATATTCTTTTAGACGATGTGTACTTTGAATTATCATTATATACATATTTTTTTGTGAATTTTGATACATGGTCATTTGATTATAGTATAATTTTTAAAATATTTTAATGAGATAATTTATTTTTTATTGGCTGCTGTGACACCACAAGTTTATTATAAATATGATAAAGTGATGCTTTGATAATGTTATTAAATTTTTTGATGTTATTATATATATATTTATTTTTAAAAGATAATTTGCTATGTGAATTTCGATATATTAAATTGCGACATCTGTCGAATTATCATTATAAATCATTCATTTTGTATTTTTATTTCACAAATAATTTTTTAACATTTTATTTCCAGGTAATTCGTTTTTTTTAAGATGTAAATTATTCCTAAATGATTACTGTTTGTTCTATAGGTACAGTACATGGTCTCACCACCCCAAATGCCTGTCCTATTGAAACATAAATGTATATTGTCAACATTCTGATGGCCGATTTCTCCACTTTCGTCCCCATATAGCCCCCAATGTGACACCGCATAATAAGGCCTAAGCTGTCCTTTTGAAAAAAACAGGTCCAAAATGGCCCAATTAGATTTTGACCTGGGCCCCCTTATGCGGAAAAAGGTCCAGCTTACCCAGATCTCCCTAAATATTCTTAGGCCCATTCCCAGGAGAACACAAATCCTACTCACACCCTGTGTCCATCCGAAAATCTCACATAACAGTTATACATCATATCACACATAGTGAAACCAGTGAGTGCTTACAATTTATCCACAGAATTACAACATTTCTGTATTCTTCTAAATCCACCAGAAGCGGAAACAACATTTTAAAGCAGTCATTTGGGTACGGACTCTCCAGTCAGTAGCCACCCCCTTGAACTCCGGATAATTCAAGGGTGTTGGGACCAAATAGCCAAATTTCAGATCTATCAGGAGGACACCATATTATTGTATATGTTCGCCCATCAACATTAATGTACAACGTTTTCGTCTGAGGATATGGATAAAATCATTCTTTTTCCTAATTCGCTTTTGAAGGGTCTCACTCTGTTGTTCCACCACTTCAGTAACGTACATCAGATTCGAGCATGCTAGCCACTGGGAGTTGTGGCGTGCTCCTGTAATCCAGCTACTTGGAAGTCGGGATGTGTGGACAGTTTGAAGACGGGATACCTGGTGGACGAGGTGCTATGTTGATCAGGTGTCCGCACTAAGCTCGGCATCAATATGGGGTGCTTTCCGGAGGGAAGGCTCTCCAGGTTGTCTAAAGATGGACGTACTGGCCCAGGGTGGTAACACAGCAGGCAAAAGTCTACGTGTGGAGCAGTAGTGGGATAGCGCCTGAGAATAGCTCTCGGTCACCAGCCTGTCTAAAATAGTTGGACCACATCCTTTTATATTTATGAATATATTCTTTTAGACGATGTGTACTTTGAATTATCATTATATACATATTTTTTTGTGAATTTTGATACATGGTCATTTGATTATAGTATAATTTTTAAAATATTTTAATGAGATAATTTATTTTTAATTGGCTGCTGTGACACCATAAGTTTATTATAAATATGATAAAGTGATGCTTTGATAATGTTATTAAATTTTTTGATGTTATTATATATATATTTATTTTTAAAAGATAATTTGCTATGTGAATTTCGATATATTAAATTGCGACATCTGTCGAATTATCATTATAAATCATTCATTTTGTATTTTTATTTCACAAATAATTTTTTAACATTTTATTTCCAGGTAATTCGTTTTTTTTTAAGATGTAAATTATTCCTAGATGATTACTGTTTGTTCTATAGGTACAGTACATGGTCTCACCACCCCAAATGCCTGTCCTATTGAAACATAAATGTATATTGTCAACATTCTGATGGCCGATTTCTCCACTTTCGTCCCCATATAGCCCCCAATGTGACACCGCATAATAAGGCCTAAGCTGTCCTTTTGAAAAAAACAGGTCCAAAATGGCCCAATTAGATTTTGACCTGGGCCCCCTTATGCGGAAAAAGGTCCAGCTTACCCAGATCTCCCTAAATATTCTTAGGCCCATTCCCAGGAGAACACAAATCCTACTCACACCCTGTGTCCATCCGAAAATCTCACATAACAGTTATACATCATATCACACATAGTGAAACCAGTGAGTGCTTACAATTTATCCACAGAATTACAACATTTCTGTATTCTTCTAAATCCACCAGAAGCGGAAACAACATTTTAAAGCAGTCATTTGGGTACGGACTCTCCAGTCAGTAGCCACCCCCTTGAACTCCGGATAATTCAAGGGTGTTGGGACCAAATAGCCAAATTTCAGATCTATCAGGAGGACACCATATTATTGTATATGTTCGCCCATCAACATTAATGTACAACGTTTTCGTCTGAGGATATGGATAAAATCATTCTTTTTCCTAATTCGCTTTTGAAGGGTCTCACTCTGTTGTTCCACCACTTCAGTAACGTACATCAGATTCGAGCATGCTAGCCACTGGGAGTTGTGGCGTGCTCCTGTAATCCAGGTACTTGGAAGTCGGGATGTGTGGACAGTTTGAAGACGGGATACCTGGTGGACGAGGTGCTATGTTGATCAGGTGTCCGCACTAAGCTCGGCATCAATATGGGGTGCTTTCCGGAGGGAAGGCTCTCCAGGTTGTCTAAAGATGGACGTACTGGCCCAGGGTGGTAACACAGCAGGCAAAAGTCTACGTGTGGAGCAGTAGTGGGATAGCGCCTGAGAATAGCTCTCGGTCACCAGCCTGTCTAAAATAGTTGGACCACATCCTTTTATATTTATGAATATATTCTTTTAGACGATGTGTACTTTGAATTATCATTATATACATATTTTTTTGTGAATTTTGATACATGGTCAT
The DNA here is from genome assembly GCA_964017125.1 of Flabesymbios commensalis. Classification (NCBI taxonomy): domain Eukaryota; kingdom Metazoa; phylum Annelida; class Polychaeta; order Terebellida; family Flabelligeridae; genus Flabesymbios; species Flabesymbios commensalis. The sequence goes on from OZ024904.1 coordinate 47,941,821, forward strand.
TTGATTATAGTATAATTTTTAAAATATTTTAATGAGATAATTTATTTTTAATTGGCCGCTGTGACACCACAAGTTTATTATAAATATGATAAAGTGATGCTTTGATAATGTTATTAAATTTTTTGATGTTATTATATATATATTTATTTTTAAAAGATAATTTGCTATGTGAATTTCGATATATTAAATTGCGACATCTGTCGAATTATCATTATAAATCATTCATTTTGTATTTTTATTTCACAAATAATTTTTTAACATTTTATTTCCAGGTAATTCGTTTTTTTTTAAGATGTAAATTATTCCTAAATGATTACTGTTTGTTCTATAGGTACAGTACATGGTCTCACCACCCCAAATGCCTGTTCTATTGAAACATAAATGTATATTGTCAACATTCTGATGGCCGATTTCTCCACTTTCGTCCCCATATAGCCCCCAATGTGACACCGCATAATAAGGCCTAAGCTGTCCTTTTGAAAAAAACAGGTCCAAAATGGCCCAATTAGATTTTGACCTGGGCCCCCTTATGCGGAAAAAGGTCCAGCTTACCCAGATCTCCCTAAATATTCTTAGGCCCATTCCCAGGAGAACACAAATCCTACTCACACCCTGTGTCCATCCGAAAATCTCACATAACAGTTATACATCATATCACACATAGTGAAACCAGTGAGTGCTTACAATTTATCCACAGAATTACAACATTTCTGTATTCTTCTAAATCCACCAGAAGCGGAAACAACATTTTAAAGCAGTCATTTGGGTACGGACTCTCCAGTCAGTAGCCACCCCCTTGAACTCCGGATAATTCAAGGGTGTTGGGACCAAATAGCCAAATTTCAGATCTATCAGGAGGACACCATATTATTGTATATGTTCGCCCATCAACATTAATGTACAACGTTTTCGTCTGAGGATATGGATAAAATCATTCTTTTTCCTAATTCGCTTTTGAAGGGTCTCACTCTGTTGTTCCACCACTTCAGTAACGTACATCAGATTCGAGCATGCTAGCCACTGGGAGTTGTGGCGTGCTCCTGTAATCCAGCTACTTGGAAGTCGGGATGTGAGGACAGTTTGAAGACGGGATACCTGGTGGACGAGGTGCTATGTTGATCAGGTGTCCGCACTAAGCTCGGCATCAATATGGGGTGCTTTCCGGAGGGAAGGCTCTCCAGGTTGTCTAAAGATGGACGTACAGGCCCAGGGTGGTAACACAGCAGGCAAAAGTCTACGTGTGGAGCAGTAGTGGGATAGCGCCTGAGAATAGCTCTCGGTCACCAGCCTGTCTAAAATAGTTGGACCACATCCTTTTATATTTATGAATATATTCTTTTAGACGATGTGTACTTTGAATTATCATTATATACATATTTTTTTGTGAATTTTGATACATGGTCATTTGATTATAGTATAATTTTTAAAATATTTTAATGAGATAATTTATTTTTAATTGGCTGCTGTGACACCACAAGTTTATTATAAATATGATAAAGTGATGCTTTGATAATGTTATTAAATTTTTTGATGTTATTATATATATATTTATTTTTAAAAGATAATTTGCTATGTGAATTTCGATATATTAAATTGCGACATCTGTCGAATTATCATTATAAATCATTCATTTGGTATTTTTATTTCACAAATAATTTTTTAACATTTCATTTCCTGGTAATTCGTTTTTTTTTAAGATGTAAATTATTCCTAAATGATTACTGTTTGTTCTATAGGTACAGTACATGGTCTCACCACCCCAAATGCCTGTCCTATTGAAACATAAATGTATATTGTCAACATTCTGATGGCCGATTTCTCCACTTTCGTTCCCATATAGCCCCCAATGTGACACCGCATAATAAGGCCTAAGCTGTCCTTTTGAATAAAACAGGTCCAAAATGGCCCAATTAGATTTTGACCTGGGCCCCCTTATGCGGAAAAAGGTCCAGCTTACCCAGATCTCCCTAAATATTCTTAGGCCCATTCCCAGGAGAACACAAATCCTACTCACACCCTGTGTCCATCCGAAAATCTCACATAACAGTTATACATCATATCACACATAGTGAAACCAGTGAGTGCTTACAATTTATCCACAGAATTACAACATTTCTGTATTCTTCTAAATCCACCAGAAGCGGAAACAACATTTTAAAGCAGTCATTTGGGTACGGACTCTCCAGTCAGTAGCCACCCCCTTGAACTCCGGATAATTCAAGGGTGTTGGGACCAAATAGCCAAATTTCAGATCTATCAGGAGGACACCATATTATTGTATATGTTCGCCCATCAACATTAATGTACAACGTTTTCGTCTGAGGATATGGATAAAATCATTCTTTTTCCTAATTCGCTTTTGAAGGGTCTCACTCTGTTGTTCCACCACTTCAGTAACGTACATCAGATTCGAGCATGCTAGCCACTGGGAGTTGTGGCGTGCTCCTGTAATCCAGCTACTTGGAAGTCGGGATGTGTGGACAGTTTGAAGACGGGATACCTGGTGGACGAGGTGCTATGTTGATCAGGTGTCCGCACTAAGCTCGGCATCAATATGGGGTGCTTTCCGGAGGGAAGGCTCTCCAGGTTGTCTAAAGATGGACGTACTGGCCCAGGGTGGTAACACAGCAGGCAAAAGTCTACGTGTGGAGCAGTAGTGGGATAGCGCCTGAGAATAGCTCTCGGTCACCAGCCTGTCTAAAATAGTTGGACCACATCCTTTTATATTTATGAATATATTCTTTTAGACGATGTGTACTTTGAATTATCATTATATACATATTTTTTTGTGAATTTTGATACATGGTCATTTGATTATAGTATAATTTTTAAAATATTTTAATGAGATAATTTATTTTTAATTGGCTGCTGTGACACCACAAGTTTATTATAAATATGATAAAGTGATGCTTTGATAATGTTATTAAATTTTTTGATGTTATTATATATATATTTATTTTTAAAAGATAATTTGCTATGTGAATTTCGATATATTAAATTGCGACATCTGTCGAATTATCATTATAAATCATTCATTTTGTATTTTTATTTCACAAATAATTTTTTAACATTTTATTTCCAGGTAATTCGTTTTTTTTTAAGATGTAAATTATTCCTAAATGATTACTGTTTGTTCTATAGGTACAGTACATGGTCTCACCACCCCAAATGCCTGTCCTATTGAAACATAAATGTATATTGTCAACATTCTGATGGCCGATTTCTCCACTTTCGTCCCCATATAGCCCCCAATGTGACACCGCATAATAAGGCCTAAGCTGTCCTTTTGAAAAAAACAGGTCCAAAATGGCCCAATTAGATTTTGACCTGGGCCCCCTTATGCGGAAAAAGGTCCAGCTTACCCAGATCTCCCTAAATATTCTTAGGCCCATTCCCAGGAGAACACAAATCCTACTCACACCCTGTGTCCATCCGAAAATCTCACATAACAGTTATACATCATATCACACATAGTGAAACCAGTGAGTGCTTACAATTTATCCACAGAATTACAACATTTCTGTATTCTTCTAAATCCACCAGAAGCGGAAACAACATTTTAAAGCAGTCATTTGGGTACGGACTCTCCAGTCAGTAGCCACCCCCTTGAACTCCGGATAATTCAAGGGTGTTGGGACCAAATAGCCTAATTTCAGATCTATCAGGAGGACACCATATTATTGTATATGTTCGCCCATCAACATTAATGTACAACGTTTTCGTCTGAGGATATGGATAAAATCATTCTTTTTCCTAATTCGCTTTTGAAGGGTCTCACTCTGTTGTTCCACCACTTCAGTAACGTACATCAGATTCGAGCATGCTAGCCACTGGGAGTTGTGGCGTGCTCCTGTAATCCAGCTACTTGGAAGTCGGGATGTGTGGACAGTTTGAAGACGGGACACCTGGTGGACGAGGTGCTATGTTGATCAGGTGTCCGCACTAAGCTCGGCATCAATATGGGGTGTTTTCCGGAGGGAAGGCTCTCCAGGTTGTCTAAAGATGGACGTACTGGCCCAGGGTGGTAACACAGCAGGCAAAAGTCTACGTGTGGAGCAGTAGTGGGATAGCGCCTGAGAATAGCTCTCGGTCACCAGCCTGTCTAAAATAGTTGGACCAAATCCTTTTATATTTATGAATATATTCTTTTAGACGATGTGTACTTTGAATTATCATTATATACATATTTTTTTGTGAATTTTGATACATGGTCATTTGATTATAGTATAATTTTTAAAATATTTTAATGAGATAATTTATTTTTAATTGGCTGCTGTGACACCACAAGTTTATTATAAATATGATAAAGTGATGCTTTGATAATGTTATTAAATTTTTTGATGTTATTATATATATATTTATTTTTAAAAGATAATTTGCTATGTGAATTTCGATATATTAAATTGCGACATCTGTCGAATTATCATTATAAATCATTCATTTTGTATTTTTATCTCACAAATAATTTTTTAACATTTTATTTCCAGGTAATTCGTTTTTTTTAAGATGTAAATTATTCCTAAATGATTACTGTTTGTTCTATAGGTACAGTACATGGTCTCACCACCCCAAATGCCTGTCCTATTGAAACATAAATGTATATTGTCAACATTCTGATGGCCGATTTCTCCACTTTCGTCCCCATATAGCCCCCAATGTGACACCGCATAATAAGGCCTAAGCTGTCCTTTTGAAAAAAACAGGTCCAAAATGGCCCAATTAGATTTTGACCTGGGCCCCCTTATGCGGAAAAAGGTCCAGCTTACCCAGATCTCCCTAAATATTCTTAGGCCCATTCCCAGGAGAACACAAATCCTACTCACACCCTGTGTCCATCCGAAAATCTCACATAACAGTTATACATCATATCACACATAGTGAAACCAGTGAGTGCTTACAATTTATCCACAGAATTACAACATTTCTGTATTCTTCTAAATCCACCAGAAGCGGAAACAACATTTTAAAGCAGTCATTTGGGTACGGACTCTCCAGTCAGTAGCCACCCCCTTGAACTCCGGATAATTCAAGGGTGTTGGGACCAAATAGCCAAATTTCAGATCTATCAGGAGGACACCATATTATTGTATATGTTCGCCCATCAACATTAATGTACAACGTTTTCGTCTGAGGATATGGATAAAATCATTCTTTTTCCTAATTCGCTTTTGAAGGGTCTCACTCTGTTGTTCCACCACTTCAGTAACGTACATCAGATTCGAGCATGCTAGCCACTGGGAGTTGTGGCGTGCTCCTGTAATCCAGCTACTTGGAAGTCGGGATGTGTGGACAGTTTGAAGACGGGATACCTGGTGGACGAGGTGCTATGTTGATCAGGTGTCCGCACTAAGCTCGGCATCAATATGGGGTGCTTTCCGGAGGGAAGGCTCTCCAGGTTGTCTAAAGATGGACGTACTGGCCCAGGGTGGTAACACAGCAGGCAAAAGTCTACGTGTGGAGCAGTAGTGGGATAGCGCCTGAGAATAGCTCTCGGTCACCAGCCTGTCTAAAATAGTTGGACCACATCCTTTTATATTTATGAATATATTCTTTTAGACGATGTGTACTTTGAATTATCATTATATACATATTTTTTTGTGAATTTTGATACATGGTCATTTGATTATAGTATAATTTTTAAAATATTTTAATGAGATAATTTATTTTTAATTGGCTGCTGTGACACCACAAGTTTATTATAAATATGATAAAGTGATGCTTTGATAATGCTATTAAATTTTTTGATGTTATTATATATATATTTATTTTTAAAAGATAATTTGCTATGTGAATTTCGATATATTAAATTGCGACATCTGTCGAATTATCATTATAAATCATTCATTTTGTATTTTTATTTCACAAATAATTTTTTAACATTTTATTTCCAGGTAATTCGTTTTTTTTTAAGATGTAAATTATTCCTAAATGATTACTGTTTTTTCTATAGGTACAGTACATGGTCTCACCACCCCAAATGCCTGTCCTATTGAAACATAAATGTATATTGTCAACATTCTGATGGCCGATTTCTCCACTTTCGTCCCCATATAGCCCCCAATGTGACACCGCATAATAAGGCCTAAGCTGTCCTTTTGAAAAAAACAGGTCCAAAATGGCCCAATTAGATTTTGACCTGGGCCCCCTTATGCGGAAAAAGGTCCAGCTTACCCAGATCTCCCTAAATATTCTTAGGCCCATTCCCAGGAGAACACAAATCCTACTCACACCCTGTGTCCATCCGAAAATCTCACATAACAGTTATACATCATATCACACATAGTGAAACCAGTGAGTGCTTACAATTTATCCACAGAATTACAACATTTCTGTATTCTTCTAAATCCACCAGAAGCGGAAACAACATTTTAAAGCAGTCATTTGGGTACGGACTCTCCAGTCAGTAGCCACCCCCTTGAACTCCGGATAATTCAAGGGTGTTGGGACCAAATAGCCAAATTTCAGATCTATCAGGAGGACACCATATTATTGTATATGTTCGCCCATCAACATTAATGTACAACGTTTTCGTCTGAGGATATGGATAAAATCATTCTTTTTCCTAATTCGCTTTTGAAGGGTCTCACTCTGTTGTTCCACCACTTCAGTAACGTACATCAGATTCGAGCATGCTAGCCACTGGGAGTTGTGGCGTGCTCCTGTAATCCAGCTACTTGGAAGTCGGGATGTGTGGACAGTTTGAAGACGGGATACCTGGTGGACGAGGTGCTATGTTGATCAGGTGTCCGCACTAAGCTCGGCATCAATATGGGGTGCTTTCCGGAGGGAAGGCTCTCCAGGTTGTCTAAAGATGGACGTACTGGCCCAGGGTGGTAACACAGCAGGCAAAAGTCTACGTGTGGAGCAATAGTGGGATAGCGCCTGAGAATAGCTCTCGGTCACCAGCCTGTCTAAAATAGTTGGACCACATCCTTTTATATTTATGAATATATTCTTTTAGACGATGTGTACTTCGAATTATCATTATATACATATTTTTTTGTGAATTTTGATACATGGTCATTTGATTATAGTATAATTTTTAAAATATTTTAATGAGATAATTTATTTTTAATTGGCTGCTGTGACACCACAAGTTTATTATAAATATGATAAAGTGATGCTTTGATAATGTTATTAAATTTTTTGATGTTATTATATATATATTTATTTTTAAAAGATAATTTGCTATGTGAATTTCGATATATTAAATTGCGACATCTGTCGAATTATCATTATAAATCATTCATTTTGTATTTTTATTTCACAAATAATTTTTTAACATTTTATTTCCAGGTAATTCGTTTTTTTTTAAGATGTAAATTATTCCTAAATGATTACTGTTTGTTCTATAGGTACAGTACATGGTCTCACCACCCCAAATGCCTGTCCTATTGAAACATAAATGTATATTGTCAACATTCTGATGGCCGATTTCTCCACTTTCGTCCCCATATAGCCCCCAATGTGACACCGCATAATAAGGCCTAAGCTGTCCTTTTGAAAAAAACAGGTCCAAAATGGCCCAATTAGATTTTGACCTGGGCCCCCTTATGCGGAAAAAGGTCCAGCTTACCCAGATCTCCCTAAATATTCTTAGGCCCATTCCCAGGAGAACACAAATCCTACTCACACCCTGTGTCCATCCGAAAATCTCACTTAACAGTTATACATCATATCACACATAGTGAAACCAGTGAGTGCTTACAATTTATCCACAGAATTACAACATTTCTGTATTCTTCTAAATCCACCAGAAGCGGAAACAACATTTTAAAGCAGTCATTTGGGTACGGACTCTCCAGTCAGTAGCCACCCCCTTGAACTCCGGATAATTCAAGGGTGTTGGGACCAAATAGCCAAATTTCAGATCTATCAGGAGGACACCATATTATTGTATATGTTCGCCCATCAACATTAATGTACAACGTTTTCGTCTGAGGATATGGATAAAATCATTCTTTTTCCTAATTCGCTTTTGAAGGGTCTCACTCTGTTGTTCCACCACTTCAGTAACGTACATCAGATTCGAGCATGCTAGCCACTGGGAGTTGTGGCGTGCTCCTGTAATCCAGCTACTTGGAAGTCGGGATGTGTGGACAGTTTGAAGACGGGATACCTGGTGGACGAGGTGCTATGTTGATCAGGTGTCCGCACTAAGCTCGGCATCAATATGGGGTGCTTTCCGGAGGGAAGGCTCTCCAGGTTGTCTAAAGATGGACGTACTGGCCCAGGGTGGTAACACAGCAGGCAAAAGTCTACGTGTGGAGCAGTAGTGGGATAGCGCCTGAGAATAGCTCTCGGTCACCAGCCTGTCTAAAATAGTTGGACCACATCCTTTTATATTTATGAATATATTCTTTTAGACGATGTGTACTTCGAATTATCATTATATACATATTTTTTTGTGAATTTTGATACATGGTCATTTGATTATAGTATAATTTTTAAAATATTTTAATGAGATAATTTATTTTTAATTGGCTGCTGTGACACCACAAGTTTATTATAAATATGATAAAGTGATGCTTTGATAATGTTATTAAATTTTTTGATGTTATTATATATATATTTATTTTTAAAAGATAATTTGCTATGTGAATTTCGATATATTAAATTGCGACATCTGTCGAATTATCATTATAAATCATTCATTTTGTATTTTTATTTCACAAATAATTTTTTAACATTTTATTTCCAGGTAATTCGTTTTTTTTTTAAGATGTAAATTATTCCTAAATGATTACTGTTTGTTCTATAGGTACAGTACATGGTCTCACCACCCCAAATGCCTGTCCTATTGAAACATAAATGTATATTGTCAACATTCTGATGGCCGATTTCTCCACTTTCGTCCCCATATAGCCCCCAATGTGACACCGCATAATAAGGCCTAAGCTGTCCTTTTGAAAAAAACAGGTCCAAAATGGCCCAATTAGATTTTGACCTGGGCCCCCTTATGCGGAAAAAGGTCCAGCTTACCCAGATCTCCCTAAATATTCTTAGGCCCATTCCCAGGAGAACACAAATCCTACTCACACCCTGTGTCCATCCGAAAATCTCACATAACAGTTATACATCATATCACACATAGTGAAACCAGTGAGTGCTTACAATTTATCCACAGAATTACAACATTTCTGTATTCTTCTAAATCCACCAGAAGCGGAAACAACATTTTAAAGCAGTCATTTGGGTACGGACTCTCCAGTCAGTAGCCACCCCCTTGAACTCCGGATAATTCAAGGGTGTTGGGACCAAATAGCAAAATTTCAGATCTATCAGGAGGACACCATATTATTGTATATGTTCGCCCATCAACATTAATGTACAACGTTTTCGTCTGAGGATATGGATAAAATCATTCTTTTTCCTAATTCGCTTTTGAAGGGTCTCACTCTGTTGTTCCACCACTTCAGTAACGTACATCAGATTCGAGCATGCTAGCCACTGGGAGTTGTGGCGTGCTCCTGTAATCCAGCTACTTGGAAGTCGGGATGTGTGGACAGTTTGAAGACGGGATACCTGGTGGACGAGGTGCTATGTTGATCAGGTGTCCGCACTAAGCTCGGCATCAATATGGGGTGCTTTCCGGAGGGAAGGCTCTCCAGGTTGTCTAAAGATGGACGTACTGGCCCAGGGTGGTAACACAGCAGGCAAAAGTCTACGTGTGGAGCAGTAGTGGGATAGCGCCTGAGAATAGCTCTCGGTCACCAGCCTGTCTAAAATAGTTGGACCACATCCTTTTATATTTATGAATATATTCTTTTAGACGATGTGTACTTTGAATTATCATTATATACATATTTTTTTGTGAATTTTGATACATGGTCATTTGATTATAGTATAATTTTTAAAATATTTTAATGAGATAATTTATTTTTAATTGGCTGCTGTGACACCACAAGTTTATTATAAATATGATAAAGTGATGCTTTGATAATGTTATTAAATTTTTTGATGTTATTATATATATATTTATTTTTAAAAGATAATTTGCTATGTGAATTTCGATATATTAAATTGCGACATCTGTCGAATTATCATTATAAATCATTCATTTTGTATTTTTATTTCACAAATAATTTTTTAACATTTTATTTCCAGGTAATTCGTTTTTTTTTTAAGATGTAAATTATTCCTAAATGATTACTGTTTGATCTATAGGTACAGTACATGGTCTCACCACCCCAAATGCCTGTCCTATTGAAACATAAATGTATATTGTCAACATTCTGATGGCCGATTTCTCCACTTTCGTCCCCATATAGCCCCCAATGTGACACCGCATAATAAGGCCTAAGCTGTCCTTTTGAAAAAAACAGGTCCAAAATGGCCCAATTAGATTTTGACCTGGGCCCCCTTATGCGGAAAAAGGTCCAGCTTACCCAGATCTCCCTAAATATTCTTAGGCCCATTCCCAGGAGAACACAAATCCTACTCACACCCTGTGTCCATCCGAAAATCTCACATAACAGTTATACATCATATCACACATAGTGAAACCAGTGAGTGCTTACAATTTATCCACAGAATTACAACATTTCTGTATTCTTCTAAATCCACCAGAAGCGGAAACAACATTTTAAAGCAGTCATTTGGGTACGGACTCTCCAGTCAGTAGCCACCCCCTTGAACTCCGGATAATTCAAGGGTGTTGGGACCAAATAGCCAAATTTCAGATCTATCAGGAGGACACCATATTATTGTATATGTTCGCCCATCAACATTAATGTACAACGTTTTCGTCTGAGGATATGGATAAAATCATTCTTTTTCCTAATTCGCTTTTGAAGGGTCTCACTCTGTTGTTCCACCACTTCAGTAACGTACATCAGATTCGAGCATGCTAGCCACTGGGAGTTGTGGCGTGCTCCTGTAATCCAGCTACTTGGAAGTCGGGATGTGTGGACAGTTTGAAGACGGGATACCTGGTGGACGAGGTGCTATGTTGATCAGGTGTCCGCACTAAGCTCGGCATCAATATGGGGTGCTTTCCGGAGGGAAGGCTCTCCAGGTTGTCTAAAGATGGACGTACTGGCCCAGGGTGGTAACACAGCAGGCAAAAGTCTACGTGTGGAGCAGTAGTGGGATAGCGCCTGAGAATAGCTCTCGGTCACCAGCCTGTCTAAAATAGTTGGACCACATCCTTTTATATTTATGAATATATTCTTTTAGACGATGTGTACTTTGAATTATCATTATATACATATTTTTTTGTGAATTTTGATACATGGTCATTTGATTATAGTATAATTTTTAAAATATTTTAATGAGATAATTTATTTTTAATTGGCTGCTGTGACACCACAAGTTTATTATAAATATGATAAAGTGATGCTTTGATAATGTTATTAAATTTTTTGATGTTATTATATATATATTTATTTTTAAAAGATAATTTGCTATGTGAATTTCGATATATTAAATTGCGACATCTGTCGAATTATCATTATAAATCATTCATTTTGTATTTTTATTTCACAAATAATTTTTTAGCATTTTATTTCCAGGTAATTCGTTTTTTTTTAAGATGTAAATTATTCCTAAATGATTACTGTTTGTTCTATAGGTACAGTACATGGTCTCACCACCCCAAATGCCTGTCCTATTGAAACATAAATGTATATTGTCAACATTCTGATGGCCGATTTCTCCACTTTCGTCCCCATATAGCCCCCAATGTGACACCGCATAATAAGGCCTAAGCTGTCCTTTTGAAAAAAACAGGTCCAAAATGGCCCAATTAGATTTTGACCTGGGCCCCCTTATGCGGAAAAAGGTCCAGCTTACCCAGATCTCCCTAAATATTCTTAGGCCCATTCCCAGGAGAACACAAATCCTACTCACACCCTGTGTCCATCCGAAAATCTCACATAACAGTTATACATCATATCACACATAGTGAAACCAGTGAGTGCTTACAATTTATCCACAGAATTACAACATTTCTGTATTCTTCTAAATCCACCAGAAGCGGAAACAACATTTTAAAGCAGTCATTTGGGTACGGACTCTCCAGTCAGTAGCCACCCCCTTGAACTCCGGATAATTCAAGGGTGTTGGGACCAAATAGCCAAATTTCAGATCTATCAGGAGGACACCATATTATTGTATATGTTCGCCCATCAACATTAATGTACAACGTTTTCGTCTGAGGATATGGATAAAATCATTCTTTTTCCTAATTCGCTTTTGAAGGGTCTCACTCTGTCGTTCCACCACTTCAGTAACGTACATCAGATTCGAGCATGCTAGCCACTGGGAGTTGTGGCGTGCTCCTGTAATCCAGCTACTTGGAAGTCGGGATGTGTGGACAGTTTGAAGACGGGATACCTGGTGGACGAGGTGCTATGTTGATCAGGTGTCCGCACTAAGCTCGGCATCAATATGGGGTGCTTTCCGGAGGGAAGGCTCTCCAGGTTGTCTAAAGATGGACGTACTGGCCCAGGGTGGTAACACAGCAGGCAAAAGTCTACGTGTGGAGCAGTAGTGGGATAGCGCCTGAGAATAGCTCTCGGTCACCAGCCTGTCTAAAATAGTTGGACCACATCCTTTTATATTTATGAATATATTCTTTTAGACGATGTGTACTTTGAATTATCATTATATACATATTTTTTTGTGAATTTTGATACATGGTCATTTGATTATAGTATAATTTTTAAAATATTTTAATGAGATAATTTATTTTTAATTGGCTGCTGTGACACCACAAGTTTATTATAAATATGATAAAGTGATGCTTTGATAATGTTATTAAATTTTTTGATGTTATTATATATATATTTATTTTTAAAAGATAATTTGCTATGTGAATTTCGATATATTAAATTGCGACATCTGTCGAATTATCATTATAAATCATTCATTTTGTATTTTTATTTCACAAATAATTTTTTAACATTTTATTTCCAGGTAATTCGTTTTTTTTTAAGATGTAAATTATTCCTAAGTGATTACTGTTTGTTCTATAGGTACAGTACATGGTCTCACCACCCCAAATGCCTGTCCTATTGAAACATAAATGTATATTGTCAACATTCTGATGGCCGATTTCTCCACTTTCGTCCCCATATAGCCCCCAATGTGACACCGCATAATAAGGCCTAAGCTGTCCTTTTGAAAAAAACAGGTCCAAAATGGCCCAATTAGATTTTGACCTGGGCCCCCTTATGCGGAAAAAGGTCCAGCTTACCCAGATCTCCCTAAATATTCTTAGGCCCATTCCCAGGAGAACACAAATCCTACTCACACCCTGTGTCCATCCGAAAATCTCACATAACAGTTATACATCATATCACACATAGTGAAACCAGTGAGTGCTTACAATTTATCCACAGAATTACAACATTTCTGTATTCTTCTAAATCCACCAGAAGCGGAAACAACATTTTAAAGCAGTCATTTGGGTACGGACTCTCCAGTCAGTAGCCACCCCCTTGAACTCCGGATAATTCAAGGGTGTTGGGACCAAATAGCCAAATTTCAGATCTATCAGGAGGACACCATATTATTGTATATGTTCGCCCATCAACATTAATGTACAACGTTTTCGTCTGAGGATATGGATAAAATCATTCTTTTTCCTAATTCGCTTTTGAAGGGTCTCACTCTGTTGTTCCACCACTTCAGTAACGTACATCAGATTCGAGCATGCTAGCCACTGGGAGTTGTGGCGTGCTCCTGTAATCCAGCTACTTGGAAGTCGGGATGTGTGGACAGTTTGAAGACGGGATACCTGGTGGACGAGGTGCTATGTTGATCAGGTGTCCGCACTAAGCTCGGCATCAATATGGGGTGCTTTCCGGAGGGAAGGCTCTCCAGGTTGTCTAAAGATGGACGTACTGGCCCAGGGTGGTAACACAGCAGGCAAAAGTCTACGTGTGGAGCAGTAGTGGGATAGCGCCTGAGAATAGCTCTCGGTCACCAGCCTGTCTAAAATAGTTGGACCACATCCTTTTATATTTATGAATATATTCTTTTAGACGATGTGTACTTCGAATTATCATTATATACATATTTTTTTGTGAATTTTGATACATGGTCATTTGATTATAGTATAATTTTTAAAATATTTTAATGAGATAATTTATTTTTAATTGGCTGCTGTGACACCACAAGTTTATTATAAATATGATAAAGTGATGCTTTGATAATGTTATTAAATTTTTTGATGTTATTATATATATATTTATTTTTAAAAGATAATTTGCTATGTGAATTTCGATATATTAAATTGCGACATCTGTCGAATTATCATTATAAATCATTCATTTTGTATTTTTATTTCACAAATAATTTTTTAACATTTTATTTCCAGGTAATTCGTTTTTTTTTAAGATGTAAATTATTCCTAAATGATTACTGTTTGTTCTATAGGTACAGTACATGGTCTCACCACCCCAAATGCCTGTCCTATTGAAACATAAATGTATATTGTCAACATTCTGATGGCCGATTTCTCAACTTTCGTCCCCATATAGCCCCCAATGTGACACCGCATAATAAGGCCTAAGCTGTCCTTTTGAAAAAAACAGGTCCAAAATGGCCCAATTAGATTTTGACCTGGGCCCCCTTATGCGGAAAAAGGTCAAGCTTACCCAGATCTCCCTAAATATTCTTAGGCCCATTCCCAGGAGAACACAAATCCTACTCACACCCTGTGTCCATCCGAAAATCTCACATAACAGTTATACATCATATCACACATAGTGAAACCAGTGAGTGCTTACAATTTATCCACAGAATTACAACATTTCTGTATTCTTCTAAATCCACAAGAAGCGGAAACAACATTTTAAAGCAGTCATTTGGGTACGGACTCTCCAGTCAGTAGCCAACCCCTTGAACTCCGGATAATTCAAGGGTGTTGGGACCAAATAGCCAAATTTCAGATCTATCAGGAGGACACCATATTATTGTATATGTTTGCCCATCAACATTAATGTACAACGTTTTCGTCTGAGGATATGGATAAAATCATTCTTTTTCCTAATTCGCTTTTGAAGGGTCTCACTCTGTTGTTCCACCACTTCAGTAACGTACATCAGATTCGAGCATGCTAGCCACTGGGAGTTGTGGCGTGCTCCTGTAATCCAGCTACTTGGAAGTCGGGATGTGTGGACAGTTTGAAGACGGGATACCTGGTGGACGAGGTGCTATGTTGATCAGGCGTCCGCACTAAGCTCGGCATCAATATGGGGTGCTTTCCGGAGGGAAGGCTCTCCAGGTTGTCTAAAGATGGACGTACTGGCCCAGGGTGGTAACACAGCAGGCAAAAGACTACGTGTGGAGCAGTAGTGGGATAGCGCCTGAGAATAGCTCTCGGTCACCAGCCTGTCTAAAATAGTTGGACCACATCCTTTTATATTTATGAATATATTCTTTTAGACGATGTGTACTTTGAATTATCATTATATACATATTTTTTTGTGAATTTTGATACATGGTCATTTGATTATAGTATAATTTTTAAAATATTTTAATGAGATAATTTATTTTTAATTGGCTGCTGTGACACCACAAGTTTATTATAAATATGATAAAGTGATGCTTTGATAATGTTATTAAATTTTTTGATGTTATTATATATATATTTATTTTTAAAAGATAATTTGCTATGTGAATTTCGATATATTAAATTGCGACATCTGTCGAATTATCATTATAAATCATTCATTTTGTATTTTTATTTCACAAATAATTTTTTAACATTTTATTTCCAGGTAATTCGTTTTTTTTTAAGATGTAAATTATTCCTAAATGATTACTGTTTGTTCTATAGGTACAGTACATGGTCTCACCACCCCAAATGCCTGTCCTATTGAAACATAAATGTATATTGTCAACATTCTGATGGCCGATTTCTCCACTTTCGTCCCCATATAGCCCCCAATGTGACACCGCATAATAAGGCCTAAGCTGTCCTTTTGAAAAAAACAGGTCCAAAATGGCCCAATTAGATTTTGACCTGGGCCCCCTTATGCGGAAAAAGGTCCAGCTTACCCAGATCTCCCTAAATATTCTTAGGCCCATTCCCAGGAGAACACAAATCCTACTCACACCCTGTGTCCATCCGAAAATCTCACATAACAGTTATACATCATATCACACATAGTGAAACCAGTGAGTGCTTACAATTTATCCACAGAATTACAACATTTCTGTATTCTTCTAAATCCACCAGAAGTGGAAACAACATTTTAAAGCAGTCATTTGGGTACGGACTCTCCAGTCAGTAGCCACCCCCTTGAACTCCGGATAATTCAAGGGTGTTGGGACCAAATAGCCAAATTTCAGATCTATCAGGAGGACACCATATTATTGTATATGTTCGCCCATCAACATTAATGTACAACGTTTTCGTCTGAGGATATGGATAAAATCATTCTTTTTCCTAATTCGCTTTTGAAGGGTCTCACTCTGTTGTTCCACCACTTCAGTAACGTACATCAGATTCGAGCATGCTAGCCACTGGGAGTTGTGGCGTGCTCCTGTAATCCAGCTACTTGGAAGTCGGGATGTGTGGACAGTTTGAAGACGGGATACCTGGTGGACGAGGTGCTATGTTGATCAGGTGTCCGCACTAAGCTCGGCATCAATATGGGGTGCTTTCCGGAGGGAAGGCTCTCCAGGTTGTCTAAAGATGGACGTACTGGCCCAGGGTGGTAACACAGCAGGCAAAAGTCTACGTGTGGAGCAGTAGTGGGATAGCGCCTGAGAATAGCTCTCGGTCACCAGCCTGTCTAAAATAGTTGGACCACATCCTTTTATATTTATGAATATATTCTTTTAGACGATGTGTACTTTGAATTATCATTATATACATATTTTTTTGTGAATTTTGATACATGGTCATTTGATTATAGTATAATTTTTAAAATATTTTAATGAGATAATTTATTTTTAATTGGCTGCTGTGACACCACAAGTTTATTATAAATATGATAAAGTGATGCTTTGATAATGTTATTAAATTTTTTGATGTTATTATATATATATTTATTTTTAAAAGATAATTTGCTATGTGAATTTCGATATATTAAATTGCGACATCTGTCGAATTATCATTATAAATCATTCATTTTGTATTTTTATTTCACAAATATTTTTTTAACATTTTATTTCCAGGTAATTCGTTTTTTTTTAAGATGTAAATTATTCCTAAATGATTACTGTTTGTTCTATAGGTACAGTACATGGTCTCACCACCCCAAATGCCTGTCCTATTGAAACATAAATGTATATTGTCAACATTCTGATGGCCGATTTCTCCACTTTCGTCCCCATATAGCCCCCAATGTGACACCGCATAATAAGGCCTAAGCTGTCCTTTTGAAAAAAACAGGTCCAAAATGGCCCAATTAGATTTAGACCTGGGCCCCCTTATGCGGAAAAAGGTCCAGCTTACCCAGATCTCCCTAAATATTCTTAGGCCCATTCCCAGGAGAACACAAATCCTACTCACACCCTGTGTCCATCCGAAAATCTCACATAACAGTTATACATCATATCACACATAGTGAAACCAGTGAGTGCTTACAATTTATCCACAGAATTACAACATTTCTGTATTCTTCTAAATCCACCAGAAGCGGAAACAACATTTTAAAGCAGTCATTTGGGTACGGACTCTCCAGTCAGTAGCCACCCCCTTGAACTCCGGATAATTCAAGGGTGTTGGGACCAAATAGCCAAATTTCAGATCTATCAGGAGGACACCATATTATTGTATATGTTCGCCCATCAACATTAATGTACAACGTTTTCGTCTGAGGATATGGATAAAATCATTCTTTTTCCTAATTCGCTTTTGAAGGGTCTCACTCTGTTGTTCCACCACTTCAGTAACGTACATCAGATTCGAGCATGCTAGCCACTGGGAGTTGTGGCGTGCTCCTGTAATCCAGCTACTTGGAAGTCGGGATGTGTGGACAGTTTGAAGACGGGATACCTGGTGGACGAGGTGCTATGTTGATCAGGTGTCCGCACTAAGCTCGGCATCAATATGGGGTGCTTTCCGGAGGGAAGGCTCTCCAGGTTGTCTAAAGATGGACGTACTGGCCCAGGGTGGTAACACAGCAGGCAAAAGTCTACGTGTGGAGCAGTAGTGGGATAGCGCCTGAGAATAGCTCTCGGTCACCAGCCTGTCTAAAATAGTTGGACCACATCCTTTTATATTTATGAATATATTCTTTTAGACGATGTGTACTTTGAATTATCATATATACATATTTTTTTGTGAATTTTGATACATGGTCATTTGATTATAGTATAATTTTTAAAATATTTTAATGAGATAATTTATTTTTAATTGGCTGCTGTGACACCACAAGTTTATTATAAATATGATAAAGTGATGCTTTGATAATGTTATTAAATTTTTTGATGTTATTATATATATATTTATTTTTAAAAGATAATTTGCTATGTGAATTTCGATATATTAAATTGCGACATCTGTCGAATTATCATTATAAATCATTCATTTTGTATTTTTATTTCACAAATAATTTTTTAACATTTTATTTCCAGGTAATTCGTTTTTTTTTAAGATGTAAATTATTCCTAAATGATTACTGTTTGTTCTATAGGTACAGTACATGGTCTCACCACCCCAAATGCCTGTCCTATTGAAACATAAATGTATATTGTCAACATTCTGATGGCCGATTTCTCCACTTTCGTCCCCATATAGCCCCCAATGTGACACCGCATAATAAGGCCTAAGCTGTCCTTTTGAAAAAAACAGGTCCAAAATGGCCCAATTAGATTTAGACCTGGGCCCCCTTATGCGGAAAAAGGTCCAGCTTACCCAGATCTCCCTAAATATTCTTAGGCCCATTCCCAGGAGAACACAAATCCTACTCACACCCTGTGTCCATCCGAAAATCTCACATAACAGTTATACATCATATCACACATAGTGAAACCAGTGAGTGCTTACAATTTATCCACAGAATTACAACATTTCTGTATTCTTCTAAATCCACCAGAAGCGGAAACAACATTTTAAAGCAGTCATTTGGGTACGGACTCTCCAGTCAGTAGCCACCCCCTTGAACTCCGGATAATTCAAGGGTGTTGGGACCAAATAGCCAAATTTCAGATCTATCAGGAGGACACCATATTATTGTATATGTTCGCCCATCAACATTAATGTACAACGTTTTCGTCTGAGGATATGGATAAAATCATTCTTTTTCCTAATTCGCTTTTGAAGGGTCTCACTCTGTTGTTCCACCACTTCAGTAACGTACATCAGATTCGAGCATGCTAGCCACTGGGAGTTGTGGCGTGCTCCTGTAATCCAGCTACTTGGAAGTCGGGATGTGTGGACAGTTTGAAGACGGGATACCTGGTGGACGAGGTGCTATGTTGATCAGGTGTCCGCACTAAGCTCGGCATCAATATGGGGTGCTTTCCGGAGGGAAGGCTCTTTTTAAGATGTAAATTATTCCTAAATGATTACTGTTTGTTCTATAGGTACAGTACATGGTCTCACCACCCCAAATGCCTGTCCTATTGAAACATAAATGTATATTGTCAACATTCTGATGGCCGATTTCTCCACTTTCGTCCCCATATAGCCCCCAATGTGACACCGCATAATAAGGCCTAAGCTGTCCTTTTGAAAAAAACAGGTCCAAAATGGCCCAATTAGATTTTGACCTGGGCCCCCTTATGCGGAAAAAGGTCCAGCTTACCCAGATCTCCCTAAATATTCTTAGGCCCATTCCCAGGAGAACACAAATCCTACTCACACCCTGTGTCCATCCGAAAATCTCACATAACAGTTATACATCATATCACACATAGTGAAACCAGTGAGTGCTTACAATTTATCCACAGAATTACAACATTTCTGTATTCTTCTAAATCCACCAGAAGCGGAAACAACATTTTAAAGCAGTCATTTGGGTACGGACTCTCCAGTCAGTAGCCACCCCCTTGAACTCCGGATAATTCAAGGGTGTTGGGACCAAATAGCCAAATTTCAGATCTATCAGGAGGACACCATATTATTGTATATGTTCGCCCATCAACATTAATGTACAACGTTTTCGTCTGAGGATATGGATAAAATCATTCTTTTTCCTAATTCGCTTTTGAAGGGTCTCACTCTGTTGTTCCACCACTTCAGTAACGTACATCAGATTCGAGCATGCTAGCCACTGGGAGTTGTGGCGTGCTCCTGTAATCCAGCTACTTGGAAGTCGGGATGTGTGGACAGTTTGAAGACGGGATACCTGGTGGACGAGGTGCTATGTTGATCAGGTGTCCGCACTAAGCTCGGCATCAATATGGGGTGCTTTCCGGAGGGAAGGCTCTCCAGGTTGTCTAAAGATGGACGTACTGGCCCAGGGTGGTAACACAGCAGGCAAAAGTCTACGTGTGGAGCAGTAGTGGGATAGCGCCTGAGAATAGCTCTCGGTCACCAGCCTGTCTAAAATAGTTGGACCACATCCTTTTATATTTATGAATATATTCTTTTAGACGATGTGTACTTTGAATTATCATTATATACATATTTTTTTGTGAATTTTGATACATGGTCATTTGATTATAGTATAATTTTTAAAATATTTTAATGAGATAATTTATTTTTAATTGGCTGCTGTGACACCACAAGTTTATTATAAATATGATAAAGTGATGCTTTGATAATGTTATTAAATTTTTTGATGTTATTATATATATATTTATTTTTAAAAGATAATTTGCTATGTGAATTTCGATATATTAAATTGCGACATCTGTCGAATTATCATTATAAATCATTCATTTTGTATTTTTATTTCACAAATAATTTTTTAACATTTTATTTCCAGGTAATTCGTTTTTTTTTAAGATGTAAATTATTCCTAAATGATTACTGTTTGTTCTATAGGTACAGTACATGGTCTCACCACCCCAAATGCCTGTCCTATTGAAACATAAATGTATATTGTCAACATTCTGATGGCCGATTTCTCCACTTTCGTCCCCATATAGCCCCCAATGTGACACCGCATAATAAGGCCTAAGCTGTCCTTTTGAAAAAAACAGGTCCAAAATGGCCCAATTAGATTTTGACCTGGGCCCCCTTATGCGGAAAAAGGTCCAGCTTACCCAGATCTCCCTAAATATTTCTAGGCCCATTCCCAGGAGAACACAAATCCTACTCACACCCTGTGTCCATCCGAAAATCTCACATAACAGTTATACATCATATCACACATAGTGAAACCAGTGAGTGCTTACAATTTATCCACAGAATTACAACATTTCTGTATTCTTCTAAATCCACCAGAAGCGGAAACAACATTTTAAAGCAGTCATTTGGGTACGGACTCTCCAGTCAGTAGCCACCCCCTTGAACTCCGGATAATTCAAGGGTGTTGGGACCAAATAGCCAAATTTCAGATCTATCAGGAGGACACCATATTATTGTATATGTTCGCCCATCAACATTAATGTACAACGTTTTCGTCTGAGGATATGGATAAAATCATTCTTTTTCCTAATTCGCTTTTGAAGGGTCTCACTCTGTTGTTCCACCACTTCAGTAACGTACATCAGATTCGAGCATGCTAGCCACTGGGAGTTGTGGCGTGCTCCTGTAATCCAGCTACTTGGAAGTCGGGATGTGTGGACAGTTTGAAGACGGGATACCTGGTGGACGAGGTGCTATGTTGATCAGGTGTCCGCACTAAGCTCGGCATCAATATGGGGTGCTTTCCGGAGGGAAGGCTCTCCAGGTTGTCTAAAGATGGACGCACTGGCCCAGGGTGGTAACACAGCAGGCAAAAGTCTACGTGTGGAGCAGTAGTGGGATAGCGCCTGAGAATAGCTCTCGGTCACCAGCCTGTCTAAAATAGTTGGACCACATCCTTTTATATTTATGAATATATTCTTTTAGACGATGTGTACTTTGAATTATCATTATATACATATTTTTTTGTGAATTTTGATACATGGTCATTTGATTATAGTATAATTTTTAAAATATTTTAATGAGATAATTTATTTTTAATTGGCTGCTGTGACACCACAAGTTTATTATAAATATGATAAAGTGATGCTTTGATAATGTTATTAAATTTTTTGATGTTATTATATATATATTTATTTTTAAAAGATAATTTGCTATGTGAATTTCGATATATTAAATTGCGACATCTGTCGAATTATCATTATAAATCATTCATTTTGTATTTTTATTTCACAAATAATTTTTTAACATTTTATTTCCAGGTAATTCGTTTTTTTTTAAGATGTAAATTATTCCTAAATGATTACTGTTTGTTCTATAGGTACAGTACATGGTCTCACCACCCCAAATGCCTGTCCTATTGAAACATAAATGTATATTGTCAACATTCTGATGGCCGATTTCTCCACTTTCGTCCCCATATAGCCCCCAATGTGACACCGCATAATAAGGCCTAAGCTGTCCTTTTGAAAAAAACAGGTCCAAAATGGCCCAATTAGATTTTGACCTGGGCCCCCTTATGCGGAAAAAGGTCCAGCTTACCCAGATCTCCCTAAATATTCTTAGGCCCATTCCCAGGAGAACACAAATCCTACTCACACCCTGTGTCCATCCGAAAATCTCACATAACAGTTATACATCATATCACACATAGTGAAACCAGTGAGTGCTTACAATTTATCCACAGAATTACAACATTTCTGTATTCTTCTAAATCCACCAGAAGCGGAAACAACATTTTAAAGCAGTCATTTGGGTACGGACTCTCCAGTCAGTAGCCACCCCCTTGAACTCCGGATAATTCAAGGGTGTTGGGACCAAATAGCCAAATTTCAGATCTATCAGGAGGACACCATATTATTGTATATGTTCGCCCATCAACATTAATGTACAACGTATTCGTCTGAGGATATGGATAAAATCATTCTTTTTCCTAATTCGCTTTTGAAGGGTCTCACTCTGTTGTTCCACCACTTCAGTAACGTACATCAGATTCGAGCATGCTAGCCACTGGGAGTTGTGGCGTGCTCCTGTAATCCAGCTACTTGGAAGTCGGGATGTGTAGACAGTTTGAAGACGGGATACCTGGTGGACGAGGTGCTATGTTGATCAGGTGTCCGCACTAAGCTCGGCATCAATATGGGGTGCTTTCCGGAGGGAAGGCTCTCCAGGTTGTCTAAAGATGGACGTACTGGCCCAGGGTGGTAACACAGCAGGCAAAAGTCTACGTGTGGAGCAGTAGTGGGATAGCGCCTGAGAATAGCTCTCGGTCACCAGCCTGTCTAAAATAGTTGGACCACATCCTTTTATATTTATGAATATATTCTTTTAGACGATGTGTACTTTGAATTATCATTATATACATATTTTTTTGTGAATTTTGATACATGGTCATTTGATTATAGTATAATTTTTAAAATATTTTAATGAGATAATTTATTTTTAATTGGCTGCTGTGACACCACAAGTTTATTATAAATATGATAAAGTGATGCTTTGATAATGTTATTAAATTTTTTGATGTTATTATATATATATTTATTTTTAAAAGATAATTTGCTATGTGAATTTCGATATATTAAATTGCGACATCTGTCGAATTATCATTATAAATCATTCATTTTGTATTTTTATTTCACAAATAATTTTTTAACATTTTATTTCCAGGTAATTCGTTTTTTTTTAAGATGTAAATTATTCCTAAATGATTACTGTTTGTTCTATAGGTACAGTACATGGTCTCACCACCCCAAATGCCTGTCCTATTGAAACATAAATGTATATTGTCAACATTCTGATGGCCGATTTCTCCACTTTCGTCCCCATATAGCCCCCAATGTGACACCGCATAATAAGGCCTAAGCTGTCCTTTTGAAAAAAACAGGTCCAAAATGGCCCAATTAGATTTTGACCTGGGCCCCCTTATGCGGAAAAAGGTCCAGCTTACCCAGATCTCCCTAAATATTCTTAGGCCCATTCCCAGGAGAACACAAATCCTACTCACACCCTGTGTCCATCCGAAAATCTCACATAACAGTTATACATCATATCACACATAGTGAAACCAGTGAGTGCTTACAATTTATCCACAGAATTACAACATTTCTGTATTCTTCTAAATCCACCAGAAGCGGAAACAACATTTTAAAGCAGTCATTTGGGTACGGACTCTCCAGTCAGTAGCCACCCCCTTGAACTCCGGATAATTCAAGGGTGTTGGGACCAAATAGCCAAATTTCAGATCTATCGGGAGGACACCATATTATTGTATATGTTCGCCCATCAACATTAATGTACAACGTTTTCGTCTGAGGATATGGATAAAATCATTCTTTTTCCTAATTCGCTTTTGAAGGGTCTCACTCTGTTGTTCCACCACTTCAGTAACGTACATCAGATTCGAGCATGCTAGCCACTGGGAGTTGTGGCGTGCTCCTGTAATCCAGCTACTTGGAAGTCGGGATGTGTGGACAGTTTGAAGACGGGATACCTGGTGGACGAGGTGCTATGTTGATCAGGTGTCCGCACTAAGCTCGGCATCAATATGGGGTGCTTTCCGGAGGGAAGGCTCTCCAGGTTGTCTAAAGATGGACGTACTGGCCCAGGGTGGTAACACAGCAGGCAAAAGTCTACGTGTGGAGCAGTAGTGGGATAGCGCCTGAGAATAGCTCTCGGTCACCAGCCTGTCTAAAATAGTTGGACCACATCCTTTTATATTTATGAATATATTCTTTTAGACGATGTGTACTTTGAATTATCATTATATACATATTTTTTTGTGAATTTTGATACATGGTCATTTGATTATAGTATAATTTTTAAAATATTTTAATGAGATAATTTATTTTTAATTGGCTGCTGTGACACCACAAGTTTATTATAAATATGATAAAGTGATGCTTTGATAATGTTATTAAATTTTTTGATGTTATTATATATATATTTATTTTTAAAAGATAATTTGCTATGTGAATTTCGATATATTAAATTGCGACATCTGTCGAATTATCATTATAAATCATTCATTTTGTATTTTTATTTCACAAATAATTTTTTAACATTTTATTTCCAGGTAATTCGTTTTTTTTTAAGATGTAAATTATTCCTAAATGATTACTGTTTGTTCTATAGGTACAGTACATGGTCTCACCACCCCAAATGCCTGTCCTATTGAAACATAAATGTATATTGTCAACATTCTGATGGCCGATTTCTCCACTTTCGTCCCCATATAGCCCCCAATGTGACACCGCATAATAAGGCCTAAGCTGTCCTTTTGAAAAAAACAGGTCCAAAATGGCCCAATTAGATTTTGACCTGGGCCCCCTTATGCGGAAAAAGGTCCAGCTTACCCAGATCTCCCTAAATATTCTTAGGCCCATTCCCAGGAGAACACAAATCCTACTCACACCCTGTGTCCATCCGAAAATCTCACATAACAGTTATACATCATATCACACATAGTGAAACCAGTGAGTGCTTACAATTTATCCACAGAATTACAACATTTCTGTATTCTTCTAAATCCACCAGAAGCGGAAACAACATTTTAAAGCAGTCATTTGGGTACGGACTCTCCAGTCAGTAGCCACCCCCTTGAACTCCGGATAATTCAAGGGTGTTGGGACCAAATAGCCAAATTTCAGATCTATCAGGAGGACACCATATTATTGTATATGTTCGCCCATCAACATTAATGTACAACGTTTTCGTCTGAGGATATGGATAAAATCATTCTTTTTCCTAATTCGCTTTTGAAGGGTCTCACTCTGTTGTTCCACCACTTCAGTAACGTACATCAGATTCGAGCATGCTAGCCACTGGGAGTTGTGGCGTGCTCCTGTAATCCAGCTACTTGGAAGTCGGGATGTGTGGACAGTTTGAAGACGGGATACCTGGTGGACGAGGTGCTATGTTGATCAGGTGTCCGCACTAAGCTCGGCATCAATATGGGGTGCTTTCCGGAGGGAAGGCTCTCCAGGTTGTCTAAAGATGGACGTACTGGCCCAGGGTGGTAACACAGCAGGCAAAAGTCTACGTGTGGAGCAGTAGTGGGATAGCGCCTGAGAATAGCTCTCGGTCACCAGCCTGTCTAAAATAGTTGGACCACATCCTTTTATATTTATGAATATATTCTTTTAGACGATGTGTACTTTGAATTATCATTATATACATATTTTTTTGTGAATTTTGATACATGGTCATTTGATTATAGTATAATTTTTAAAATATTTTAATGAGATAATTTATTTTTAATTGGCTGCTGTGACACCACAAGTTTATTATAAATATGATAAAGTGATGCTTTGATAATGTTATTAAATTTTTTGATGTTATTATATATATATTTATTTTTAAAAGATAATTTACTATGTGAATTTCGATATATTAAATTGCGACATCTGTCGAATTATCATTATAAATCATTCATTTTGTATTTTTATTTCACAAATAATTTTTTAACATTTTATTTCCAGGTAATTCGTTTTTTTTTAAGATGTAAATTATTCCTAAATGATTACTGTTTGTTCTATAGGTACAGTACATGGTCTCACCACCCCAAATGCCTGTCCTATTGAAACATAAATGTATATTGTCAACATTCTGATGGCCGATTTCTCCACTTTCGTCCCCATATAGCCCCCAATGTGACACCGCATAATAAGGCCTAAGCTGTCCTTTTGAAAAAAACAGGTCCAAAATGGCCCAATTAGATTTTGACCTGGGCCCCCTTATGCGGAAAAAGGTCCAGCTTACCCAGATCTCCCTAAATATTCTTAGGCCCATTCCCAGGAGAACACAAATCCTACTCACACCCTGTGTCCATCCGAAAATCTCACATAACAGTTATACATCATATCACACATAGTGAAACCAGTGAGTGCTTACAATTTATCCACAGAATTACAACATTTCTGTATTCTTCTAAATCCACCAGAAGCGGAAACAACATTTTAAAGCAGTCATTTGGGTACGGACTCTCCAGTCAGTAGCCACCCCCTTGAACTCCGGATAATTCAAGGGTGTTGGGACCAAATAGCCAAATTTCAGATCTATCAGGAGGACACCATATTATTGTATATGTTCGCCCATCAACATTAATGTACAACGTTTTCGTCTGAGGATATGGATAAAATCATTCTTTTTCCTAATTCGCTTTTGAAGGGTCTCACTCAGTTGTTCCACCACTTCAGTAACGTACATCAGATTCGAGCATGCTAGCCACTGGGAGTTGTGGCGTGCTCCTGTAATCCAGCTACTTGGAAGTCGGGATGTGTGGACAGTTTGAAGACGGGATACCTGGTGGACGAGGTGCTATGTTGATCAGGTGTCCGCACTAAGCTCGACATCAATATGGGGTGCTTTCCGGAGGGAAGGCTCTCCAGGTTGTCTAAAGATGGACGTACTGGCCCAGGGTGGTAACACAGCAGGCAAAAGTCTACGTGTGGAGCAGTAGTGGGATAGCGCCTGAGAATAGCTCTCGGTCACCAGCCTGTCTAAAATAGTTGGACCACATCCTTTTATATTTATGAATATATTCTTTTAGACGATGTGTACTTTGAATTATCATTATATACATATTTTTTTGTGAATTTTGATACATGGTCATTTGATTATAGTATAATTTTTAAAATATTTTAATGAGATAATTTATTTTTAATTGGCTGCTGTGACACCACAAGTTTATTATAAATATGATAAAGTGATGCTTTGATAATGTTATTAAATTTTTTGATGTTATTATATATATATTTATTTTTAAAAGATAATTTGCTATGTGAATTTCGATATATTAAATTGCGACATCTGTCGAATTATCATTATAAATCATTCATTTTGTATTTTTATTTCACAAATAATTTTTTAACATTTTATTTCCAGGTAATTCGTTTTTTTTTAAGATGTAAATTATTCCTAAATGATTACTGTTTGTTCTATAGGTACAGTACATGGTCTCACCACCCCAAATGCCTGTCCTATTGAAACATAAATGTATATTGTCAACATTCTGATGGCCGATTTCTCCACTTTCGTCCCCATATAGCCCCCAATGTGACACCGCATAATAAGGCCTAAGCTGTCCTTTTGAAAAAAACAGGTCCAAAATGGCCCAATTAGATTTTGACCTGGGCCCCCTTATGCGGAAAAAGGTCCAGCTTACCCAGATCTCCCTAAATATTCTTAGGCCCATTCCCAGGAGAACACAAATCCTACTCACACCCTGTGTCCATCCGAAAATCTCACATAACAGTTATACATCATATCACACATAGTGAAACCAGTGAGTGCTTACAATTTATCCACAGAATTACAACATTTCTGTATTCTTCTAAATCCACCAGAAGCGGAAACAACATTTTAAAGCAGTCATTTGGGTACGGACTCTCCAGTCAGTAGCCACCCCCTTGAACTCCGGATAATTCAAGGGTGTTGGGACCAAATAGCCAAATTTCAGATCTATCAGGAGGACACCATATTATTGTATATGTTCGCCCATCAACATTAATGTACAACGTTTTCGTCTGAGGATATGGATAAAATCATTCTTTTTCCTAATTCGCTTTTGAAGGGTCTCACTCAGTTGTTCCACCACTTCAGTAACGTACATCAGATTCGAGCATGCTAGCCACTGGGAGTTGTGGCGTGCTCCTGTAATCCAGCTACTTGGAAGTCGGGATGTGTGGACAGTTTGAAGACGGGATACCTGGTGGACGAGGTGCTATGTTGATCAGGTGTCCGCACTAAGCTCGGCATCAATATGGGGTGCTTTCCGGAGGGAAGGCTCTCCAGGTTGTCTAAAGATGGACGTACTGGCCCAGGGTGGTAACACAGCAGGCAAAAGTCTACGTGTGGAGCAGTAGTGGGATAGCGCCTGAGAATAGCTCTCGGTCACCAGCCTGTCTAAAATAGTTGGACCACATCCTTTTATATTTATGAATATATTCTTTTAGACGATGTGTACTTTGAATTATCATTATATACATATTTTTTTGTGAATTTTGATACATGGTCATTTGATTATAGTATAATTTTTAAAATATTTTAATGAGATAATTTATTTTTAATTGGCTGCTGTGACACCACAAGTTTATTATAAATATGATAAAGTGATGCTTTGATAATGTTATTAAATTTTTTGATGTTATTATATATATATTTATTTTTAAAAGATAATTTGCTATGTGAATTTCGATATATTAAATTGCGACATCTGTCGAATTATCATTATAAATCATTCATTTTGTATTTTTATTTCACAAATAATTTTTTAACATTTTATTTCCAGGTAATTCGTTTTTTTTTAAGATGTAAATTATTCCTAAATGATTACTGTTTGTTCTATAGGTACAGTACATGGTCTCACCACCCCAAATGCCTGTCCTATTGAAACATAAATGTATATTGTCAACATTCTGATGGCCGATTTCTCCACTTTCGTCCCCATATAGCCCCCAATGTGACACCGCATAATAAGGCCTAAGCTGTCCTTTTGAAAAAAACAGGTCCAAAATGGCCCAATTAGATTTTGACCTGGGCCCCCTTATGCGGAAAAAGGTCCAGCTTACCCAGATCTCCCTAAATATTCTTAGGCCCATTCCCAGGAGAACACAAATCCTACTCACACCCTGTGTCCATCCGAAAATCTCACATAACAGTTATACATCATATCACACATAGTGAAACCAGTGAGTGCTTACAATTTATCCACAGAATTACAACATTTCTGTATTCTTCTAAATCCACCAGAAGCAGAAACAACATTTTAAAGCAGTCATTTGGGTACGGACTCTCCAGTCAGTAGCCACCCCCTTGAACTCCGGATAATTCAAGGGTGTTGGGACCAAATAGCCAAATTTCAGATCTATCAGGAGGACACCATATTATTGTATATGTTCGCCCATCAACATTAATGTACAACGTTTTCGTCTGAGGATATGGATAAAATCATTCTTTTTCCTAATTCGCTTTTGAAGGGTCTCACTCAGTTGTTCCACCACTTCAGTAACGTACATCAGATTCGAGCATGCTAGCCACTGGGAGTTGTGGCGTGCTCCTGTAATCCAGCTACTTGGAAGTCGGGATGTGTGGACAGTTTGAAGACGGGATACCTGGTGGACGAGGTGCTATGTTGATCAGGTGTCCGCACTAAGCTCGGCATCAATATGGGGTGCTTTCCGGAGGGAAGGCTCTCCAGGTTGTCTAAAGATGGACGTACTGGCCCAGGGTGGTAACACAGCAGGCAAAAGTCTACGTGTGGAGCAGTAGTGGGATAGCGCCTGAGAATAGCTCTCGGTCACCAGCCTGTCTAAAATAGTTGGACCACATCCTTTTATATTTATGAATATATTCTTTTAGACGATGTGTACTTTGAATTATCATTATATACATATTTTTTTGTGAATTTTGATACATGGTCATTTGATTATAGTATAATTTTTAAAATATTTTAATGAGATAATTTATTTTTAATTGGCTGCTGTGACACCACAAGTTTATTATAAATATGATAAAGTGATGCTTTGATAATGTTATTAAATTTTTTGATGTTATTATATATATATTTATTTTTAAAAGATAATTTGCTATGTGAATTTCGATATATTAAATTGCGACATCTGTCGAATTATCATTATAAATCATTCATTTTGTATTTTTATTTCACAAATAATTTTTTAACATTTTATTTCCAGGTAATTCGTTTTTTTTTAAGATGTAAATTATTCCTAAATGATTACTGTTTGTTCTATAGGTACAGTACATGGTCTCACCACCCCAAATGCCTGTCCTATTGAAACATAAATGTATATTGTCAACATTCTGATGGCCGATTTCTCCACTTTCGTCCCCATATAGCCCCCAATGTGACACCGCATAATAAGGCCTAAGCTGTCCTTTTGAAAAAAACAGGTCCAAAATGGCCCAATTAGATTTTGACCTGGGCCCCCTTATGCGGAAAAAGGTCCAGCTTACCCAGATCTCCCTAAATATTCTTAGGCCCATTCCCAGGAGAACACAAATCCTACTCACACCCTGTGTCCATCCGAAAATCTCACATAACAGTTATACATCATATCACACATAGTGAAACCAGTGAGTGCTTACAATTTATCCACAGAATTACAACATTTCTGTATTCTTCTAAATCCACCAGAAGCGGAAACAACATTTTAAAGCAGTCATTTGGGTACGGACTCTCCAGTCAGTAGCCACCCCCTTGAACTCCGGATAATTCAAGGGTGTTGGGACCAAATAGCCAAATTTCAGATCTATCAGGAGGACACCATATTATTGTATATGTTCGCCCATCAACATTAATGTACAACGTTTTCGTCTGAGGATATGGATAAAATCATTCTTTTTCCTAATTCGCTTTTGAAGGGTCTCACTCAGTTGTTCCACCACTTCAGTAACGTACATCAGATTCGAGCATGCTAGCCACTGGGAGTTGTGGCGTGCTCCTGTAATCCAGCTACTTGGAAGTCGGGATGTGTGGACAGTTTGAAGACGGGATACCTGGTGGACGAGGTGCTATGTTGATCAGGTGTCCGCACTAAGCTCGGCATCAATATGGGGTGCTTTCCGGAGGGAAGGCTCTCCAGGTTGTCTAAAGATGGACGTACTGGCCCAGGGTGGTAACACAGCAGGCAAAAGTCTACATGTGGAGCAGTGGTGGGATAGCGCCTGAGAATAGCTCTCGGTCACCAGCCTGTCTAAAATAGTTGGACCACATCCTTTTATATTTATGAATATATTCTTTTAGACGATGTGTACTTTGAATTAGCATTATATACATATTTTTTTGTGAATTTTGATACATGGTCATTTGATTATAGTATAATTTTTAAAATATTTTAATGAGATAATTTATTTTTAATTGGCTGCTGTGACACCACAAGTTTATTATAAATATGATAAAGTGATGCTTTGATAATGTTATTAAATTTTTTGATGTTATTATATATATATTTATTTTTAAAAGATAATTTGCTATGTGAATTTCGATATATTAAATTGCGACATCTGTCGAATTATCATTATAAATCATTCATTTTGTATTTTTATTTCACAAATAATTTTTTAACATTTTATTTCCAGGTAATTCGTTTTTTTTTAAGATGTAAATTATTCCTAAATGATTACTGTTTGTTCTATAGGTACAGTACATGGTCTCACCACCCCAAATGCCTGTCCTATTGAACCATAAATGTATATTGTCAACATTCTGATGGCCGATTTCTCCACTTTCGTCCCCATATAGCCCCCAATGTGACACCGCATAATAAGGCCTAAGCTGTCCTTTTGAAAAAAACAGGTCCAAAATGGCCCAATTAGATTTTGACCTGGGCCCCCTTATGCGGAAAAAGGTCCAGCTTACCCAGATCTCCCTAAATATTCTTAGGCCCATTCCCAGGAGAACACAAATCCTACTCACACCCTGTGTCCATCCGAAAATCTCACATAACAGTTATACATCATATCACACATAGTGAAACCAGTGAGTGCTTACAATTTATCCACAGAATTACAACATTTCTGTATTCTTCTAAATCCACCAGAAGCGGAAACAACATTTTAAAGCAGTCATTTGGGTACGGACTCTCCAGTCAGTAGCCACCCCCTTGAACTCCGGATAATTCAAGGGTGTTGGGACCAAATAGCCAAATTTCAGATCTATCAGGAGGACACCATATTATTGTATATGTTCGCCCATCAACATTAATGTACAACGTTTTCGTCTGAGGATATGGATAAAATCATTCTTTTTCCTAATTCGCTTTTGAAGGGTCTCACTCTGTTGTTCCACCACTTCAGTAACGTACATCAGATTCGAGCATGCTAGCCACTGGGAGTTGTGGCGTGCTCCTGTAATCCAGCTACTTGGAAGTCGGGATGTGTGGACAGTTTGAAGACGGGATACCTGGTGGACGAGGTGCTATGTTGATCAGGTGTCCGCACTAAGCTCGGCATCAATATGGGGTGCTTTCCGGAGGGAAGGCTCTCCAGGTTGTCTAAAGATGGACGTACTGGCCCAGGGTGGTAACACAGCAGGCAAAAGTCTACGTGTGGAGCAGTAGTGGGATAGCGCCTGAGAATAGCTCTCGGTCACCAGCCTGTCTAAAATAGTTGGACCACATCCTTTTATATTTATGAATATATTCTTTTAGACGATGTGTACTTTGAATTATCATTATATACATATTTTTTTGTGAATTTTGATACATGGTCATTTGATTATAGTATAATTTTTAAAATATTTTAATGAGATAATTTATTTTTAATTGGCTGCTGTGACACCACAAGTTTATTATAAATATGATAAAGTGATGCTTTGATAATGTTATTAAATTTTTTGATGTTATTATATATATATTTATTTTTAAAAGATAATTTGCTATGTGAATTTCGATATATTAAATTGCGACATCTGTCGAATTATCATTATAAATCATTCATTTTGTATTTTTATTTCACAAATAATTTTTTAACATTTTATTTCCAGGTAATTCGTTTTTTTTTAAGATGTAAATTATTCCTAAATGATTACTGTTTGTTCTATAGGTACAGTACATGGTCTCACCACCCCAAATGCCTGTCCTATTGAAACATAAATGTATATTGTCAACATTCTGATGGCCGATTTCTCCACTTTCGTCCCCATATAGCCCCCAATGTGACACCGCATAATAAGGCCTAAGCTGTCCTTTTGAAAAAAACAGGTCCAAAATGGCCCAATTAGATTTTGACCTGGGCCCCCTTATGCGGAAAAAGGTCCAGCTTACCCAGATCTCCCTAAATATTCTTAGGCCCATTCCCAGGAGAACACAAATCCTACTCACACCCTGTGTCCATCCGAAAATCTCACATAACAGTTATACATCATATCACACATAGTGAAACCAGTGAGTGCTTACAATTTATCCACAGAATTACAACATTTCTGTATTCTTCTAAATCCACCAGAAGCGGAAACAACATTTTAAAGCAGTCATTTGGGTACGGACTCTCCAGTCAGTAGCCACCCCCTTGAACTCCGGATAATTCAAGGGTGTTGGGACCAAATAGCCAAATTTCAGATCTATCAGGAGGACACCATATTATTGTATATGTTCGCCCATCAACATTAATGTACAACGTTTTCGTCTGAGGATATGGATAAAATCATTCTTTTTCCTAATTCGCTTTTGAAGGGTCTCACTCAGTTGTTCCACCACTTCAGTAACGTACATCAGATTCGAGCATGCTAGCCACTGGGAGTTGTGGCGTGCTCCTGTAATCCAGCTACTTGGAAGTCGGGATGTGTGGACAGTTTGAAGACGGGATACCTGGTGGACGAGGTGCTATGTTGATCAGGTGTCCGCACTAAGCACTTTCCGGAGGGAAGGCTCTCCAGGTTGTCTAAAGATGGACGTACTGGCCCAGGGTGGTAACACAGCAGGCAAAAGTCTACGTGTGGAGCAGTAGTGGGATAGCGCCTGAGAATAGCTCTCGGTCACCAGCCTGTCTAAAATAGTTGGACCACATCCTTTTATATTTATGAATATATTCTTTTAGACGATGTGTACTTTGAATTATCATTATATACATATTTTTTTGTGAATTTTGATACATGGTCATTTGATTATAGTATAATTTTTAAAATATTTTAATGAGATAATTTATTTTTAATTGGCTGCTGTGACACCACAAGTTTATTATAAATATGATAAAGTGATGCTTTGATAATGTTATTAAATTTTTTGATGTTATTATATATATATTTATTTTTAAAAGATAATTTGCTATGTGAATTTCGATATATTAAATTGCGACATCTGTCGAATTATCATTATAAATCATTCATTTTGTATTTTTATTTCACAAATAATTTTTTAACATTTTATTTCCAGGTAATTCGTTTTTTTTAAGATGTAAATTATTCCTAAATGATTACTGTTTGTTCTATAGGTACAGTACATGGTCTCACCACCCCAAATGCCTGTCCTATTGAAACATAAATGTATATTGTCAACATTCTGATGGCCGATTTCTCCACTTTCGTCCCCATATAGCCCCCAATGTGACACCGCATAATAAGGCCTAAGCTGTCCTTTTGAAAAAAACAGGTCCAAAATGGCCCAATTAGATTTTGACCTGGGCCCCCTTATGCGGAAAAAGGTCCAGCTTACCCAGATCTCCCTAAATATTCTTAGGCCCATTCCCAGGAGAACACAAATCCTACTCACACCCTGTGTCCATCCGAAAATCTCACATAACAGTTATACATCATATCACACATAGTGAAACCAGTGAGTGCTTACAATTTATCCACAGAATTACAACATTTCTGTATTCTTCTAAATCCACCAGAAGCGGAAACAACATTTTAAAGCAGTCATTTGGGTACGGACTCTCCAGTCAGTAGCCACCCCCTTGAACTCCGGATAATTCAAGGGTGTTGGGACCAAATAGCCAAATTTCAGATCTATCAGGAGGACACCATATTATTGTATATGTTCGCCCATCAACATTAATGTACAACGTTTTCGTCTGAGGATATGGATAAAATCATTCTTTTTCCTAATTCGCTTTTGAAGGGTCTCACTCTGTTGTTCCACCACTTCAGTAACGTACATCAGATTCGAGCATGCTAGCCACTGGGAGTTGTGGCGTGCTCCTGTAATCCAGCTACTTGGAAGTCGGGATGTGTGGACAGTTTGAAGACGGGATACCTGGTGGACGAGGTGCTATGTTGATCAGGTGTCCGCACTAAGCTCGGCATCAATATGGGGTGCTTTCCGGAGGGAAGGCTCTCCAGGTTGTCTAAAGATGGACGTACTGGCCCAGGGTGGTAACACAGCAGGCAAAAGTCTACGTGTGGAGCAGTAGTGGGATAGCGCCTGAGAATAGCTCTCGGTCACCAGCCTGTCTAAAATAGTTGGACCACATCCTTTTATATTTATGAATATATTCTTTTAGACGATGTGTACTTTGAATTATCATTATATACATATTTTTTTGTGAATTTTGATACATGGTCATTTGATTATAGTATAATTTTTAAAATATTTTAATGAGATAATTTATTTTTAATTGGCTGCTGTGACACCACAAGTTTATTATAAATATGATAAAGTGATGCTTTGATAATGTTATTAAATTTTTTGATGTTATTATATATATATTTATTTTTAAAAGATAATTTGCTATGTGAATTTCGATATATTAAATTGCGACATCTGTCGAATTATCATTATAAATCATTCATTTTGTATTTTTATTTCACAAATAATTTTTTAACATTTTATTTCCAGGTAATTCGTTTTTTTTAAGATGTAAATTATTCCTAAATGATTACTGTTTGTTCTATAGGTACAGTACATGGTCTCACCACCCCAAATGCCTGTCCTATTGAAACATAAATGTATATTGTCAACATTCTGATGGCCGATTTCTCCACTTTCGTCCCCATATAGCCCCCAATGTGACACCGCATAATAAGGCCTAAGCTGTCCTTTTGAAAAAAACAGGTCCAAAATGGCCCAATTAGATTTTGACCTGGGCCCCCTTATGCGGAAAAAGGTCCAGCTTACCCAGATCTCCCTAAATATTCTTAGGCCCATTCCCAGGAGAACACAAATCCTACTCACACCCTGTGTCCATCCGAAAATCTCACATAACAGTTATACATCATATCACACATAGTGAAACCAGTGAGTGCTTACAATTTATCCACAGAATTACAACATTTCTGTATTCTTCTAAATCCACCAGAAGCGGAAACAACATTTTAAAGCAGTCATTTGGGTACGGACTCTCCAGTCAGTAGCCACCCCCTTGAACTCCGGATAATTCAAGGGTGTTGGGACCAAATAGCCAAATTTCAGATCTATCAGGAGGACACCATATTATTGTATATGTTCGCCCATCAACATTAATGTACAACGTTTTCGTCTGAGGATATGGATAAAATCATTCTTTTTCCTAATTCGCTTTTGAAGGGTCTCACTCTGTTGTTCCACCACTTCAGTAACGTACATCAGATTCGAGCATGCTAGCCACTGGGAGTTGTGGCGTGCTCCTGTAATCCAGCTACTTGGAAGTCGAGATGTGTGGACAGTTTGAAGACGGGATACCTGGTGGACGAGGTGCTATGTTGATCAGGTGTCCGCACTAAGCTCGGCATCAATATGGGGTGCTTTCCGGAGGGAAGGCTCTCCAGGTTGTCTAAAGATGGACGTACTGGCCCAGGGTGGTAACACAGCAGGCAAAAGTCTACGTGTGGAGCAGTAGTGGGATAGCGCCTGAGAATAGCTCTCGGTCACCAGCCTGTCTAAAATAGTTGGACCACATCCTTTTATATTTATGAATATATTCTTTTAGACGATGTGTACTTTGAATTATCATTATATACATATTTTTTTGTGAATTTTGATACATGGTCATTTGATTATAGTATAATTTTTAAAATATTTTAATGAGATAATTTATTTTTAATTGGCTGCTGTGACACCACAAGTTTATTATAAATATGATAAAGTGATGCTTTGATAATGTTATTAAATTTTTTGATGTTATTATATATATATTTATTTTTAAAAGATAATTTGCTATGTGAATTTCGATATATTAAATTGCGACATCTGTCGAATTATCATTATAAATCATTCATTTTGTATTTTTATTTCACAAATAATTTTTTAGCATTTTATTTCCAGGTAATTCGTTTTTTTTTAAGATGTAAATTATTCCTAAATGATTACTGTTTGTTCTATAGGTACAGTACATGGTCTCACCACCCCAAATGCCTGTCCTATTGAAACATAAATGTATATTGTCAACATTCTGATGGCCGATTTCTCCACTTTCGTCCCCATATAGCCCCCAATGTGACACCGCATAATAAGGCCTAAGCTGTCCTTTTGAAAAAAACAGGTCCAAAATGGCCCAATTAGATTTTGACCTGGGCCCCCTTATGCGGAAAAAGGTCCAGCTTACCCAGATCTCCCTAAATATTCTTAGGCCCATTCCCAGGAGAACACAAATCCTACTCACACCCTGTGTCCATCCGAAAATCTCACATAACAGTTATACATCATATCACACATAGTGAAACCAGTGAGTGCTTACAATTTATCCACAGAATTACAACATTTATGTATTCTTCTAAATCCACCAGAAGCGGAAACAACATTTTAAAGCAGTCATTTGGGTACGGACTCTCCAGTCAGTAGCCACCCCCTTGAACTCCGGATAATTCAAGGGTGTTGGGACCAAATAGCCAAATTTCAGATCTATCAGGAGGACACCATATTATTGTATATGTTCGCCCATCAACATTAATGTACAACGTTTTCGTCTGAGGATATGGATAAAATCATTCTTTTTCCTAATTCGCTTTTGAAGGGTCTCACTCAGTTGTTCCACCACTTCAGTATCGTACATCAGATTCGAGCATGCTAGCCACTGGGAGTTGTGGCGTGCTCCTGTAATCCAGCTACTTGGAAGTCGGGATGTGTGGACAGTTTGAAGACGGGATACCTGGTGGACGAGGTGCTATGTTGATCAGGTGTCCGCACTAAGCTCGGCATCAATATGGGGTGCTTTCCGGAGGGAAGGCTCTCCAGGTTGTCTAAAGATGGACGTACTGGCCCAGGGTGGTAACACAGCAGGCAAAAGTCTACGTGTGGAGCAGTAGTGGGATAGCGCCTGAGAATAGCTCTCGGTCACCAGCCTGTCTAAAATAGTTGGACCACATCCTTTTATATTTATGAATATATTCTTTTAGACGATGTGTACTTTGAATTATCATTATATACATATTTTTTTGTGAATTTTGATACATGGTCATTTGATTATAGTATAATTTTTAAAATATTTTAATGAGATAATTTATTTTTAATTGGCTGCTGTGACACCACAAGTTTATTATAAATATGATAAAGTGATGCTTTGATAATGTTATTAAATTTTTTGATGTTATTATATATATATTTATTTTTAAAAGATAATTTGCTATGTGAATTTCGATATATTAAATTGCGACATCTGTCGAATTATCATTATAAATCATTCATTTTGTATTTTTATTTCACAAATAATTTTTTAACATTTTATTTCCAGGTAATTCGTTTTTTTTTAAGATGTAAATTATTCCTAAATGATTACTGTTTGTTCTATAGGTACAGTACATGGTCTCACCACCCCAAATGCCTGTCCTATTGAAACATAAATGTATATTGTCAACATTCTGATGGCCGATTTCTCCACTTTCGTCCCCATATAGCCCCCAATGTGACACCGCATAATAAGGCCTAAGCTGTCCTTTTGAAAAAAACAGGTCCAAAATGGCCCAATTAGATTTTGACCTGGGCCCCCTTATGCGGAAAAAGGTCCAGCTTACCCAGATCTCCCTAAATATTCTTAGGCCCATTCCCAGGAGAACACAAATCCTACTCACACCCTGTGTCCATCCGAAAATCTCACATAACAGTTATACATCATATCACACATAGTGAAACCAGTGAGTGCTTACAATTTATCCACAGAATTACAACATTTATGTATTCTTCTAAATCCACCAGAAGCGGAAACAACATTTTAAAGCAGTCATTTGGGTACGGACTCTCCAGTCAGTAGCCACCCCCTTGAACTCCGGATAATTCAAGGGTGTTGGGACCAAATAGCCAAATTTCAGATCTATCAGGAGGACACCATATTATTGTATATGTTCGCCCATCAACATTAATGTACAACGTTTTCGTCTGAGGATATGGATAAAATCATTCTTTTTCCTAATTCGCTTTTGAAGGGTCTCACTCTGTTGTTCCACCACTTCAGTAACGTACATCAGATTCGAGCATGCTAGCCACTGGGAGTTGTGGCGTGCTCCTGTAATCCAGCTACTTGGAAGTCGAGATGTGTGGACAGTTTGAAGACGGGATACCTGGTGGACGAGGTGCTATGTTGATCAGGTGTCCGCACTAAGCTCGGCATCAATATGGGGTGCTTTCCGGAGGTAAGGCTCTCCAGGTTGTCTAAAGATGGACGTACTGGCCCAGGGTGGTAACACAGCAGGCAAAAGTCTACGTGTGGAGCAGTAGTGGGATAGCGCCTGAGAATAGCTCTCGGTCACCAGCCTGTCTAAAATAGTTGGACCACATCCTTTTATATTTATGAATATATTCTTTTAGACGATGTGTACTTTGAATTATCATTATATACATATTTTTTTGTGAATTTTGATACATGGTCATTTGATTATAGTATAATTTTTAAAATATTTTAATGAGATAATTTATTTTTAATTGGCTGCTGTGACACCACAAGTTTATTATAAATATGATAAAGTGATGCTTTGATAATGTTATTAAATTTTTTGATGTTATTATATATATATTTATTTTTAAAAGATAATTTGCTATGTGAATTTCGATATATTAAATTGCGACATCTGTCGAATTATCATTATAAATCATTCATTTTGTATTTTTATTTCACAAATAATTTTTTAACATTTTATTTCCAGGTAATTCGTTTTTTTTTAAGATGTAAATTATTCCTAAATGATTACTGTTTGTTCTATAGGTACAGTACATGGTCTCACCACCCCAAATGCCTGTCCTATTGAAACATAAATGTATATTGTCAACATTCTGATGGCCGATTTCTCCACTTTCGTCCCCATATAGCCCCCAATGTGACACCGCATAATAAGGCCTAAGCTGTCCTTTTGAAAAAAACAGGTCCAAAATGGCCCAATTAGATTTTGACCTGGGCCCCCTTATGCGGAAAAAGGTCCAGCTTACCCAGATCTCCCTAAATATTCTTAGGCCCATTCCCAGGAGAACACAAATCCTACTCACACCCTGTGTCCATCCGAAAATCTCACATAACAGTTATACATCATATCACACATAGTGAAACCAGTGAGTGCTTACAATTTATCCACAGAATTACAACATTTATGTATTCTTCTAAATCCACCAGAAGCGGAAACAACATTTTAAAGCAGTCATTTGGGTACGGACTCTCCAGTCAGTAGCCACCCCCTTGAACTCCGGATAATTCAAGGGTGTTGGGACCAAATAGCCAAATTTCAGATCTATCAGGAGGACACCATATTATTGTATATGTTCGCCCATCAACATTAATGTACAACGTTTTCGTCTGAGGATATGGATAAAATCATTCTTTTTCCTAATTCGCTTTTGAAGGGTCTCACTCTGTTGTTCCACCACTTCAGTAACGTACATCAGATTCGAGCATGCTAGCCACTGGGAGTTGTGGCGTGCTCCTGTAATCCAGCTACTTGGAAGTCGAGATGTGTGGACAGTTTGAAGACGGGATACCTGGTG
The DNA here is from genome assembly GCA_964017125.1 of Flabesymbios commensalis. Lineage (NCBI taxonomy): Eukaryota > Metazoa > Annelida > Polychaeta > Terebellida > Flabelligeridae > Flabesymbios > Flabesymbios commensalis. The sequence continues at coordinate 47,983,134 of OZ024904.1, forward strand.
GACGAGGTGCTATGTTGATCAGGTGTCCGCACTAAGCTCGGCATCAATATGGGGTGCTTTCCGGAGGGAAGGCTCTCCAGGTTGTCTAAAGATGGACGTACTGGCCCAGGGTGGTAACACAGCAGGCAAAAGTCTACGTGTGGAGCAGTAGTGGGATAGCGCCTGAGAATAGCTCTCGGTCACCAGCCTGTCTAAAATAGTTGGACCACATCCTTTTATATTTATGAATATATTCTTTTAGACGATGTGTACTTTGAATTATCATTATATACATATTTTTTTGTGAATTTTGATACATGGTCATTTGATTATAGTATAATTTTTAAAATATTTTAATGAGATAATTTATTTTTAATTGGCTGCTGTGACACCACAAGTTTATTATAAATATGATAAAGTGATGCTTTGATAATGTTATTAAATTTTTTGATGTTATTATATATATATTTATTTTTAAAAGATAATTTGCTATGTGAATTTCGATATATTAAATTGCGACATCTGTCGAATTATCATTATAAATCATTCATTTTGTATTTTTATTTCACAAATAATTTTTTAACATTTTATTTCCAGGTAATTCGTTTTTTTTTAAGATGTAAATTATTCCTAAATGATTACTGTTTGTTCTATAGGTACAGTACATGGTCTCACCACCCCAAATGCCTGTCCTATTGAAACATAAATGTATATTGTCAACATTCTGATGGCCGATTTCTCCACTTTCGTCCCCATATAGCCCCCAATGTGACACCGCATAATAAGGCCTAAGCTGTCCTTTTGAAAAAAACAGGTCCAAAATGGCCCAATTAGATTTTGACCTGGGCCCCCTTATGCGGAAAAAGGTCCAGCTTACCCAGATCTCCCTAAATATTCTTAGGCCCATTCCCAGGAGAACACAAATCCTACTCACACCCTGTGTCCATCCGAAAATCTCACATAACAGTTATACATCATATCACACATAGTGAAACCAGTGAGTGCTTACAATTTATCCACAGAATTACAACATTTATGTATTCTTCTAAATCCACCAGAAGCGGAAACAACATTTTAAAGCAGTCATTTGGGTACGGACTCTCCAGTCAGTAGCCACCCCCTTGAACTCCGGATAATTCAAGGGTGTTGGGACCAAATAGCCAAATTTCAGATCTATCAGGAGGACACCATATTATTGTATATGTTCGCCCATCAACATTAATGTACAACGTTTTCGTCTGAGGATATGGATAAAATCATTCTTTTTCCTAATTCGCTTTTGAAGGGTCTCACTCTGTTGTTCCACCACTTCAGTAACGTACATCAGATTCGAGCATGCTAGCCACTGGGAGTTGTGGCGTGCTCCTGTAATCCAGCTACTTGGAAGTCGAGATGTGTGGACAGTTTGAAGACGGGATACCTGGTGGACGAGGTGCTATGTTGATCAGGTGTCCGCACTAAGCTCGGCATCAATATGGGGTGCTTTCCGGAGGGAAGGCTCTCCAGGTTGTCTAAAGATGGACGTACTGGCCCAGGGTGGTAACACAGCAGGCAAAAGTCTACGTGTGGAGCAGTAGTGGGATAGCGCCTGAGAATAGCTCTCGGTCACCAGCCTGTCTAAAATAGTTGGACCACATCCTTTTATATTTATGAATATATTCTTTTAGACGATGTGTACTTTGAATTATCATTATATACATATTTTTTTGTGAATTTTGATACATGGTCATTTGATTATAGTATAATTTTTAAAATATTTTAATGAGATAATTTATTTTTAATTGGCTGCTGTGACACCACAAGTTTATTATAAATATGATAAAGTGATGCTTTGATAATGTTATTAAATTTTTTGATGTTATTATATATATATTTATTTTTAAAAGATAATTTGCTATGTGAATTTCGATATATTAAATTGCGACATCTGTCGAATTATCATTATAAATCATTCATTTTGTATTTTTATTTCACAAATAATTTTTTAACATTTTATTTCCAGGTAATTCGTTTTTTTTTAAGATGTAAATTATTCCTAAATGATTACTGTTTGTTCTATAGGTACAGTACATGGTCTCACCACCCCAAATGCCTGTCCTATTGAAACATAAATGTATATTGTCAACATTCTGATGGCCGATTTCTCCACTTTCGTCCCCATATAGCCCCCAATGTGACACCGCATAATAAGGCCTAAGCTGTCCTTTTGAAAAAAACAGGTCCAAAATGGCCCAATTAGATTTTGACCTGGGCCCCCTTATGCGGAAAAAGGTCCAGCTTACCCAGATCTCCCTAAATATTCTTAGGCCCATTCCCAGGAGAACACAAATCCTACTCACACCCTGTGTCCATCCGAAAATCTCACATAACAGTTATACATCATATCACACATAGTGAAACCAGTGAGTGCTTACAATTTATCCACAGAATTACAACATTTATGTATTCTTCTAAATCCACCAGAAGCGGAAACAACATTTTAAAGCAGTCATTTGGGTACGGACTCTCCAGTCAGTAGCCACCCCCTTGAACTCCGGATAATTCAAGGGTGTTGGGACCAAATAGCCAAATTTCAGATCTATCAGGAGGACACCATATTATTGTATATGTTCGCCCATCAACATTAATGTACAACGTTTTCGTCTGAGGATATGGATAAAATCATTCTTTTTCCTAATTCGCTTTTGAAGGGTCTCACTCTGTTGTTCCACCACTTCAGTAACGTACATCAGATTCGAGCATGCTAGCCACTGGGAGTTGTGGCGTGCTCCTGTAATCCAGCTACTTGGAAGTCGAGATGTGTGGACAGTTTGAAGACGGGATACCTGGTGGACGAGGTGCTATGTTGATCAGGTGTCCGCACTAAGCTCGGCATCAATATGGGGTGCTTTCCGGAGGGAAGGCTCTCCAGGTTGTCTAAAGATGGACGTACTGGCCCAGGGTGGTAACACAGCAGGCAAAAGTCTACGTGTGGAGCAGTAGTGGGATAGCGCCTGAGAATAGCTCTCGGTCACCAGCCTGTCTAAAATAGTTGGACCACATCCTTTTATATTTATGAATATATTCTTTTAGACGATGTGTACTTTGAATTATCATTATATACATATTTTTTTGTGAATTTTGATACATGGTCATTTGATTATAGTATAATTTTTAAAATATTTTAATGAGATAATTTATTTTTAATTGGCTGCTGTGACACCACAAGTTTATTATAAATATGATAAAGTGATGCTTTGATAATGTTATTAAATTTTTTGATGTTATTATATATATATTTATTTTTAAAAGATAATTTGCTATGTGAATTTCGATATATTAAATTGCGACATCTGTCGAATTATCATTATAAATCATTCATTTTGTATTTTTATTTCACAAATAATTTTTTAACATTTTATTTCCAGGTAATTCGTTTTTTTTTAAGATGTAAATTATTCCTAAATGATTACTGTTTGTTCTATAGGTACAGTACATGGTCTCACCACCCCAAATGCCTGTCCTATTGAAACATAAATGTATATTGTCAACATTCTGATGGCCGATTTCTCCACTTTCGTCCCCATATAGCCCCCAATGTGACACCGCATAATAAGGCCTAAGCTGTCCTTTTGAAAAAAACAGGTCCAAAATGGCCCAATTAGATTTTGACCTGGGCCCCCTTATGTGGAAAAAGGTCCAGCTTACCCAGATCTCCCTAAATATTCTTAGGCCCATTCCCAGGAGAACACAAATCCTACTCACACCCTGTGTCCATCCGAAAATCTCACATAACAGTTATACATCATATCACACATAGTGAAACCAGTGAGTGCTTACAATTTATCCACAGAATTACAACATTTATGTATTCTTCTAAATCCACCAGAAGCGGAAACAACATTTTAAAGCAGTCATTTGGGTACGGACTCTCCAGTCAGTAGCCACCCCCTTGAACTCCGGATAATTCAAGGGTGTTGGGACCAAATAGCCAAATTTCAGATCTATCAGGAGGACACCATATTATTGTATATGTTCGCCCATCAACATTAATGTACAACGTTTTCGTCTGAGGATATGGATAAAATCATTCTTTTTCCTAATTCGCTTTTGAAGGGTCTCACTCTGTTGTTCCACCACTTCAGTAACGTACATCAGATTCGAGCATGCTAGCCACTGGGAGTTGTGGCGTGCTCCTGTAATCCAGCTACTTGGAAGTCGAGATGTGTGGACAGTTTGAAGACGGGATACCTGGTGGACGAGGTGCTATGTTGATCAGGTGTCCGCACTAAGCTCGGCATCAATATGGGGTGCTTTCCGGAGGGAAGGCTCTCCAGGTTGTCTAAAGATGGACGTACTGGCCCAGGGTGGTAACACAGCAGGCAAAAGTCTACGTGTGGAGCAGTAGTGGGATAGCGCCTGAGAATAGCTCTCGGTCACCAGCCTGTCTAAAATAGTTGGACCACATCCTTTTATATTTATGAATATATTCTTTTAGACGATGTGTACTTTGAATTATCATTATATACATATTTTTTTGTGAATTTTGATACATGGTCATTTGATTATAGTATAATTTTTAAAATATTTTAATGAGATAATTTATTTTTAATTGGCTGCTGTGACACCACAAGTTTATTATAAATATGATAAAGTGATGCTTTGATAATGTTATTAAATTTTTTGATGTTATTATATATATATTTATTTTTAAAAGATAATTTGCTATGTGAATTTCGATATATTAAATTGCGACATCTGTCGAATTATCATTATAAATCATTCATTTTGTATTTTTATTTCACAAATAATTTTTTAACATTTTATTTCCAGGTAATTCGTTTTTTTTTAAGATGTAAATTATTCCTAAATGATTACTGTTTGTTCTATAGGTACAGTACATGGTCTCACCACCCCAAATGCCTGTCCTATTGAAACATAAATGTATATTGTCAACATTCTGATGGCCGATTTCTCCACTTTCGTCCCCATATAGCCCCCAATGTGACACCGCATAATAAGGCCTAAGCTGTCCTTTTGAAAAAAACAGGTCCAAAATGGCCCAATTAGATTTTGACCTGGGCCCCCTTATGCGGAAAAAGGTCCAGCTTACCCAGATCTCCCTAAATATTCTTAGGCCCATTCCCAGGAGAACACAAATCCTACTCACACCCTGTGTCCATCCGAAAATCTCACATAACAGTTATACATCATATCACACATAGTGAAACCAGTGAGTGCTTACAATTTATCCACAGAATTACAACATTTATGTATTCTTCTAAATCCACCAGAAGCGGAAACAACATTTTAAAGCAGTCATTTGGGTACGGACTCTCCAGTCAGTAGCCACCCCCTTGAACTCCGGATAATTCAAGGGTGTTGGGACCAAATAGCCAAATTTCAGATCTATCAGGAGGACACCATATTATTGTATATGTTCGCCCATCAACATTAATGTACAACGTTTTCGTCTGAGGATATGGATAAAATCATTCTTATTCCTAATTCGCTTTTGAAGGGTCTCACTCTGTTGTTCCACCACTTCAGTAACGTACATCAGATTCGAGCATGCTAGCCACTGGGAGTTGTGGCGTGCTCCTGTAATCCAGCTACTTGGAAGTCGAGATGTGTGGACAGTTTGAAGACGGGATACCTGGTGGACGAGGTGCTATGTTGATCAGGTGTCCGCACTAAGCTCGGCATCAATATGGGGTGCTTTCCGGAGGGAAGGCTCTCCAGGTTGTCTAAAGATGGACGTACTGGCCCAGGGTGGTAACACAGCAGGCAAAAGTCTACGTGTGGAGCAGTAGTGGGATAGCGCCTGAGAATAGCTCTCGGTCACCAGCCTGTCTAAAATAGTTGGACCACATCCTTTTATATTTATGAATATATTCTTTTAGACGATGTGTACTTTGAATTATCATTATATACATATTTTTTTGTGAATTTTGATACATGGTCATTTGATTATAGTATAATTTTTAAAATATTTTAATGAGATAATTTATTTTTAATTGGCTGCTGTGACACCACAAGTTTATTATAAATATGATAAAGTGATGCTTTGATAATGTTATTAAATTTTTTGATGTTATTATATATATATTTATTTTTAAAAGATAATTTGCTATGTGAATTTCGATATATTAAATTGCGACATCTGTCGAATTATCATTATAAATCATTCATTTTGTATTTTTATTTCACAAATAATTTTTTAACATTTTATTTCCAGGTAATTCGTTTTTTTTTAAGATGTAAATTATTCCTAAATGATTACTGTTTGTTCTATAGGTACAGTACATGGTCTCACCACCCCAAATGCCTGTCCTATTGAAACATAAATGTATATTGTCAACATTCTGATGGCCGATTTCTCCACTTTCGTCCCCATATAGCCCCCAATGTGACACCGCATAATAAGGCCTAAGCTGTCCTTTTGAAAAAAACAGGTCCAAAATGGCCCAATTAGATTTTGACCTGGGCCCCCTTATGCGGAAAAAGGTCCAGCTTACCCAGATCTCCCTAAATATTCTTAGGCCCATTCCCAGGAGAACACAAATCCTACTCACACCCTGTGTCCATCCGAAAATCTCACATAACAGTTATACATCATATCACACATAGTGAAACCAGTGAGTGCTTACAATTTATCCACAGAATTACAACATTTATGTATTCTTCTAAATCCACCAGAAGCGGAAACAACATTTTAAAGCAGTCATTTGGGTACGGACTCTCCAGTCAGTAGCCACCCCCTTGAACTCCGGATAATTCAAGGGTGTTGGGACCAAATAGCCAAATTTCAGATCTATCAGGAGGACACCATATTATTGTATATGTTCGCCCATCAACATTAATGTACAACGTTTTCGTCTGAGGATATGGATAAAATCATTCTTTTTCCTAATTCGCTTTTGAAGGGTCTCACTCTGTTGTTCCACCACTTCAGTAACGTACATCAGATTCGAGCATGCTAGCCACTGGGAGTTGTGGCGTGCTCCTGTAATCCAGCTACTTGGAAGTCGAGATGTGTGGACAGTTTGAAGACGGGATACCTGGTGGACGAGGTGCTATGTTGATCAGGTGTCCGCACTAAGCTCGGCATCAATATGGGGTGCTTTCCGGAGGGAAGGCTCTCCAGGTTGTCTAAAGATGGACGTACTGGCCCAGGGTGGTAACACAGCAGGCAAAAGTCTACGTGTGGAGCAGTAGTGGGATAGCGCCTGAGAATAGCTCTCGGTCACCAGCCTGTCTAAAATAGTTGGACCACATCCTTTTATATTTATGAATATATTCTTTTAGACGATGTGTACTTTGAATTATCATTATATACATATTTTTTTGTGAATTTTGATACATGGTCATTTGATTATAGTATAATTTTTAAAATATTTTAATGAGATAATTTATTTTTAATTGGCTGCTGTGACACCACAAGTTTATTATAAATATGATAAAGTGATGCTTTGATAATGTTATTAAATTTTTTGATGTTATTATATATATATTTATTTTTAAAAGATAATTTGCTATGTGAATTTCGATATATTAAATTGCGACATCTGTCGAATTATCATTATAAATCATTCATTTTGTATTTTTATTTCACAAATAATTTTTTAACATTTTATTTCCAGGTAATTCGTTTTTTTTTAAGATGTAAATTATTCCTAAATGATTACTGTTTGTTCTATAGGTACAGTACATGGTCTCACCACCCCAAATGCCTGTCCTATTGAAACATAAATGTATATTGTCAACATTCTGATGGCCGATTTCTCCACTTTCGTCCCCATATAGCCCCCAATGTGACACCGCATAATAAGGCCTAAGCTGTCCTTTTGAAAAAAACAGGTCCAAAATGGCCCAATTAGATTTTGACCTGGGCCCCCTTATGCGGAAAAAGGTCCAGCTTACCCAGATCTCCCTAAATATTCTTAGGCCCATTCCCAGGAGAACACAAATCCTACTCACACCCTGTGTCCATCCGAAAATCTCACATAACAGTTATACATCATATCACACATAGTGAAACCAGTGAGTGCTTACAATTTATCCACAGAATTACAACATTTATGTATTCTTCTAAATCCACCAGAAGCGGAAACAACATTTTAAAGCAGTCATTTGGGTACGGACTCTCCAGTCAGTAGCCACCCCCTTGAACTCCGGATAATTCAAGGGTGTTGGGACCAAATAGCCAAATTTCAGATCTATCAGGAGGACACCATATTATTGTATATGTTCGCCCATCAACATTAATGTACAACGTTTTCGTCTGAGGATATGGATAAAATCATTCTTTTTCCTAATTCGCTTTTGAAGGGTCTCACTCTGTTGTTCCACCACTTCAGTAACGTACATCAGATTCGAGCATGCTAGCCACTGGGAGTTGTGGCGTGCTCCTGTAATCCAGCTACTTGGAAGTCGAGATGTGTGGACAGTTTGAAGACGGGATACCTGGTGGACGAGGTGCTATGTTGATCAGGTGTCCGCACTAAGCTCGGCATCAATATGGGGTGCTTTCCGGAGGGAAGGCTCTCCAGGTTGTCTAAAGATGGACGTACTGGCCCAGGGTGGTAACACAGCAGGCAAAAGTCTACGTGTGGAGCAGTAGTGGGATAGCGCCTGAGAATAGCTCTCGGTCACCAGCCTGTCTAAAATAGTTGGACCACATCCTTTTATATTTATGAATATATTCTTTTAGACGATGTGTACTTTGAATTATCATTATATACATATTTTTTTGTGAATTTTGATACATGGTCATTTGATTATAGTATAATTTTTAAAATATTTTAATGAGATAATTTATTTTTAATTGGCTGCTGTGACACCACAAGTTTATTATAAATATGATAAAGTGATGCTTTGATAATGTTATTAAATTTTTTGATGTTATTATATATATATTTATTTTTAAAAGATAATTTGCTATGTGAATTTCGATATATTAAATTGCGACATCTGTCGAATTATCATTATAAATCATTCATTTTGTATTTTTATTTCACAAATAATTTTTTAACATTTTATTTCCAGGTAATTCGTTTTTTTTTAAGATGTAAATTATTCCTAAATGATTACTGTTTGTTCTATAGGTACAGTACATGGTCTCACCACCCCAAATGCCTGTCCTATTGAAACATAAATGTATATTGTCAACATTCTGATGGCCGATTTCTCCACTTTCGTCCCCATATAGCCCCCAATGTGACACCGCATAATAAGGCCTAAGCTGTCCTTTTGAAAAAAACAGGCCCAAAATGGCCCAATTAGATTTTGACCTGGGCCCCCTTATGCGGAAAAAGGTCCAGCTTACCCAGATCTCCCTAAATATTCTTAGGCCCATTCCCAGGAGAACACAAATCCTACTCACACCCTGTGTCCATCCGAAAATCTCACATAACAGTTATACATCATATCACACATAGTGAAACCAGTGAGTGCTTACAATTTATCCACAGAATTACAACATTTATGTATTCTTCTAAATCCACCAGAAGCGGAAACAACATTTTAAAGCAGTCATTTGGGTACGGACTCTCCAGTCAGTAGCCACCCCCTTGAACTCCGGATAATTCAAGGGTGTTGGGACCAAATAGCCAAATTTCAGATCTATCAGGAGGACACCATATTATTGTATATGTTCGCCCATCAACATTAATGTACAACGTTTTCGTCTGAGGATATGGATAAAATCATTCTTTTTCCTAATTCGCTTTTGAAGGGTCTCACTCTGTTGTTCCACCACTTCAGTAACGTACATCAGATTCGAGCATGCTAGCCACTGGGAGTTGTGGCGTGCTCCTGTAATCCAGCTACTTGGAAGTCGAGATGTGTGGACAGTTTGAAGACGGGATACCTGGTGGACGAGGTGCTATGTTGATCAGGTGTCCGCACTAAGCTCGGCATCAATATGGGGTGCTTTCCGGAGGGAAGGCTCTCCAGGTTGTCTAAAGATGGACGTACTGGCCCAGGGTGGTAACACAGCAGGCAAAAGTCTACGTGTGGAGCAGTAGTGGGATAGCGCCTGAGAATAGCTCTCGGTCACCAGCCTGTCTAAAATAGTTGGACCACATCCTTTTATATTTATGAATATATTCTTTTAGACGATGTGTACTTTGAATTATCATTATATACATATTTTTTTGTGAATTTTGATACATGGTCATTTGATTATAGTATAATTTTTAAAATATTTTAATGAGATAATTTATTTTTAATTGGCTGCTGTGACACCACAAGTTTATTATAAATATGATAAAGTGATGCTTTGATAATGTTATTAAATTTTTTGATGTTATTATATATATATTTATTTTTAAAAGATAATTTGCTATGTGAATTTCGATATATTAAATTGCGACATCTGTCGAATTATCATTATAAATCATTCATTTTGTATTTTTATTTCACAAATAATTTTTTAACATTTTATTTCCAGGTAATTCGTTTTTTTTTAAGATGTAAATTATTCCTAAATGATTACTGTTTGTTCTATAGGTACAGTACATGGTCTCACCACCCCAAATGCCTGTCCTATTGAAACATAAATGTATATTGTCAACATTCTGATGGCCGATTTCTCCACTTTCGTCCCCATATAGCCCCCAATGTGACACCGCATAATAAGGCCTAAGCTGTCCTTTTGAAAAAAACAGGTCCAAAATGGCCCAATTAGATTTTGACCTGGGCCCCCTTATGCGGAAAAAGGTCCAGCTTACCCAGATCTCCCTAAATATTCTTAGGCCCATTCCCAGGAGAACACAAATCCTACTCACACCCTGTGTCCATCCGAAAATCTCACATAACAGTTATACATCATATCACACATAGTGAAACCAGTGAGTGCTTACAATTTATCCACAGAATTACAACATTTATGTATTCTTCTAAATCCACCAGAAGCGGAAACAACATTTTAAAGCAGTCATTTGGGTACGGACTCTCCAGTCAGTAGCCACCCCCTTGAACTCCGGATAATTCAAGGGTGTTGGGACCAAATAGCCAAATTTCAGATCTATCAGGAGGACACCATATTATTGTATATGTTCGCCCATCAACATTAATGTACAACGTTTTCGTCTGAGGATATGGATAAAATCATTCTTTTTCCTAATTCGCTTTTGAAGGGTCTCACTCTGTTGTTCCACCACTTCAGTAACGTACATCAGATTCGAGCATGCTAGCCACTGGGAGTTGTGGCGTGCTCCTGTAATCCAGCTACTTGGAAGTCGAGATGTGTGGACAGTTTGAAGACGGGATACCTGGTGGACGAGGTGCTATGTTGATCAGGTGTCCGCACTAAGCTCGGCATCAATATGGGGTGCTTTCCGGAGGGAAGGCTCTCCAGGTTGTCTAAAGATGGACGTACTGGCCCAGGGTGGTAACACAGCAGGCAAAAGTCTACGTGTGGAGCAGTAGTGGGATAGCGCCTGAGAATAGCTCTCGGTCACCAGCCTGTCTAAAATAGTTGGACCACATCCTTTTATATTTATGAATATATTCTTTTAGACGATGTGTACTTTGAATTATCATTATATACATATTTTTTTGTGAATTTTGATACATGGTCATTTGATTATAGTATAATTTTTAAAATATTTTAATGAGATAATTTATTTTTAATTGGCTGCTGTGACACCACAAGTTTATTATAAATATGATAAAGTGATGCTTTGATAATGTTATTAAATTTTTTGATGTTATTATATATATATTTATTTTTAAAAGATAATTTGCTATGTGAATTTCGATATATTAAATTGCGACATCTGTCGAATTATCATTATAAATCATTCATTTTGTATTTTTATTTCACAAATAATTTTTTAACATTTTATTTCCAGGTAATTCGTTTTTTTTTAAGATGTAAATTATTCCTAAGTGATTACTGTTTGTTCTATAGGTACAGTACATGGTCTCACCACCCCAAATGCCTGTCCTATTGAAACATAAATGTATATTGTCAACATTCTGATGGCCGATTTCTCCACTTTCGTCCCCATATAGCCCCCAATGTGACACCGCATAATAAGGCCTAAGCTGTCCTTTTGAAAAAAACAGGTCCAAAATGGCCCAATTAGATTTTGACCTGGGCCCCCTTATGCGGAAAAAGGTCCAGCTTACCCAGATCTCCCTAAATATTCTTAGGCCCATTCCCAGGAGAACACAAATCCTACTCACACCCTGTGTCCATCCGAAAATCTCACATAACAGTTATACATCATATCACACATAGTGAAACCAGTGAGTGCTTACAATTTATCCACAGAATTACAACATTTATGTATTCTTCTAAATCCACCAGAAGCGGAAACAACATTTTAAAGCAGTCATTTGGGTACGGACTCTCCAGTCAGTAGCCACCCCCTTGAACTCCGGATAATTAGTGGTGAGACTTGTGATATATGAAGCCACCTGGTGAGTGTGCGGTGATAAAATAGACACTAGTTCCACCTGGTGAATAATAGGCAACTATCGACTAAGTGGTATAACAAAATGAAAGTTTAAAAAAGTGTACCACGGCGCGGTCGTCAATAATTGAAGTCTTTAAAAGAAGAATTATTAAAGTCTTTAAAACCTCATAGATCCATTCCATGGTGTCAGAAGTATGAATGTATTAAAAACGCCGTGGTCGGTAGATTTTTAAAATGGCATTGTGGCTGAAACTTGAACAAATTGGATGCAACAATTTGACATTTATTGGCTGCTTGTGAGCTAGACAATAAACCGAAATCCACGCAAGTTGCGTTTCTGCTTTACACGACCGGGTCTGAAGCCCAGCAGATTAATGAAACATTTCAGTATGAGGATGATGACGACCGGACGGACTACAAAGTAGTTCTGAAGAAATTCACAAGTTACTGCGAACCAAGAAAAGCATAGTATAAGAGCGACACCAATTTTGGAGAAAATGAAAGTGTGGATTAATAGACAACTGAGCTACGGAAACAAGCATAGAGATGCGACTTTGCAGAAATGGATTTAATGCTTAGAGTCAAAATAGTGCTTGGTGTGAAAAATGACAGCAGAATGTGGCGTGCTCTTGTAATCCAGCTACCTGGAAGTCTGGATATGTGGACAGTTTGAAGACGGGATACCTGTTTGGACCTGTTGATAAGGTGTCAGGGAGGGGGGGTCGAATTTTGGATTGCTAGGGTATTTTCGAAATAGGCCTAAGATAATCAGACCACCTGTAAAATACTGCTTAAATTGATATTTGCCATTTGAGTGAAGCAAGACGCAGACTAGGGGGTTCCAAGGGCATGCCCCAGGATTTTTTTTCGTTGCAAATTGGTGCAATATGGTGGATTCTGGAGGATGTTGCTGGGGTAAATTTTCAGCTTTTTGGTCGGCATCAATACAGGGTCCTTTCCGGAAGGAAGGCCTTCCAGGTTGTCTAAAGATGGACGTACAGGCAAAAGTCTACGTGTGGAACAGTAGTGGGATAGCGCCTGAGAATAGCTCTCGGTCACCAGCCTGTCTAAAATAAACCACATCCTTTTATATTTTTGAAAATATTCATTTGGACGATGTGTATTTTGAATCGTCGTCATATAGACCCTACATACTTTTTTGTGCATTTTGTTACATCGTCATTTGATTATAATATGATTGAAAAAAATGACATGTAAATTATTTTTTACTTGACGGCTGTGACAGTGCAAGTTAATTATAAATATGATTAAGTGATGCTGTAATAAAGTGATTCAATTTTTTGTCAGTATTATATATATTTTATTTTTAAAAGATAATTTACGATTTTGATATATATATATATATATATATATTTTTTTGCGAATGACCGTTATAAATCATCCAATGACAAATGTGCCTCTAGTTAATTGTTATTGTGGTGCTTCTTTTATATTTAGAAAAATATATGTTTCAAAGAATAAAGTGGTGACATTTACTAATTAAGATTATGTTTGAAATAAATAAATATGATTATGTGATGCTGTAATAAAGTGATTCAATTTTTTGTCAGTATTATACATATTTTATTTTTTAAAGATAATTTACGATTTTGATATATATTTTTTTTTTTTGCGAATGACCGTTATAAATCATTCAATGACAAATGTGCCTCTAGTTAATTGTTATAGTGGTGCTTCTTTTATATTTGGAAAAATATATGTTTCAAAGAATAAAGTGGTGACATTTACTAATTAAGATTATGTTAGAAGATTTTTGCATTTAATCACATATTATCTAGTTAGCTGTAACATAAAACAATATATTGTTGTAATAACCTTCGCGAAATTGAAAAATTAGAAGGCGAAGATGTTTATGATTTATTTATGCGCTTATAAATTTGTGTTTGTATTTGTATTTCTGCTAGATCTAGTCTAATCTTTAAGCAACAACCATCAGTCATACTCTCATCTGCACAGGGCGAAGTCGGGCAAATAAAACATTAAATCTAATTTTGGAGCGTAGGCCTATTATGTTTTGGGAGCGTGAAACTTGGAACTTGGACTATAACAGTTAAAACTGAAAGTAACGTAACCTGCATTGAAAGAATAAATGTAAAAGAATATAAAGAAATCATACTTTACTATGAATGTCAATGTCTGTTAGCACACACAAATTATTGGTCAACTTGGCATATCATGTATTAACACAATAACCATCGTAATATAATTTTGTAACAAAACATAGCTTGTAATGCTCTATTTTTGGCAGAGCTATCTTCTTGCCCTCTCATGCACCACATACTTCGCATGCACAATCCTCAATTGATGGATACACATATCTTACTGTGCTATCTGAAAGAATAATACAAACATATGAAAATACTAAACACATATTATTATTAAACTTAAAGCTGCTCCTTGGGATGAGACATTTTCAATTTTGTCAATTTTGAAAATTTAACTTAGATGAAGCTATATAGCCTACTAATCTTAACTAAAAATACAAGACGGTCAAAAAAAAAATTTTAAAGCTCCGAAAAAGAGTGAAATAAATATATTTCCAGGTCGTATATTGCCATGTAAACAAAGCAAGTCAGCACTTTACACCACATATTCCCACGTCTTGGACGGTAATGTCAGAGCAATCGCCGCTAATCGGTGTCTTATAGTAAGGACATGAGGGGGTACACCTGCAACACTGATTGTCTGCCCAACGCTGGGCCGACGGCATCAACATGTGGCCCAATGCTGTAGGAACATTCAACCGTCCTTTAGCAAGTGTTTAGGTATACACAAAGTTTGTTTGGGTTTTAATCGGCTTCATAGAAATGTTGATATAAAATATTTTTTTAAATCTAAAAACTCTGCAAAAAAAAAATCATGATCTGGGGGATACACTACTTCATTACAAAACTAAAAACGAAAATTGATGTCATCCCAAGGAGCTGCTTTAAACAGGCCTACTGCTATGATACCATGGATACAGTTCAGACATTTTGCAACATTGTAACATTGGTTAATTACAATTATAACTTATATACCGTTGATAATTCAGTAACAATTACACAAAAACAACCTGTTGATGACGTCCAATCCTGCTAATGAATCTCCCCATCGATGAACTGTGTGAGTGGTCTGCTCTATTAATGTGTCTTGACCTGATTTTCCTTGTCATATGATTAGCAATTATCATTTGAGGTCAATTGAGGTGGTGGTGAGGAGGGGGTGGGGGGTACAATCCGATTTATGCATCAGTATTTGTCATTTGTCCTTTACATAGGCTATGCACTGATTAAAAATAAATAAATTAAATAAAGTAAAATTTAATAAATAATTTAAATAAATGATGCCTAATATTATTTAGAATCTTATATAACTAGAACCACTGCGTGGGCAGCAAGCACGAAACGTTGTTTTAATGTTAGACTAACGTCTGCGACGTTGGCCAACATCAAACCAACATTTGGTGAGTCTGCTGTGTTTGCTGGGAAAGCTCTCACTGTCAATATACGTGGGGGTCAACTGTTTTTAGATTCCCACAAAAACATAACCGTTTTTGGGTATGAAACGCATATGGTATTATTATATTGGTTAATAACTGTGGATGTGGGGTGATATGTCATTGTTCAGGGGGCCCATGTTGCATTCTGGGGACCCCATGTCCCGTGTATTTTGACAATTGACTGGACCTTCAACTTGAAAGGGGTCGAAATTAATTTTAATATCTTATCTTTACTTAAAGGCCATTTAAAGTCATTCCACCTTAGAAATATAAGTATATATCACAACGAACTGTTCTCCAGCTTAGACGATTATTTTATTCCACCTTTTAAAAAATAAAAAGGCCAGGCGGATCTCACAACTCATGACTTCACAAACAAAAACAACCCATTATTGAATCTGGATTAACATTGAAACTGCATTGAGTAAATATTTCATGTTTCTTGTGTTTGTACAGGACTAAATTGGATTTCTAATCATTTCAAGATGCCCGTATTGACAGCGTGAACAAGGAGTCAATTCTACACGTTAGCCAGCTACGGTCGCGTTGATGATATGACCAGCAATTCTAGTTCTGCACCTGTATTCAGTGCCATTGTAATAGATAAAACAGTGCAGTCCTATGATGGGATTAATGGTATAGATATGATGACGTGAGGGTGGGATGATAGGGTATTCTGTGAAACTCAATAGCCTTGACCTTCATTATAGTGAACGAGCACGCTAATACAATGAAGTATGGGGGAGGGGATCTTATATAACTTTGTTTTCACCGAGTTCCTATTTAAAACGGTTTCCGGTGATGTCACTGCGTTTCACAGAATAGTGTGTTGTTGCGAGTGTTTTCCTTCACTCGCCCAAGAAGGGATTCTGGGCATGTCAAGGGGATTCACCCCTAGGCATACCCAGACGTCCAGAGATTCGGGATTTTCCTATGAAACAATCTTCCTATATCCTCGTGTCGGATCGTCCCCAGAGTAACAATAGCTCAGGGTAACTTCATTCATCCCACGCGAGACGCATAATGTCTAACACTCTATTGCCGGTTGTTTCACAGCTACATGTACCACGGCCAACACCAGTGCCTGCACTGTACTGACACTGCACTGGCTGCGCCTGTACTGATACGGCAGCTGCGTTAGCACCGCTGTTGAACGGAGGAAACGGGGTACACCGTTGGCAATCCGTCCGAAAAGCATCAGCTACATGTACATGCATATGTATCATAACCAGCCTGGCATGACTAATCTCATGACGTCAAGAACATGTTCCGCCCTTACTTTTGCATTTGGGAAAATCGATTATACAGGTTCGAAAAGGGAAACCGAACACTCTAGTCTTTAACACGCCAGCTAAAATAGATTACTTTGTGCAGTTCTGGGGACTGCATGATACCTTTAACATACATGTTTACATACAGTTTAAATAACTTAATAATAAAAGGCATCCATAATTAAACATCGAGGTGTGAAGTACCGTTGGTTCGAGCCTTGGTATATTGATATATTTTCATCCGACATACTGCGATATGCGCAAGGGTCAGTTGTATATTTTTCCACCTGATATAATGTGCAGAAAAAAATTATAACAAAAAAACCTTGATCCGAATAATACATTCTATTTCAGTAACTGCGGAAAGGCAGGCGATGATATTATAACTTTCACAATTTTCATGATTTAGCACCATCATAACATAGATAACGATACCTGAACCATGTACTGCAGTACAGTCAAAAACGACAACTAGTCTTTACTAGTCAACTTCTTTACTAGTCAGCATTTGCTGCGTTTTTGGCTTTGCAGAGCAGTATGGTAAATCTAGATATTTTTCCATCAGCTGGCTCACCTGCACATATTAGATCCACTTCTATGTTTACTACAGACGTTGCTTCACATTGAGAACACAATGTTTCTGGCGTCTGTGACACTCCGGAATATACCTGGTTACTGACACAGTGTCCTTCACACCTGGTCTGCCAAATCTCTGGAGCGATGCAGCCTTCCACAGTTACGTTCACCACCATGGTCCTTATCAGCACGCAAACTAGAACATACGGCAATGTGAAGTAACAAGTTAAAACTTAGATAGCAACCATTCTATGGATCACGTTTCAGATTGTGGTAGTACTCGTTTAGATACTCAGGCAGAAAAGACCATGACAAAAGTGGCCATGGTAACTGATGAACTATGATTTTTAAATGTTTTTCATGGGAGTAATCATAGAAATACCCGGCACAAAGAAAAGATTGAAACACACTCTTTAGACTCTGGGCTCGGTTGCATGGAGATTAAAATTTGTTACATAACCGAGCTCTGGGGATCGATCATACCCTAGTTGGTCAGCCTCATAGTGTCACGGCCCCTCCCTCCTCTCAGAAGGTACATGAGTGGCCCTGATTGACTATAAAAAAAACAGAGACTAAAAATAGTTCATATGTGTGGGTAATGGATTTTCTGTGTTATCTAAAACAATAATCCTTCATCGTCAGCCTGGTGATGTTGACCATGTGATTGTCAGTAACATCAGCGTGAACAGTGAGGACATAAATGTTCTCATCCATTTTGTATGGCTCACTTTTTTTCATTTGTGCGCTTATGTGATTTATTGAAAAGTCTTTAAATATGTCCGTTTTTATCAGACGTGAATATATGTTAATAATACACTGACTAGATAATTCAGTAGTGGTTATCATTATGATTAGGGAGCCTAGCTCCATAATTATTAGAAACCGCTGTATTATTTTAGCCTCTGCTTAGATGTGGTGATATTTTTCTTTAGGTTCTATGTTGACACAATGCTGGGACAGCGTCGCCTGTGATATAATTGCACCTACCTGTCTGGTCAGCTATTTCATGCTGTGTAGTTGCATCACCTACTGCAGCTGTAACAAAATAACAGTCGGTATGTTAATAATACTCGCGCAATATTACTCAATAATCTACATACACCACTAAGTGAATATGCATCATATTTCACAGGCGCTATTAAATAATTTGATTGAATAAAAATTTAAACCCTTGAACAATTATGCATATAAATATGAAAATGCATATAAAAAAAATTAAATATTAACCATGTACACGCAGTTTTTTAGACTCCTGGACACAAAAATCAGTGTGATAAAAGGATTTAGTACCAACCTGATAACCCAAATCATGAAGTAAGTATTTTATTTTGTATCACTAGATTTAAAATAAAATTGAAATTAATGTTCTAAAGTAAATTACAGCTGATACACAGTTTATTTGTAGATATGACAAAAATGCTGTAGAACACTGTCAAATATTGCCAAACTATCTAGAAATTTGCGTACGCATAATAAATATACTACACAAGTCATTAATTCACAGCACAGCGAATATAGTGTATTGCTTAATCAATCGTAATTTGTTTATGTATATGAATATTTGTTATATTTTGTATATTGTGTCGTTATGAACTGATAAACTATTTGAAAGGACGTTGTTGGAGAAAACGATTTATCATGTTTATGGCGTATGCAATATTGTGATTGAAGACACAGTAATGTGACAAAACTGAAACAGTACAATATCTGAGAAATGTACATATCTCAATATTGATTAGGGGGCCACCATTCGATTCCCAGGGGGGGATGCATAATTTCGGCCGGACTTTGCGTGAAATAAATAATTTACTTCAAGAACTGTTTAACATAAACATGTAACAAAATGTGAAATTTTCAGCGTGCCGCCGAGCCGGGTTGGAATAAATAATTTGCCCGCGAAAAAAACACCAGCCCCCCCCCTGGATATTGAATGGTGGCCCCCTTATTTGAGGCTAAGAACCTGGTGTAAAATGCATTTTTTTTTTTTTTTCTGTTTGCTTACCTTGTGTTGGGGAACCAGGAGTAGTATATCCACCAGCTATTAAACATAAATTATTATTATTATTATTATTACTCTCCGAAACATCCCTAAACTGATAAATAGAAGTGAAGAAATATTATTAATATTTTAATAAGTTAAATTGTTGAATAATTTTACCAATGCTATATATGTTTTTAAAAATTGATGTAAATGTTTTTTTATGAACTGTTACCATGGTTAATCTGAATCGTTTAACTTGTTCCCCTAGCTTATCACTTACAGTTATGTCTACAGAAAGTGTTAATATCTAGTCACCCAGCAACCACGAGACGTTGACCTGATGCTGGTTTAATGCTGGCCCACATTGTACGATGCTGGTACAATGTTAAACCAACATTGGGTAAACATCTCTTGTGTACTGGGTAGCTGAAACTAATTAAGTAAATATGCCACCCTTGAAAACCTGACTCACGTGGTGCATCGCATGTGTTATCTTGATACGGCCAAACACATTGTTTGGTGGCGTCGTTCCACACAAGCTCTACGATTAAGTTACAGGGTCTGTTGTCGTAAAGGACTCCTTCGTGGCATGAAGCGTACACGTTACAGGCGCGACACGACTGGTAGTCACCATTAGCCATGCCGTCACATGATGTCACGCACTCTCCTACATTTGTTGCTAGAAAATAATATACATTTATTTTAATCTTGAATCGTCGTTCAGTTTAGGTCCCAGTACTTAATTATGTCACATCCAATCAGAGCATGAATGTAGGATCTGGTAGGAAATAAAACAATATATAGGGCCTACTTTTTAAACTACAAACAATTTTTCTTTTTGGACCATTGTGTGCTTACTGGTTTTTATTTTAAGAATATGAGTTATTATCAAGCATAATGAGATAAATCAAAGTTTGTGTTATTAGGCCTACATATTTATAACAACACACCACAGAAAGGACTGGCAAAGCTAAGCCACCCTGGGCGTAACCCTTAGAGCGCTGAATTAATTTGTGAAAAAAAAACATCGGAACCAAAAATTTTTTTCAAATTGAAATTATCATTAATGTCTTCGTCAGCTCTTTTTGATTCATTTGAATGCCTATGTTATTGGTCTACGGCTATTAGAAATATTTTTACTCTTACAGTGCGGGGATCGGCTTTAGTCGTCAGAATCTGACGTCTAGATTCTGTCGACTAAAGTCGATCCCCGCGCTGTAAGACTTAACTCAGTCCTAATCCTTAAAGCGTTAAGCACGACTATATACGTATATAACCTGTTCCATTCGCAGGTTAAATATCACAGTGATTGAGAATGAAATAGAATGTTTAAAAATCAAAATTTGCAAATGTGTATCATCAAATTAAACAAATATGAATATTTTTCACATTGGGCCAAACTGGAAATGTCGGCTGCGGTATCGTGACACAACTTCAAGTGGGTCGATTTTTTTTTTTAATTTAGGGCTTCAACCCTTACAGAGCGGGGATCAACTTTAGTCGACATAATCTGACGTCTGTAGAAGTTGGACTCTGACGACTAAAGTCGATCCCCGCACTGTAAGAATAAAACTATTTCTAATGGCCGTGGACCCATAACATAGGTATTTAAATGAATCATAAAGAACTAACGAAGACATTTATGATGATTTCAAATTAAAAAAAAATCATTTGTTTGCGATGTTTTTCACAAATTAATTCATCGCTTTAAGGGTTAATGGTTGAGCTCACTGATTTCTAGAGATTTGACCAGGTGTTGATATGTCAATGTAAAATATAAGTCGGTTGGTGAAGATGAAACGAGGGCTAGGTAAATTTGGTCACATTGTGCCTGCACATGTGAAGTGATACACATAAATACAACAATACATATTTGATTGCAACTCATCTTGGCAGTTAAAAACCTTATTGACACCCTTCCATGGAGTGCATGAACTAAATCGTCAATATGTGGTAAATAATAAGCGTCTCCATAAGTCAACTATCGAGCATGTTGACTGATTGTGTGCACGTGGTAAGAACGCAAATTTATTTCAGATAAGTGGGAAGAATGTTGTAAGACAAAGTAAGATTGTTAAAACAACCAATACATACTGCCAGTTCCAGCCTTCGGTCCCGGTGCTGCTGTGGTAACATCTGAAACAACACGGTCAAACTTAAGCTATAGATGATGTTACTGACCACAAACTGTAAGTGTATTCGACACTGTTGTAATTGTGCAAGCCTGTTAGTGATCCCACAGGGCATGCCCTGACGTAAGTTCTAAATCTTGTTGGGACGTCTCGACACGTCCAGAATAATCTGATTCGTCATTTGACAAATGGTGCGAGCCACATATTGGACAGGGGTAGATTATAATAATGACCGGTCAAAGTTGCGCAGGAATGTGTAGAATACCTATTTCATGATATACAATCTTACGACCTAAATAGCCATATTTGTAAACAATCTAATTAGAAATAAAAATTTTAATTAGTTTAAATTAACATCTGAGAAATGAGAATTATTATATTATAGTGGGATGCTTAGTCTGCGTTATCTCAATGTTTAATTGTGGATTATTGAACTTACCTACTGGTGGGCACCGGATATCTACAACATAAAATATAGAGCCAATTTACGAGTTAAAATACTCATGCGAAACGAATTAACGTAAATGTCCGAATTTAGGATGACAAGTGAAAAGAACAAACAGGATGGACTGAATAATACACAAGCGATGCTTATTCAGTACGGCACCAACTAATCACGTTAATCACTTTAAAACGAGTTACATGTACTATTGTAAAACCCTACATGCTCTATATTATAAAGACAGTACAAACTGGAAATGTTAAAGGTTCCCGCATTGCAAAAAGATATGTTTTATTTGTGTTACTCTACACATTAAAACCGTCTAAACATGATTTTCTTTTTTTAAACATGTTTTTATATGATATATTTCTATGTCTCTCTAATTGTGACTACCAGCTGTGTAAATGTTTTTCGTTTTGAACGTGACAGGTTTTGTCACATTATATTTGCACAAATGTTGATTAATTTCATGGCAACATTGAAAGCACCATTTCACATTTACACACCATTTTCAACAATAATTTGATACTCTGAAAATGTTTTTCCAATGATAACTCGATAAATAATTTTTCGCAATGTAAGGTCGATTTTAGTTTTTTATGATTGATTGGGACAATATAAAATTGATTATATTCTGTATCTCTTAAAATAGGCATAGTTACATATAGCAATTTTGACTATGTTGAATCTGGAGTATTTAAAACGTCACTGTGATCTGGGCGTTAGCATATTTTAATATTAGCTAGGCTGTATTCACTGATCGCACAGAAAGTGATAAATTGCATACTACACCCATTATATTCACTCCTGAGATTTATTGCGAATAAAAAAAACAGTGTTCATTTCAATTCACTTGATACTTTATAGATATTTCTTAATCTAGCATAACTACTACTAGGCCTAATATCAGGTACTTCTGTGCTTGTCATTCTGGTGATATTTTAGTGGCGGGGTTTTGTCAAAAGCTCAAGCAGTCAAAACAAAAAATATGATGAAATGCGTTCCAAAACACAATATTTACCGTAAACTACAGCTGAAGTAAAATGTTTATATTAAACTTGGCGAATTGATCATGCAGCTCTGATTAGTATGATGCATGATGACTCTACTGGATGTCAGACTAAACGTATGAGCTGGGCCTGTGATGTTTTGCTATAATAGTTTGTTTACATACATGTAGAAATAAAGTGTTCTATAATCTACTAAGCCACAAAATCACGTTATAGGAGCTGCTAACTATTGGTAATGGGTGACACTTGTATTTCTAGCTTGCATGTTGAAAAGTGTTTTAGCAATATGGGTACCTTTAAAAAAATTATTGAATTTGTGTCTCACTACATGATAATACCTAATATTAGGCATTCGAGACATGTTTTGTAAATTCACGGGTCATTTTTTTAAATGTTGTATACTTGATAACTGTACCTAAAGTTAAACGACACTTACATGATATCTAAATAAATGTATCGCGCTCCGACGGCACTTATAGGATCTGCAAATACATGTATCGCGCTCCGAAAAAACCCCCAAGTGTAGACACCCGAGGAAACCCTCTAAATAATTATGTTGTTATGACAATAATAATTAGGAGAGACAGGGGCTAGTTCGAACAAAATTTTGAAAAAATGAATAATTTTTTTTTATTTGATGAAGTTAGGAAACTGATATTTTTGTCCAGAAGTATTCAGCTATATATGCTATTTTTAGCACACATTATTTTAAAATTGAAAAAATTGAAAAACATGTTAAAGTTATATTTTTCACTGTTCCAACAAACCCTGGGGTTAGCTCGAACATAATATGGAGTGTGTCTGAACAGTGTTGGGTGTACCAGATATTTTACCAGATATTTTGTGGGGTTAATCTGAATAGTCGAACTAGCCCCATTTTATTTGTCGTTTGTTCGAGCAAACCCCACATGGACGTTTTTGAAAAAGTGTAGATGGCAACATAACATGTATAAAGGATTATTAACTTTAAGGTACTACAACTATTAGAGTCGAAACTGTCAGGTTCAATGGAAAACATTTTGTGCTATAAGAGAAATATACTTTAGACTTCTCAAAATAAAAGTGTTTTTACTTTTTCATAATTTGTTTAAACAAAACCTGTAGCCAAGTGTACTGATACAGTCCTTCACTAGGAGGCAGCATAGAACGAAAATACATGTACTGTCAAAATTATGGGCACTGTTCTGACTAGCCCCTGTACGAACCAACCCCGCCCTCCCCTTACATAGATACATAAACTGAAACTTACAGTACAGAAAATTAAGTATGTGATTAAAAAGGAATCTTAAAAGTAAAATTTGTTCTATTTATTATCTTGAGACATGGCAGAAAAGTCCATACGTTTGGAATACACATTGTGCACGGCGCATACACGCATGTTAGGCCCAGTTAAATAAGCAGTAACTGGTATTTTGTGAACAACAAACTGAAGATGTCTCCCATCCAGCAGCATACCTATAAAGGGTGATAGTTAATAGTGTTAGTTAATAGTTTTTTGTGAACAACAAGCTGGAGATGTCTCCCATCCAGCAGCATAACTATAAAGGTTGATAGTTAATAAATAAAGTGTCAATGGCCTTTGTAATTAATGTTATTAAATAGCTCATGTGGACAGTAGAGACTATTGTATCAAGCGGAATTTATTTAATAATTCCGTTTTGGTGCGAAACACTTGTTAACACTCCCAGGAAACACGACGTTGACCCATTTCTGGTTCAATGCTGGCCCACAATCTGCGACGCTGGTCCAACATCAAACCAGCACTGGTTTAACGCCTCGTGTTTGCTGCACTGCGTTCAACCCAGTAAACTTTGTGGAGTGTTTTGGAATGCTTGAAAAATCTAAGAAACTACAAGTAAGAGACTATCTGTTCAAGTGAACATAATTCTTCCGCATAAAATATGTTAGATGGGTTGTAGGCCTGCCTAATCATCCCCAATTGCGAAATTACATGACTCTCAGCATTATGTTCTGGAGAGTGGCTGGTTGAACAACCGTTGCCACTATGTTGTTTTAATTTTGGAACAATGTCGTCGCCAGTGGCCTGGCCAAAAGTAT